>VCCN01000420.1:9451429-9472770 GCA_006491835.1 Architeuthis dux | reverse complement strand
TATAGAGGGAGAGCATGATGATAGGGATGAGATGAAATAGATTTAGAGGAAATGTGGAGGACAAAGAGAGAGAAAAACGAGATGGGGAAATTGAGAGAATTAGAGTAAATGAGAAAAAAGAAAGAAAGAGAAAGGGATTGTTGGGAAGGATGGGAGGGATTGAAATCAATTGGAGAAAATAAACACTCAAGTAAAATGAAAGGGAGGCCGAATGAGAGAGACAAGGTGAGACAGACAGACATACAGGCAGACTGAGGAGAAGGTTAGGAAGGAGTGAAATCAATATGTGCAATCAGTTTCCAGAAACGTCCCACGACGTCTTCTACTTCTAAAGACGAACTGAGAATGACTATGTGATTGGCTATAAATAGTTTATTCGATTTCCTCAGCGTCATGGACATAAGACGACGGATTGTAGAGAGAGGCTGCTATTGGTGGTTTGTTCTGTTAAAGAAGGAATGTATTGGATGAAGAAGAAATTTAAATGCTCGTAATTCTGGCACTTTGACACGATATGTGGCAAGTTAGGAGTCTGGGTGAGGTGTTAGTTTATTTGATCCACGGGGGTATACTGTCCTCATTCCACTATCCATGTCCTAGAAATTATTTCGTGGTTATTTTTCAGATTGATTGAACCCACAACCTACAGATGACTCAACAGTCAGACGCTTTTTAATCAACGCTTTAGTTATCTAGGCCACCGTCCCAACTTGGACAAATGAGTCTAGTTTTTGGGGTTTATAAGCCTCATGTTGTGTTGTCTTTTTATTAGAGGTTCCCATATGGTGTTGATTTCTATACTAGGCTGGCATAGAAGGTTGTTATTGCCTAGCATATGGGCTGACTCTTTGAGTTTCCTTATACCCCCACAGTCTCAAAGCATCCGCGTCGCTATTTTGCGACCCTCATCACTGCATTGTGTTAAACGTTCTCATGTTGATTTTAATACTATTTATTTAATTTTTGAGCCTACTGTTATTAATTACATTGTCTATAGGGATCATTAGCTGTTTTCCCATGGACCTATTTCGGCGAGATTATAAAACGGTACACGCGTGCGTTACCATGGGTTCCTCCAGCTGTGTTGGTCGTTACACAGTCGTCCCACATATATGTCACTGTTTATACTATTATCCAGATTCATTTAGTATACGAATGTTGTTTTATTTGAGCTTTATTTTATTTTGTTAATTAGCTTCAGTGTATTATCATAATGTATGCTTAATGGATGTTATTTATTTTGTGAATTAGATGGCATTATTATGGAATGTATGTTCCTGCTAAACACGTGTCGACACTTTATAACTATGCATTACATTCTACAGATATATTTATTAAACTTGAACTATATATAGAAACAATTATGAATTTCATCGCACAAGCTTACTTGATATAATCATCTGTCTTGCAGTATAGATATCTGCTAAATACGTGCCGAATATGTATAAATATGGATTACATTCTACAGCTCTTTTTATAAAAATAAAGTGTTCTGTATAAATCGTCTTACCTTAGCTCTTCTTCATTATTATATTGGTCTCTGTTTATATTTGTTTACTTCTCATATTTTCTAACCTATCATCTAGATGATTAACACATTGGCTGATGTTTTTCTTTGTTAGTTTGCGGGAAAGAAATCCTACTTCATCCCTACCCCTACTTATTTAAAGAAGTATCTGAACAGAATGCCTGCTAATGAGATTTGAGGCTTACATTTCCCCAGAGTCATTCCCTTGTAGTTAACTCTTCGGGAAGGAAGTTTATCAAACCGAACTTACTATCTAATCTTATATTTAATCTGGGAAACATGTTGCTATTCGCTCTAACTTGTTTATAATGAAACCTTTTTGGAATTTGCCAAACTAACTTCTTATATGTAAGTATATTACATAATTACATATCACTGTGTTCCCTCTGCATTTGTATGTATACATGCGTTTCTACCCGCTCACACCTACACACCCCATATATACCCATATACACACTTCCAACATACATATCTCCTTAATCATGTTAAACCACACACTGCTATGTGTTTTAATCTGCTGTTGAATTTGATTGTGTTCTCCTGTTCCATATTGTTTAAATAGCATACGGTGTCTATTCATAATTTTACTAAATGGTCTAAATAGTTTATTCACACCGCCCCTTGTTTAACTTTCTGATTGCTAAATGTGTGATCTTTTCTAAAAATATCCTTAATTTCTAGGGTTTCCCGTGCTATTCTTATATATTCTGATACAATCGCCCCGTACAAAATGTATGATGGTATGTCAGTGCTTTTGTGGCATCCATGTCGAGAAATGCTGCATTTGTATCACCTTAACATTTAGACAGTATAACTCATCAATAAGGTGTGTCCAACCATGAAATAGGTAAGTTCTATATAACATTTAATTACTGAAGATCTACATTTATATCCGGGTGTATGTCAGTATACGTTTTCCCCAAAATGTGGTGGATCTATTCCCATCGGGATACATATTGTGTGTAGGTTATTGCCTACATTGAATTAACTTTCGTGTATTAGCTGACTAACACTACGTTTTAGTGGAGATATATTGAACTACGGTTTGTTCTTTATCCTTTTGTACCAAACAGCTTTAGATTGTGTAAGACTAATGTATTTGCTTTGACCTCCTGTAAATGCTAAATCTATCATATTAGTCAATTCTATAATGACGCATCTGACCTTTTGTATCCGCATCATCATCAGCAGTTATAACTCCACTGCTGGAGAACATCCTTCCCCATCTGCTTCCATGACGATCTATCGTGTGCTAAGTTCTGCCAAGTCTTACCGGCAAAGCTTTCTATCTCGTCCCTCCATCTTGGGTCTGTTTTTTTTCATATTTCGTTTACTGTCCCATGGGCACCGATCGGTTAGTCGTGTCCCCCATCTATTGTCATTTCGTATTGCTAGGTGGCCAGCCCATCTTCATTCTGTGCTGCTTAATTAATTGTATAATAACTTTCATTCTAGTCCCCTCTCTGATTAATGTTGATCTGTTTCTATCTCTTATAGATATCCCTAGCAGTGCTCTTTCCATGGCTCTCTGTGCTATTCCGAGTTGGTTTTCAGCTCGTCTGGTTAATTTCCATGTTTCGCATCCATAGGTCATGGCTGGTATTATGCAGCCGTTGTATACTTTACGCTTTAGGCATATTGGCAAGGTGCTCTTCAGAATGCCTATATTCATACCAAAAGCTTTCCAACCTATCGTTATGCGTCGTTTTATTTCGCAGTCATGGTCTTTTTCTAGCGGTATTACCTGAGCTAGGTATGTGTATTCATCGACCTCTTCTAGAATCTCACCTACTATCTTTATGACATTTTTGGTGACTGTATCGTTGAACATTACTTTTGTCTTTGTTCTGTTCACCAGTAAGCCTACTTTTTAACTTTCCCCATTTATGTCGGTTAGCATGTTTTGTACGTCATAGAAATGTCATCGGTAAATGTTAAGTTGCTTAGGTATTCGCCATCTATATGTATTCCCATTACCCCCAGTCAAGGCTCGCAGTGAATAGTTTAGGTGATACTGTATCACCTTGTCTTACTCCTTTAGCTATCTTTATCGTGTTTGTATCTTTATGTAGTCTAACCTTTGTTTAAATCTATATGTAGAAAGGGATTTGTTCTAGCATGTATATTATCCAGTGTATGTTTGACTGGTAAGGAGTAAATTAAAGGTACTATAACATGTTATTTTCCTATTGATTCCATCGATCTGATTATGTGTTAGTTTGGAAATGTTAGAAATTGCTCTACTTAGAGATTTAATACTACATATGTTAGACCCTATAATATATCGGTATCGAATGCATAACTGTTAGTACTTTCTTCAGGATCCGTGTTTATATGTTTTGTATATCGATGATGGCGACTCTACAATTCCTACTTCCGGCAGTAGATTTGATATATATTGGATATAGAAACTCTTGCATATAAATGCAATGTTATTAGTATGTTTGTCGATCGGAATTATAACGAATTTACTGTTAAGTTCTATTGTTTGGGCGTTTCTAAATACGGGTTGTTTTTAGGGGGTGTTTATTTGTTTTATATGTTATCTTTCCACTTGGCAAATGTTGATTTTGCTATGTTGTATTGTTTGTGTGTGTGTGTGTGTGTGCGTGTGCGTGTATGTGTGGGTGTGTGTGCACGCGCGCATGTGTGTGTGTACGTGTGTGTATGTGTGTGTGCGTGTGTTACATAATCTGTATTTAGGCAAACACTATTTATTTCAGACATGTTCCGGATTAAATGTTGTCGAGTCAACAAGAGTGAAGGAATTTAATGACCTTGTGACAGTTCCTTCACCCTCGTGTTCCTGCGACAAAACAGCCGATTTGCAAACGAAAATAATTATTATAAAAGTTGACTCGGCTAAATGTAGCTGTCGTGTCTAACGAAACAAATGTCTTTATAATTAGCACATCACTATTCAAAAAGGCATTGTTCGATGTATTTTTATAATTCAAAGTTTTTTCGGCAAATTAAATTGATTTGTACAGCAATACTTTAACCGTACTATATCAAAACACTCTCTAATAAGAACCGCACTATTGAAGACAAATGTGCATATATCGCATTGCTTTCTTAAAGATATCCTGGAATTGCATGCTAGTCAGTCTATATTTATTTGGCAGGATTCTGTATTTAAAAAAAAAGACTGACATACTATGTGGAAGTGATATACATACTTAATCCTATTATCGATCCAGCTTCACAACGCTGGTGTTACAGTCAGCTTCCCAAAGGCAGTATTCAGACAGAACAGAAACGTTTCAACTACAGAACCACGACTAGTTCTATCTTTAACAACGCTATAAACTCCGCACGAGGCTAGCAACTGCTATTAAGCGCTATAATTACAATATACAGCCACATCAATAGATATTAATCATTTATGATATCATTGGCTGACTCGCTATTTATAATAATTATATGGGAATACATGTGGGCGTTTAAACAGCCAGGTACTCATTTGACTTTACACCCTCTTTCAGCTTCACCGTGTGGTCTGCCGGGACAGCGACATCTACTACCTGACATGCTCCTGTTTCCGCTGCCCACTACCACACGTTCTGGTCTTCGCATCTGGGGTCGACGGTCCTCTGAATCTCTAAATTCCAGAGAATAATGTGCAGTTCATTCTCTTTTAAGATACAATTGTGTCCTGATAGTGTTCAACTGCAATATCATCTGCCGGCATCGTGCCGTTATTGATCAGCTGTAATTTGCATACTGTTGTTTCAAAGCCCAACTTAATATAATACCATATAAGATAAAACAGTCTGTTATTAACATTATGATAAACAATAGATACTAAAATAAACCATATATTTTCAAATGTGTTAATTCACTAAGTATGACGTTTAATATTATGACTACGGCGTGTCTGCGTACAAAAACAATACAGCTAATTAGTTTGCAATCATGTCCTTTGTGACAAGTTGATTAACTGCTTATTATGAAGTAGACTTTATTGTGAATGACATTTGAATCTTGCAAATAGCATTGCCAATGTTCGCACACACGCAAGAGCAGATGCATGCCCACACGCAGACACAATACTCACATATGATATATGCGCACGGACATACACTTGGCATGATGTCTACATGTATATTATATATTGTACATATATATTATAAACCTTCAACCAAACTGTCACCAAACATGTCAACATAGATTTGTTCAGTTGTTAAGTTGGTCTGGTTGGTTGGCTGCCACACCAATGGAGCTAGAAGGTTGAACATATTATGCCTAAAGAAAATTTACCATGTGAGTTAATGCTAAATTGGTCCCTTTAGTTTGTGTCCGGCATCATTCATCTTTTTGAACAGTTGGTCATTATTAGTGATCACGACCAAACAAAATGCAAGAGGTGTAACTTTTTAAGTGATCACTGCTTCATTCCAATTCTTTAATTGACCATTCTCAACACAACATGCTGCCAAAACACATTGGTCACATGACGTGTTCTATTGAGTGACAGATCGGACATGTCCCATTATAATATTTTCTAAAACATTTGCATCTGGATACTTTCCGAGCATTTTACTATTGCACAAGCATAGTAATATATCGTACATCAATGAACTGACCAGGTTTATCGGACACACTGCAGCATGTTGATCCGCTTCAATCGATGCCATGCACACACACACACGTTTAATCAGCGAATGAGTATGTTAATACGTAGTCGGCTTATTAATATATCGCTTCCACGAACGAGATAACTCAACTTAGCAAGTCGTAAGTCCATTGCAAAGGACGAGATAATTCGTCTTAGTACGTAAGTCCATTGCCAATGAAGATATAACACGATATAGCAAGTCGTCAATCCAGATTCTTAGAGATATGTCTTTCTCAACTTATTAGCGTATTGAAATAAAGATGTATTGTTTTCGGCCTATTACGACATAGTATTTTGTTTATTTCTGTAATTGCTTTAGAAATAAGGATCTTCACCAACCTGGCAATTCGTTGCTGAAACCTCGGCCGCCATTAAGGAGACGCCTCTGATTTGCTTCACTAAAAATGAACCGAATCGGTAAACATTTCCTTGACACTAACATCGTTTGTGCTCAGCGTTCCGTGTTAGTTTCGAATTTTAATGTCATTTTTCAAAGTTCATGGCTAGATGGGAAAACCAATTATATAAGCAGAAGAACGTATCATACTCTGAACATGCTGGTAATATGTATCCTACCAAAGATGTACGTGATGGATTCCAGTATCTGTTATAAAGTGATTGTGGATGGCTGGTAGATGATCCGGTGTGTCTGTGAGGTGGACATCCTTTTTTCAGATTGAATTGGAGCACAGATCAAGTGTTCTGACCATCTCTGACCCGACCAGGCGGATACGACATTTGGAGGGGGTGTGGTTAGGTGAAAGGCTGCCTCAAAAAGCGGATTGGTCATTTCGGACGACTGCTCTTTCTGTGGTCCGTCAGATTTGTTGGTTTCGCTTTCATCTCATCTGTCAGCTTATTCGTCCGCCCGACTAACTTATCTGTCTGCATTGAACAGTATTTTTTTTAGATGCGCCAACATCTATAGAGGCGATTCCTGTGACTGACTGGCATACCAAAATGTTAGTTACCTCTCTTGCTCCGTGTTGCCAATTTAGATAGAGCAGATGTACGTCCATTGCTCATGTTGTTGGTCGCGTATAGGCGTCATAAAGTGCTTTTTAGTTGATGTTTAATAAAAGAAAGTTAGATTTACGGTTTCGGACGTTTCGACGAACGACGTGTCGCCGGCACACAGTCAACCGACAGCAGTTTCGGAGACAACCTGTTTGACGAACATCACTTTTGCCGACATGGATAGAGAAGTTTGCCGGTATGACTTGGTGATTAGCAAGATAGGCCGGCATGGAAGATGGGAACGGCCTGTGTCCAGCAGTGGACTTTTAACGGCTGATGATGATGCCGATGATGACAGATACAAGCTACATTACGTGTAGCTTTATCAATTGGAACTATGGCAGATTTATTTTGTAGTTCCTGGATATCTATTACTACTGGAGGATTTCTAAGACAGAATAATATATATATATATATATATATATATGTGTGTGTGTGTGTGTGTGTGGGTGTGTGTGCGTCTGTGAGGGTATGTGTGTGTGTGTGTGTAAGGGGCGACAGGTGCTAGTTGGACACGAGGGCAGATTTAATCACTTGCTTTAATGTCTTTTGCCACCACTGGTGCCACTGTTAGTCTCATTTTGAGCAGAAACATGTCGGCCGTTTCATACTAGGCCTTTGCATTATATATGTTTTCACTCAGGTCAGTAACGTTTTCAAGTTGACACACGAGTACCTAGTCCACGCTGTATCGGTCATATTTTGGGGCCTAAATGTTATTTATTCATGTAGTGTACACTCCGCTAGTTCATCCGTCCATTTCTTGTCGCTCGCAGCAAGGCCAGTCAGAAGTTACACAACATTGCGCGTAGTGTAGATGTCGTTCTCCGAGCATGATGATTAACATAATTGTCACGAGGCGATCTCTACATGATCCCTCTCGTGCAGCATCTGGTATATCATGTTGGTCACCCATGTAGGTACTGGCCAGACTGAACGTTGCTTAATGTCGTTGATCGGACGGGGACCAGTGTGTCCAGCGCGATTAGGCCGTAACACAATCAACTAGTCATTCATTGGATATAAACCAGAGTAATAGAAATGTGTGTTGAACGCGGGTTCCGCTGGAAAAAAGGAATTAAATGTCAAAAATCTTACAAATCGCTCATCATCCCTGAATAGGCAAAAAAGAAGATGATACCAGATAGCGATCGTTGAATCAACGCTATTCTCAGTATGGCTTTCAAATCGCCCACTGTTTTGCACTATGCAAGCACGCCCTCCTCTGCCTAAACATGGGAAAAGACAGTCAACATCAGCCAAATAAGTTAACCTTTAACCTTTAACATTCCCAGTGTAATGAAAACTATTATCAAAGACGACATTCAAAGTAAGAATCAACAGTCAATAATGTGCGGCGGGTGACCCACTTTTGCATAAAGCCAACAATAAATAGATAAATCAAATACTGAATTGTATAAGAACATGGGCGTCCACAGCCACGTTTCCAGGCGGTGGGATCAAACGCACACATTTCTATGAGGGGATCACTGATATATCATGTTGGATACACCGGTTCTTGTGCGATCACCGAAATTAAGTACCGTCGAACCTGGTCACTACTTAGATGGGTGACTGCCGTGGAATATCATATGCTGTAAGTCAGTGACGCCACTTCCGGCGCGGCCTATTAGTCTGTTTCACATATAGCAAGCCGTAACAAGAGAAACCTGTGATATGGGGAAACCAAATAGGGGCGACTGATGCCGTAGCCGGCGTAAGGGCACTAGTTAGTTAGATGTGAGGTGACAATGTTGGGGAGGAAGAAAAAAAATAGATGAACTGGATGTAAGTAAGAAATATGTGCCCTTACGCTGGCTAATGCTTCGTCCGTCTATGTCTCTCCATATATCACATACTTACTCGGCCATGGTTTGCAATACCTTATATAGGCGACGAGGAACTGAAGTCATGCCACTTACTTCACCCTGCACTAGTTTCCCCATTGCTAGAGGGGAGAGATTGAGTAGTGCCTTTCCCAATGGTATCAGTACAACGTGAGCGCATGCTATCTCAGCAGGAGTCGGAACTCGGTTCGCCGTGTCCACTGTACGTCCCTGTATCGACTCGGTCACCGAGAAAGAGAGATACAAAGATAATTAAAAATAAAATAGGCGAGGGGGAAATAACGAGGGTGGATTTTGAAAGCGATTTCTACGCCCCGAAGGCGTTTGATATGCTATTAGCCAAGATGGATGTGCATGATATCGTAAATGTATTTAATTATATGATATAACTCTGTCTTAAAATGGACTCTGATGCAAAATGATGCTTTAATGCAAGACATTTAATTCGCTGCGGTGATTCTTCAATGTATCCCGATTAACTAGCAGAGGTGTTATTTGAAGTTAGTAACTGACACGTTGGTATAGGAAGCCGTGTTTAAGAAGGGTGACCCTTTACCTTTGGATGTTATCCGCCGAGACAGTTATGGACTCTCTCCAAGAAAATCCGTGGGAAACTGATGATGGCGGGTTCGTAGCCGCTGGCTTCTTAACTTCTTCTCACCCGTGTAAAGTTTATATTGGTATGAATCCAACGCATGCATATTATTAAGGAGAGGTTTCTCTATCTTTTCATGAATAAGATTTTAAAAAAGAAGTTATAAAATAGATACTGAATTAGCTAGATTGGTCCTGGCATGCTGGATGTTGGCAGCAATAACGTATACTATCATATATTTATGTTTTACAGTGAGACAAATAAATACACAGGAAGAGAAAGTAAAATAAATAAGTTGTAGATTATGTTGACTGTTTTTTCTCATTTTTCGATTTTTATTTGGAAAGGTCTACTGTCTCAGATCCATGACAGGCGCCCCCTCACGCATGGCACCCTGGGTCTGCCTGCGTTGCCGGTGCCTTGGGCTGGCTATGCTCGCATTACTCAAATTCCAATATCCAGAGCCTGGAATCCTTAGCCTTTTTCGATGAAGACCGCCGATTCTTTTCAGAACTGAAAGACGCATGATTTACAATATACTTCTTAATCCACTGTTTACTGTAACTCACTTGCTCGCCGTCCCAAGTGTTTGCTGTTAACATCTTAGTGTGTGTAACCTGTTAAACCTGGCAACTTAAGACAATCCAGGAGAAGAAATTGGTCGCTTTCGACACTCAATACTTCCGTAAAAATCAGCGCATCAAATATAATGACTATATGTCAAATAAAGTTACCTAAATCAACCGCCACTTACACGCGGTGTCTCCGATGGTCTGGGTCAGGTCAACAATACCTGCAAATCAAACCGTTAAATCGACGCCAACAGACCAGAAAAAAGTGGTTAGCTCAACATCTGCTAGCGTCAGACAGTGGAGAGGGCCATCGAATTGGTCAAAAGACCGTGGGACCACACCAGCAGACTGGTTGAAAACCGGTCACAATTGACTGCCTCGTGTATCGCAAGACGAAGGTGCAACTAAGTATGAGTTGCTATTCGATGAGTCTTTGAAACTAGCATCCACTTCTTTTTTTAATTCCCAAATGTTAATCCCAATATCGTTAATTCCCCTTTCACATCACAGGATCGATCTCTGGGTGAGATTAATGCCGAAATACAGCGGTTCAGTGGAGGGGTAGGGTGGTACCTTACAGCGGACAAATCGGTGTCAAGTCGAGTATAGATTTTAGAGCTAACAAGAATACAGGCGTCCCTCGATATAGAACTGCTCGCTATAGCATGTTTCGCGATATAAGGCAGACCAAACATATCCCAACGTAGTTGCCGATACTATCACTCATTCGTTCGGGAAACCGCGAATTAAAACAGAGTTCCATCACAATACCTACTCTAAAATGATATAACATTACTTCAACTTGCAATAAATTAACATATACTTACATGGTGTTTTAGACATTATTTCGATTTCCGCAACGATTCACGATTGAACAGGTGCTTATTGAACTGTTTTGAATAATCGACCATTTCTTTTTTTTCTGGAAGAGAGCATTCTCCCCTCCCACAATGTTTAAATTCAATAAATCATCGTTTCTGTTACCACCAAATAAGTGATTATGAGTATCGGCATAATCACAAGGATATTTATTAAACGCTTCAGAAAGGATCTATAAAGATATATGACCCCGTAACAATGGTTTGAACTGTTCCCTGGACATCTACCACCAACTGATGACAGGTATATATAACATCACTTCATCGATTACCGCCTTTTTATATTAGATACCCGGCTCCGGGGAATAAAAGCCTTTTATTAAAATTGTTGTATCGTTTACAGTAGTGTACCCCACCAAGTGTTAAGCGCATGTGTTTCATTCTCAAACAACCAGGCACAGTTTGGTAAAATGCTCAATGGTGAATGTGTTTATTTTGATGAGAAAACAGTTCATGTATGTCTCTGTTCTTATTCTGGGGTAATCGAGGTTCTATGAGTTGTAGATTTTAAATTTGATCAGAGAAAAAGGAGACAGTTTGAGAAGAATCGACATCGAATTTATTTTCGAAGTCCTTTCTAAATTATAGATAACTGACGAAATAACTGGTGCAGCTGCAATTTTCAAGCGGAAGAATATACTCAATAAGTACGTGTCAAAGTAGGACGATCTCTCCTGCTATCCAAATGTAGAAAGTTCCTATGAAACATGTGTAAGCCAAAACGGCGTAAATCGAAGAAGCAATTACAATTAAGTTATATGGGAAATGTTTCTGAGTATTCACAGACTCCAGAATTGATAGTCTTCGATGTTTGCCAGTTTTATAAGCCTAACATCCTTACGAGGTCTCATTTTGTTTTCAGATGCCTTTAGAAAATAAGAAAAACAAGAAAACGAGTACAGTCTATGTTCCATCTGCTTATCAACAATTAAGCCTTCTATTAATTACTGGTTCATTAAAAGAAAGAAGCCGGGCTTATTATGATTGATGAATCGAACACAATGAAGAGTATAGTCGAAATATATCAAATTAGGCTTTACTATTGTGATATCATACAGCAAAAGAATATACTGGCAGTCTTTATCCTTGAGATACTTTTGCATCGTAAACAGGACCGGCCATAGGCACCGGGACGCCGAGTACAGGTGTTACATCATGTTCTTCCAAATATAAATGAGAAAATGGGAAGATTAATAAATTAAACAATACAATCAGTCAATGTGAGAAAATTTAAGAATTTCTGAGTTGACTAATGAAACCAAATGGGCATGCTATCGGGACTTTCAGTGAGTACAGATATCTTGGGTAGACATTCCAGGGAATTTGAAAAGTATTTAGCGCCATGTTTCATAATGGCTGATGTTCGCCGTGGTGCCCTAGTCCGAAACATAAATTCATCAAATATGAGCATAGTGTATATCGTTGGAAATGGAATTCCATGCTGAGTAAGGTTTACAAGATAACCATATGAGCCAGAGCAAGTCGTTTCGTGCTATTTACAATCCACTGTCATAAACCCTGTATGTTCTTAAATGAAACAGCTATGTGTACCGATAGCTATAATAGATGGGGAGGTAATTGTTGATGGATCTCTCCAGAAGGTAATTACTCCTGCGTAGCTTATTGCACAGCTTTAAAAAGATTCCTTGAGGACTTTTGGAAACATCGTGTGCTTGCCGGCAGTTAGCTAGGACATAGGGGAGATACGTATACACCGGTACATTGGGTCAGCCCTGTTCATATGCCAATGTTTATACACTATCCTAATGCGTGTTAATACAATTATGTTATTCTGAATATATCCTTATAGATATCGTCATGTTAAACTCAAGCACCGTATCTACTTGTAAATATATTAATGTCGATGATGGCTTGTCAACTTAAAATCTGCTGAACATAAAAATAGGTGTGTATGAATAATAATCTTAATTAAACCATGAATGTCAATTATGCTTGTGTTTTCAACGACTGTGTTAAGTACGCTTTGGACATATTATAGAATCATAACAGGTAGAAAACAGGAGTCACTGTTTCGGAACACGGGATACATACAGTGTGGGTGTGTAAAACTGGTTGAAACACATGTCTTCTATGTAATTAGCACTCAGCTCACGTCAATGGGACATGCGATAGGCACACTCGCTAGAAACTGCTCGATCGTCAATATAATGCTAACATTAACAGTATGCCATTCTTGATAACCGATTCTTTAATGCCATTGCGCTCTGATGGGTGTTCTTCACCTGTCAGGCTGGAAGGCTATAAACTATCCAAGCAGTTACAATAGCGAGAGATGCACTCCTGTTGATGACCACGACTATAATGACGAATAGGTGGTATTGAGAAGATGTGATGGTGATAGCAATTCCGCCAGAATGGACACCAGTCATGGTCATAATGACGCAGGGGTGGCCATTTTATGGCCAAATTTGACACATCGTGCCTTTTTGGAAAGAATCTGGTAATGGACATTTTGGTTTGGCCATATCTAAATGTGTGGCTATTTTGTCTTTGATTACGTATGGTGAAGTGAGTGACGCCACTTCGGATGCATGCCGCCTCTAAGTCTATTTCACATATCGCGAATCTCGTATAACTAGCCGAGACAAAATAAACTTGTAATACGTGATGCGCGGGCAGTGACAGCCCATGCCTTAGCCAATATATCATCGTATTACTTTTGTTTTAATTTTTTGCAGTAGTATTTATAATATATTCTCATTTTTTTAGTGCCTACTGCATTATTGCGATACATTATGTACGATCGCAGCGAGAAAAAAAAAGAAACTGAAAAAAGTAGGATGAAAGGAAAGGAACTATTACATTTAATAATGTTGATTTAAATTACTTCATCTAATACAAATAGGTAATAAAACAATTGCTGTTTAGTGAGTAAAAGCAACTGTAAATAAATATGAAGGTAAATAATAGTATAAAAAACAAGGGATAATGGTGGTTTATAAATCATTGCAATACTGCGGTACACATAAAAAATATGGATGTATTGAAAATACTACTACAGCACAATCAAAATAGCCAATAATTTAAATATGGCAAACCAAAATGTTCCTGGCCAAATCCTTTACAAACGGGCCAGGTTTGTTGGCCAAAGAATGGCCGAAATAGCAAGTTGAGAAGAATAAACGCTAGTTTCTAATACTGATGACGTTGATGATCAGGATGGTCGTTGTAGACTCTACGAATTCTACGTCCCATTAATAGTTCTTAAGTTACCGCTGAAGCTGAAAGATAGGAACGAAATGTTGTTAAGGCCGGACGTGAGAGGAAAGAGAAAACCGCTTTCCTAACGTCTATATTGCGCATAAAAGCGTAAGAATGGCATGAATAAGACGTGCACGATTCAACCTTCCAGATCACTGCACAACTTGATTCAAACGCCATTTATTCATTTGATTCTCTATGTTAGTATAAACGGAACTGGAACAATCACTCTTTGTCTTCTTTACAATCACACATCGAATCGAATGTTACGAACCATCCATTTATTTCTAAAATGAATTACCAGAAGAATTAATGGCTTCATGTACAAAGAACATGATATTTCAGTGAAATGTTTGGAAGCAAACGCCAAAATGTAAGTTGTCATGATCACAAAGTGATCAGTATTACAAATCAGGTTTGGCTAGTCTCTCAAGAGAAACAGTCATATAACCAACGTCTTTTGGCAGCATGCCCTGTCGGGAATGATCAATTAAACACATCGGACAATAGGGTGATTAATGAATAGGTTACTACTCTCGCCTTTAGAACGAGCATTAGGACACGCACAGTTATATCCCATACACCATGTATTTTAAACGCATTGCTGCCGCCTTTCACCTGCATTTCAAACAATATTTAAGGACATAGCGAACACAACATTAACACACTCTACTTTGATATGTCTATAGTTTCTAATAACGAAGACTTGCAATTATCTGTCTCTTATGCAGTCTTTCTGTTCCCTCACTGTGGAACTAACTATTTAATACTACTACTTTGTCAGTTTGCCTCTTTTAGAGTTATTCTTTGACAATCAGTATTAACTTGAATAACTATTTATTTATTTATTTTATAACTATTGCATACGTGTGTAAATTGTCTGTCCATGTTTCATAGTTTTGTCGTTAGTAGGTTATATTAACACGTTGTTAACCGCTTCTATTATACATATATTTAAATACAGTTGTCAGTGATATACACATATTCATGACTGCCTGTATTTAATATTTTGGATAAACTGATCATGTGTAACGATATAACATCATCTGTGTCAATCAGGTCATCTGTAACAGAGTAGTTGTAACACAATCAAGCTGGTCCAGTTGGTAGGTTTTGTCAGTGTGGCTGATACGGTCTTGTCAGTTGGGCCAAGTCGGGTGTAGCTGGTCGGTCTGATGGTGGGCCTTTCTGCTTACGACGATAGTCGCGTTTATTGTAGCAGACCATTCTAGCTAAATCAACCTATTAGAGTGTAGAGAACGATGGTTGATGCAACAGTATGCATAACCCATTATATGCGGCAAGTGACGAATCATCCTAGTTACCCATTGCAAGATAACGCCCTTATCAATTGCAAGATAATCTATTGCAAATTATCCATTGAAAATCATACATTGCATGAGAGAAATCCTGACTCACAGATATAACTGAGTGACATCCATCACAATGAAGCGGAAATGTTATTTAGTTAGCCATAGAACTGCAATGCCAGAAGTTTCCGTCATTCGCAGTTAATGTGTTAAACATATAAACGCCGCCATTTCTGAGAGGATGGCACGTCTGATGCCGTCATGATGAATTCATCCAAACGCAATGGCTTCTCACAGTATGTCCCCAGGGTAGAGGAACATCGAATGAATAATATTGTCAAAATCACCATAGAATATAATTATCTATTCAAGCATATTCTATTATAAATTGTTTTTATAGGTTTCTTGTTTCTCCTCAGTAATGTTCATTCATTGTGTTTCATTTTGTTCCTGGCGGGAAAAAAAAGCCGGGGTCTATCATTCGCTACGGGTGCCTGTCGTCGTCTGCTTCATTGTATCCTTTTTTCTCAATTGAATAACTTCGGTATTCCTCAATATATTTCAATGACATTTTGTACGTAGGCTTGTGGAGAGATTCTACCTCTGTTTACATTTTATTAGCAAACCGATTTTGCTGAAGTTGACACAACTCCAGAAAATGAAAAATGATGAGCTACGGTCGGTCCGATTGTTTGCTTACATGTAAATAACCATACGTAAACATGCCAACCATATTGAACGCTGGAACTGCTGAACCGATTAAAATGAAAAATGTTATATAAGTTAGTTGGCAACTAATTACTGAATATATATTACGTTTTTAGAAATGTTATTGTTTGAATAAAAGAAACGCGTAGGTCGGAGGTAGCGGTCACAATAAACAGTTATTAGTCACTCTGTCTTTATTTGAAGCGTCTTTTTGTCGGGGACCTTTATATACTTTAACTATTTCTGGTATTGATCCTCGAGTAACTTGTGATATATTTGAGAGAAATGAAAATTAACAAAGCGAAATGATGATGGTGTTACGAGTATTTCTGACTTTTAGAATTGTTCTATTAAATGCACGTGTATGTACGCTTAACAGAAAATGAATAAAGTCATTCTTCCTATTACACTATGCACATTTCATATCAACGTTAACAAAGTACCCACTGTTAGCGAGATACCACATTTCCAATCAGCAGCCGAATATATCCCGCTAACTCTACCTTCCTCACTATGAACGATATGGAGTCCCCAGACACTCTGCGAGTATGTAGTGTTTTTTTTTACCATTAGCAGCCAATGGATTCAGCTGAGAATAGCTGACATAAACATGTTCATTTAACATGGATTTACATTGTAAATTGAACCCACAAATCACATTTTTAGGCTGATTTTCAAATTCTTAATTGCTAAAAGACGCTTAGGGGTCACATTGGTACACACATTGCATGGTTTATGTTGTATGGTGTCACATACGGACAGCCGGACCGCCGGACGGACAGGCAGTTGGTGAATTATAATAAAATACTTTATTACCATATTAGTTTGCAATGTTTTGATTATTTGTGTAGAACAAAACTAAATATAAAGGAACATAATAAATGTAGACACACATTGAAGTAAATGAGGGGAAACGTGAAGAAGTGGAGAGGTTTCTGAGTGATCACATCAATCTACTAATGAAAGATATAAGGAACAAAAACATGCTAAAGAAATTCCCAAAATGGCCAAATGACAAAATGACGATGAAGGCGTGGGTAAAGTTGTGATGAAAAGCAACTGAAAACTAAAGACGCACCAACAATAATTAATTAAAAATACTACTGCAACAAAGTAAAACTGGCCAACACTTTAAATATGGTCAAACCAAAATGGCCATGGCCAAATGCTTTTCGGAAATACCAGATTTGGCAGAGTTGGCCATAAGCTGGTCGAAAATAATAAATGTAAATGAAAGTTGAACTAAAAGAAAAGTGAAGAACTGGAGACGTTTTTGTGTGATCCCATCGATCTACTAATTAAATATATAAGGAACAATATGCATACACACTCACAGCACAATACACGACCTTAGAACACGCATGTTTGCTTATATGTGTACAGGGATAATTGGATCAATGTATTATGTAAGATGGACTAATTATGGAGGGAGTACGAGATCTGTCCGGAAAGTATCCAATATTACCGACCGAAATACCAGCGTAGGTCAATGGCACCTCTGTCTCTTTCGAAGTAATCCCCTACCCCTTGCGGCGTATACCGTACACTTATTCCAGCGTCCATTCCACTTGTCAAAATAGTCAGGAAAGTCATATTTTGGGTATGTCAACAGCTGCCTTGTCGCGTCCTCCTTAATCTAGTCCACTGTCTAAAATCGTTTTGGGAAAAGCTGCAAGGAGCTACATTTGGACTTTGGGCTGACAGACATGGGTGGTGCGATGTTTTGCAAAGAAAAACCTGCAACGCACGTTAACAATGACTTGTCCGGCCATAGTGAATGCAACAGTTAATGGCGTCTCGCTGCCGGCTGATTAACCCCGACGTAGATTGTGTGTTCGCGCATGCGTAATACAATAGCCTCTGATTTGTTTCCACGTTATATCAAATCCGCGCCACCGGTTCTCGAGATATTCAGAAATGCTGGATATTTTCCCGAGATACCTCGTATAAGTTAGACGGCATATGGAAATGCTTAACCGGATAATGGAATAGAATACTGTCAATTCATCACTGTAAACATTTTGATAAGTGGATGCATTCTTTAATTAAAGTTCCTTCTAAATCGCCTGGAACATCAGAGTGTTGTATGAAGTGTATTCCATTCGTCTTTGTAATTCCCCGAAGACACATCAAGTGCGGACAGGAAATCTAAGCGAAACGCTTCAAAAAGAAATGCAAAAACCCAACAAAAGCTTCTCAATAAACAGTATAGAGGTCATGTAGCACGTTGTTAACATGCATACATATACATAAAGACGCAGGGGTGCATCAAAAGAATGAAATGATCGAAGTCTCGTTCATAGAGTATATATGTTTATTTTCGTCGCTCGTCTCATGAGAGCGAATACTTTTCAAAACACAACATCTCGTTTTCGTCCCCAGGGGTAAAGGCGTTCAATTAGTAAACTCTGTACAGAGAGAGAGAGAACAAGGATGAGGGGACATAACGCCTACATTGCTACGCCTAATTAAGCCCGAACTCGTATCACGTCTTTCTTCCATACTGTCCTCTAATTCCCTGACCCATGTTTCAAGATGATAACTACATGTTTAAATGCCGTCCGTATATCTACCTTGTCTCTATTCGTCTCATCATACTTGCTGTATGCATTTCTTTCTTTTTCAATTCCGTTAATACTTATCTTTCAAATACAATCTGACTTTGATCAGACAGCATCTTAATATGTTTTCAAACTGTCACTCACAATATCACAATCTCCTAACTCTCATCCACAACCCGACATGGGGTCATTTGGCGAAATCCTTTGAAAGATAATCGGACTATTCACATTAAGTTTACTTATCTTGTTAGATACCATCAGCCCTAATATATCAAACTCGTAATGTGTATTTTCAAACTGTCGCTCTCAGACCACAATCTCGAAACTCGCGCCCCCAAACCGACACGGGTCCCTTTTGGCTGAGAATTGGAATTGTCTGTTTTATTTATTTTATTACCCCATATCACGCGTGGGGATACCCGACAGTGAGGCCACGCAAACGCATATACAACGATACGCATGTGTATATAAATATACACACACATAACTATATATCTACATATAACAACTCATTAACGGTCTCTCTCTACCCTATATTGTAACATCTGCAAAACGAACACACATACTACAAGTAAAAGAGTATTATTCTTATAGGATACCACGGAATCTTGCCGAAAGCAATGACCGGTGCTGTAGGCAGGGTTGCTAGATAGTTGGAAACTTGTCTGGCCAAATGCTAAAATGACGATGACGGCGCGGGTAAAGTTGTGATGAAACGTAACTGAAAACCAAACATAATTCATTAAAACTACTACCGCAACAGAGTAAAAATAGACAACATTTTACATATGGGCAAATCAAAAAGGGCATGGCCAAATGCTTGTCAGAAAGGCCAGATTTATCAGATTTGGCCATGAGATGGCTGAAATAGCAACCCTGGCTGTTGCTATAATTTAACGTCGAAAAGGAGCTGGTCAATATTTCATTCCAACAAAATGCCGTATTAAATATGTAGCAAGGGCAGCAAATGCGATGTGCTCCGCATTTCAAAGGGCCCGTACTAAATACTCACAAGCTATCAATTCCGATTCGTGATCCCGCATTTGCCCTATTGCTATATCACTATACTGCCTTCACATTTTATGAACACATGGGTCTTAAGGTGAACGATTTCTGTCAACTATCACCTTTACTTGGAGTTTCTATTTCAATGCAGTAATTAATGGAAGACTGGTATCTATGTTATACATATACGGCACACAAATACGAAGGTATTTGCAACTGAAGGATTAGTCACTGCACAAAGATCAATGCGAAAACAAAGTAACAACATCACCGAAATGTCAGACATATTTGTTGTAGTATCTGACTGTATAGCAAATGAAAGGGAAATGGATGTGATTTCATATTTACGTGTATTTTCTTAATTTGGCACCCCCTATAACATATGCTACATGCCCCGCACTAGTTAATTGGAACATGCCATCATAAAGTATCAGGAATGTATATACACAAAATGGACAAACCGATCAGAATAACAGACTATCAACCAATGTATTAGCTTTCTTCAATAAATGTATAAATGCACAGATACATAAATAGACATAATGCTGTTATTGAATATTTTGTTTTATAATTATTATCTGTCAGTGTATATATTTCCACAGACAAAACAGGGCCCATGCACATTTTTCACTACCAGAGTAGATTTTATGATTTCATATATATACATACGCGTATATATATATATATACATTCTCGAAACCGCTTAGTAAATGGTAAACAACCGATGAACCTTCGAATTTAAATGTACTTTAAGTTTTAATTAATATACTATATGCGGGTCTTTTTGTAAACGTATGTCTCTCGATAAAAGTGCTCGACTAGCATAGTGTACTGGTAACTGTGGCACGTGACGCGGAAGAAAAGGGTTGTTTTCGAAACGACTTTTCATTTCCGTTGGAGAGACAGACCCCCTGTGTGTGATGCTGAAATTTATGTTTGGGTAGTATGCATTTTGTTAATTTTAAATTCTTTTTTATTCTTTATTATTTTTTCACTCGTTATTAGATTTTAATAGGCTTGATTGACTATATATTGAGTAATCTAGATATTGTACGGTTGAGGATTCCTCCCTCTTATCTGATTTCTTTCCCGATACCATAGGTATCTAGCCTGTTCAGTTTGACCGAGGCTAATAGTATATTTATTTAAACTTCATAATTCTAAGGTGGTGATCCGTGATCTGGATCGCTAGAGAAGCCATTGAAATGAGAGAGCAGTATTGTTTTTAAATTCTCGAAACTGCTTAGTAAATGGTAAACAACCGACGAACCTTAGAATTTAAATGTACTTTAAGTTTTAATTAATATAATATATGTTGGTCTTCTTGTAAAAGTATGTATCTCGATAAAGGTGCTCGACTAGCATAGTGTACTGGTAACTGTGGCACGGGTCGACCAGCTTATGGCCAACTCTGCCAAATTGCGTTGGAGAGACAGGCCCCATGTGGGTGATGCTGAAATTTATGTTTGGATAGTATACA
>VCCN01000420.1:9352980-9365595 GCA_006491835.1 Architeuthis dux | reverse complement strand
AATATGATTGAGCTCATAATTGAAACATTTTGGCTACTTGCTAATCATCCAATGTGTACGCGAGGACAGGTTGCAGCAGGTAAACGTCAGAAACATCATCCTAAACAGCGGTTGCATTCTGACTTATCTTCGACTCGTGTACTTATTGACACTTAATAAGAAGAACGATTCCTCTAAGCCAAACATGCACTGGGTTCGTAATATGATTCTTTTCCAAAGAGGATGGCTTTTGAAACAATGAAGTTACTTGAATATAATTTAATTAACGAACACTGTCGGTTATGACGGTGTACATCAATGATGTAGGCGTATTCCTAATGGGAATTGCATGCCTTAAATTGGTTTATATTGAATAAAGGTGCTACTTCATTAATTAGTAACATATTTATTGGTAAAGAATACTAAATCTTACAGACGTCAAATACACCTTCTGAAGATTATAGCATTTTGTATTCTACATATTTTCCAACTATGTTTTGCTATTCTGAACGCAAACTTTAATTAGATATATTCTATGGCCTTCGGGGAGTGTTTCCTGCATTCATGGACGTCCTAGTGTACCAGCCAGCCCTGGGAAAGCTGAACGCTGTCCTTCTTTAAAACATAGACGTGTCTTATTTTCTTAATGTTACTGTGTTTATTCTATTTAATTTTATCGTGTTCCCATTTGGTTTTGAAAAGTGCTGCTGTCTTAAACATATCTAAACCGAATTATTAGACACATGACAGGTGTCCCTTAGCAATTGTCACACCGGGTAACTGTTCGTGTTGCCGCTACCTAATGTCGGACGCTGTTGAATTCAGCCTTTTAATGACTAGGCCATTAAAAGACCGGATGTACCATACACTGAGTCGTTGTATTAAACATAACAAACAAAGACGAATACAATACTGGCTGATGCTGGGTCAAACTATTACGTAATGGTTAGTGACAATTTAAAACCACACACCGGAATTCTTGTCACGATCGGAAACGGAATATTCTTCCACAGGCCGCCGAGGTGATAGGTGAATATTTTGGTGCCGAGTTTGGCCAAACAGGAATTTAGAATCTAGAATGTGGACAGGTATCGTAAGGAATCATGCATAGTTGATGAACGCAGTTAAAAGAAACATTAAGGAGTTTCGAAGACGATAGAGAGGAAATGAATACTGGATATTATCGGCATAGCGCCACAGATAAGAATATTAGACGATCGCCCGCCGGGTTTGAAACAAGGTGGAATCGCGATAGTATCTCCGGGTACTTAATCACCGGACACAATCATAAATGGATATATTGGAAAAGGGTGTGTGTACGTATCAAATGAAGGCGTGGCTAAGTCAAACGACCAGTTTAAATAGGGAATATTTTCGATAGTCAAGCAGCCAGCGTCAGTCACAGAGAGAACGGTCAGGTTGACGCGTTGTAACGATATAGACCCAGATGGTGTTACCGGTAGCCAGTTGGGATAGGAACTTGATCAGATTTGAAATATGTGTTAATCTGCCTACGTGACCAACTGGAGCATCGGGTTACCAAAAAAACCGTTGAAGATTTGAAAAGGGGGAGGAGCGTGTGACCATTAGCATATATAACGGCTAGATCGAAACAGAAGGGAGGCAGTTGGGGTCGGGAGGCAGTTGGGGTCAGAGAAATGTGGCTCCCGTCAGCAGACCAGGACAGAGAGACATCATCATCGCAGCCCGCGGAGGAAATGTCTCTCTCCCTCAACATCTCTTTCCCTCACGGCGACCAGAGAAGAAGAAGTTCGATCGCCCGTTATGCTACAGCGTGGTCACTTGGGGTCCGGCATCAGGCGTACGTGTCGGGCAGTTATGGTGATTTCACCAGTCTCTCTCTCTCTCTCTCTCTCTCTCTCTCTCTCTCCCTCTCTCTCAGCGTTCGTGAGTGACAGCTATACTGCGACCAGCCGCAGTTCCCTCTATTTCTCTTAACGCAAAACCAGTCGGTCTATATATGAAATAGAACGACTCCTTTTTTCAATCGGCGTGTGTCATTTCTTTCTCATTGCGAGTCTTGTACACACAATGATTACATGCTGCTGTTCTCCCCAATGAACAACCACATGCGATATTGATTTGGACGCCGACTTCGATTTTACCTATCGGTTTACACCCCTAATGTTGGTGAGGATTGTTCTTGTTGTTCCCGTTGTCAAACTCCACTTGACGTTACTGTCCTATGTAAAATAACAAGAATAAGAATAAGAACAATCCTCACCAAATATAGGAGTGTAAACCGATGTGTAAAATCCCCATTTCCCTACCGTGAGTTGATCAGTGATCGCTAATCTAGTGTGTTACCACATGCGCTAAACTGGCAAGCCTTACATAACTCCAAACTGTATAGTAGAATTACGCAAGGAAGTAGAAGTGAGGGCAGAGTTTGACTCTGGGGAAGCCATGCTTGTTCTTGTTGTTCTTGTTAAGGTAGAAAAACAAAGCCCATTTTGATTGGAGTTAATAGAATAGCATAGAATAGACAAATAGCACGGACATATATAGAGTATATATAGAGAGAATACTATAACGGTATGCATTTGAATGATTACACGAGGTCTGTCCACAAAGTATCCAGCCATCCTGATGATCTCGACAACCGGTTGCGCCGTCTCGATGTAATTTAGCAACCAATCAGAAGGGTCTTTTCTGATGATACATGATTAGGTATGATCCCATGGGGCTACTCGGTCGGCCGTGAGACGTTATTAGATAGTCACATTCACAATAACGGAGCGAGTAAGTATTCGCGTCTCGTGCAGGGTTTGGTAAAACATCGCATGAACCAGGTCTGTCAACCCGCCCCTCAAACCCCCTGCGACGTCTGGCTTCTCCCCCGAAAGAGATTGTAAAGCGTCGTCTAGATTATGGAGAACACGACTAAGCAGCTGATGGCGATTCCGAAAGAGGACTGCAGAATGTGCTTGGATAAGTCTTCGAAGTCCTGAGGAGAGTAGGTTGAAGGGGACTGCCATTGCCCTAGGTAAGTTTTTTTCTCCTCTTAACATTACATGGCTGGATACCCTCTAGACACACGATAGACACAGGAATTATGCGTAAAATAAAACTGTTTGGAGAGAGAAAAAACCCGCTGAAGCAAATCAATTATTACAGCATGTTTGCGTTTCGATTTTCCATCGATTATGCGGGTATTTATAACATGTCTTTCAAACAAATATCAATAGTTTTAAATCAAGTTATTTCAAATCTGCCCAAATCTGTTTTATTTGCAAACATAATCTTTAATTGGTTCTTGCCAACGTATATTTTACTAGTTATTTGCTATGTTTCTTGTTTCATGCGTTATATTGTATTGTGCATTTTAAGCATACTGTTTGGTCTAAACTGATGATAGTCAAAAGAATATCAGTTCGTGCCTAAAGTTAATACTTTTCCTGTGACAGAAGTATTAATAGTGGATAATCGTGGAAACTGCGTATACCGTTTCCGACCGGGTATTGCTAGTTAACTTATTATTGATCCACCCTTTAGCAATATCTCTATTTGTTTTTTTCGTGTGTGGTCCAAATAGTGGTCCGAAACAATAAAAACAACTTCAGCTGAGTGTGCGCCACTCTGTATCCTATGATAAATGTAGAACGTAATGTATCTGGAGCAAATGTGTTTTAAGAATGCATATGGTTCAAATAATAGACCACCCAGTGCGGTTCGTTCCTCCCATATGGACCTAAAAGTAACGTCAGTTGCTGCAAGCAGAATGTGAGCAGGATGTATCGATTAAGTTCTATAGTGCACTAGAATACAGGCACTATACGGTATATAATCATTTGCAATACTGTATTGACTTTTGTTTTTCACCTTCATTTCAATTGATAATAATGTTCCAGACACATATAGAAGGATTGGGTGGAACAGGGAGATAGGGCAAGTATGTCAGCCTGTCAGTTAGTAGCATGCCAGTCAGTGAGTCAAACCAGTCGGTGACGGCAATCGGTACTACAGATGCTCACACATCCATAAAAAGAGATGGTGGAAATTGTATACTTCCCGTTGTGGTTACCGATACATTTGTTTATTGCTTTTAGTCTTGACATGAATGTGCATTGAATATACACATTTCCATTTGCAAGTTCTAGGTGTGTCAATCTCCTCCAGTTGTGACCAAGTCTATTCATGATTTGTATCAGTTCCCTGTTTCCTGTCAGAGACATAATGGCAAAAGGGAGAAGGACATGCTTAGGCGGATCTGTCCTGCCAATTGTGACAGCAAATACCAGATCACTGCCAACTGAAATTACCTGACGTTGGACTCTCGCTGAAGGATTGACACACTTCTTCTCACCAGTCAGCATGTCCAAACCGTTCAGGAATAATGCATTTTTCTGTGTCAGGTGGCCATGTCTGGGGTGCATATTGCTTATTGATGCTGTTTCTCAACTCCATGGCTGCTTTTGTGATGACATCTTCTTATGTGGCAGTTATTGCAGCCTTGAGATCCTGTTTTAACTTATGGACTTGTTTGTCAAGAGCACTAATTGAAAAGCTGGATAAACAAGAACATTACCCCTTTCATCGCAGCCATAGTGTATTGATCCTGTAAACTCACTCTCCAACATGTAAATTAAGATGAAAGTAAATAGTAGAATGTTCTTTAAAGCTAATACTTCATGTAAAAATACATTTTTTTTTAAATTGCTTTTATGAATAATTTTGGAATTTGTCCATTTGATCATACGTGTTTTTGGTCAGAAACGTCTGCAACTATCTGGCAACCCTGCACCTAACTGCCTTTCCGTCAACCCAGTCGGTGTCTGGGGTTGGCCAGGGTTGAATTATATTCGTGATAAATTGTGTTAATCGCACACATCCATCAACATTGCGATAACATCGATTCATGTCATTTATCGTCCGTTGAGCATTTGTCATCCTAATGATCTTGTCAATAATCAGGAATTAGCGACCGTTATTTAACGAAATGATTTTAGATAACGGAATAAAAACAGTTTTGAGAATTCCGGACGGAAAAAAGAAGAGAATAATATTTTGAAAAGCGGTTTGCTTGAATAGAATATTAATCAAATATCATATGGGCGAAATATATTTTCTATGTGAACGCCAGAAAGAAACGATCCATTGTAGTGTTTGCAAGCAGGAAAAGGATTAAACTATGCTCAGGGAACGTCGTGGGAAAATCCCATCCGTATCTATAACTGCACAGATGTGTTCTCCCACGTCCTCTAATCCAGTGTTTCGTCAACTATTTCCGTGGCATTCATCTTCAAATATGTATTACAAAATCTAATTCACCTATTACTAGATTACCTTACTTTTTTATTAGCATCATCTTATTCACCTGTTTGTATCATTTAAATTCGTTTTGAATCATGCGCAAAAAGGAGGAAACTAACTCATTCATCAAGTGTTTATTTTCTTCATGTTTGTGAACAACTTAAACATATGTAAAGAAGGCTAGGAGTGACAAGAAGATCAACACACTCCATTATTATAATTGCTCTAGTTTACATATATTTAGCAAACAGCAGTCTTAGAATTTAGAAATATATTGTTAGCAATAATGCTTTCTTATTGTACTAACGGTATAAGAAGTATACACATCTGCGTAAATTAAGTCTTCCATCATTCATGTTTCATTGACCCACCATCCACTCCTCTAGTTTCATTCAACCCAAAGTAATTCCATTCATCCCTTGAGTGAATCATTCCCCAGTTGAAGAAACACTGTTCTAACCTAATATCGAATAATAAGTTCACTGGGGGAAAAGGGGGTTTCACAGACACGGGTGTTATAAACGATTATGTTCCAGGAATGATATATAAGACCTACTAGGATCATAACCTGGGTGCTCAACCTGGTCAACAAGCTACTGGGAATCTACGAGCGGCAGGCATTGTAAATTGTTGCCACAGCAACATATTCGCTTTCCGCACAGGCCTTTAATTGGGGGTACTTTGTGTTGTAGGTTAAATCAAACTGCGTTAACATTGTGTGTCGACGTTCAGTTAACATGTGACTGGTTCCTCCCAAATTAATATCCTGTCTATATTTGTGAAAATCATTGTCTCTGTTTTTTTTCATGAAAATGGCTTATTTTGATAATTAAATAAACACCATTCCTGGCGTTGGTATCCGTTGGTATCCGCCCTAGTGGCATATCCGCTAACATGAGTAAATTTGCTGATGTAATCAGTGTGTTTACTTTGTTGTCATTTTCTGAGTCACTGTTGTGGTCACTTCGTTAAGGTGTTGCACTATACTGCATCATACTGCACTTGGTTCCCATTCACTTGCAACGGCACCATATGTACCATGGACATGCCTTCTTTGCACAGGACCATGTATGGCAGCTTTTGATACGTCCACGTGAGATTGTGTTATTCATTGGCACAGGTAAGGCTGACTGTGTAGATGGAAGCGAACCCGCGTTTCCATCACCCAGGGATCATCCGATTGGCGTAATTCCTGACGACCAAGAATCTTGGCGAACAAAACAACAACATCCTTCTCCCTAGATTAGGATTATCGGATTGCCTCTGCCGTTTTTCATCTAGACATGAATACGTCAATTCCCATCGATTGTCAATGAAGAAAGATAATCACGTGTCTGATACGCTCCCCAGAATATGAAAGTCCTTACAAGCGGGTGCTGCAAGAGTAGGAATAGGTTTGTGATACGCAAATCAAAACAAGAACAGGCTCTGTTCAAAACCTGTGACGCTGTTTACAAAACAACGTTTTTGACACATAGCTCTCTTAGAATATTTTTCAGTTTGTTTTATTAATATTAATATTTGGTCTAAGTTCTGTCAATTTCTAACCTGTAAAAGCATGTTAGAATGGACTTTTTAAATGTATCGAAAATAACCGGAATTTGGCTTTTATAGACCTCTCTCTTATCACATCTACCAACACTCTCATTCCTCTTCCCACGCCTCTTAAGTATCTCTCTTTCGCCTTCTCTCTCGCTCTCTTTCTCTCGCTTTCTCCCCTATCGCCCTCACTCTCATATCGCTCTCTCTCTCTCTCTCTCTCTCTCTCTCTCTCTCTCTCTCTGTAACTTTCAACCTTTCCTAATTTGGTATGGAAGAACATTTCGCTTTCATAGACATGGCGAAGGTACTCGCTGGTAAAAAACACTGGTTTGCACAACATTAAAAGAAAGAAACCTAACAATCCTGAATAAGGCATTTATATTAGATACACAACATGTTGCAATGCAAAAGTCTAGGAAAATGATCAAGAAAGCATTTTGTTTAAAAGATCACCAATTGCTATACAAAAGATGGAGTATATGTTAAGCGCCATATTTGTTTGTTACTGAACAGTTTAACTTAAAAGTCGTTAAAGTCGTGGCTTTTGCGAACCTAACCACGACGTCGATAGGGGAGAGCCTGTATACAATAACATACTGTTTGCATTAATGTACGAAACTATCTGTACCATGTTTTCCCATTAGCTGTTGCCTTCTATTGGGTTGAACGTACGTTTCTCCCATCCTGATGTCTTTTGCCAGAGATTTCATTGTCGATAAGTACAGCCGCCCCTTTATTTTCGCTATTCAGTCGCAGTTTATTCATATTTATTTCATGAGAAATGAATAATTCTGGAATCGCCGACCTGATTCTGCTTTGACGCAACATGGTCGTCATGGTGATATCGTCTTCTTAGAAGGATACCTTCATTCATTATGCAGCTGAACTATGAAGATTTCCAATTCAGTTGCCAATTCAGTTTTCTCAGTTTCTCTTCTTTATATTATTCTTCTGCCAATTATTTTTGTTCTGATTTCCACGTATGTTCACAACAAGTCGAATAATAAAAGGAAACACTGTCCAAAGGCATGCGCATTGGGCAGACGCCTTCATGCGCATGAACGGAAATCAGACGGCAATGGTCGAACATTCCACCATTCGGGGAATTTAATTCTGGCTAGAAATGCTCTTGAGTTTTTATTCCCTCCACTTCTGAATGTAATAGTAAATGATGTTTTATTCATAGCTTTGGGGATTTTCAGCTACTGATTTTATTTGTGCATATATTTATGTTTGTCACAACTTATACTGTGCCTACTGATTACAATGAGTGTGTCGTTATTGAAAGCAAGAGAATCAATGTCGTTTTATTCATTAGCTGATGACTTATGGAGGACAGTTCTATGATTCTCGTAACATAATTTACGATGTGCATCCATGGAGAATACCCATAGCAATTACGCGTCGCAATCTATCTACATATCACTCTCCATCCATCCATCCCCCTCTCTCTATGTGTACATATCTTTGTTTGTATCTATCTCTCTCACTCACTCGATATATATATATATATATATATATATATATATAATCCTATAATGCCGACGATTGTTTGACTGTTTCTTTCTGTTTGTCTTTTTTGTTTTCTTTCTAACTTTATGTTTTATAAACTCCTAAATGTTTTCACCCTACGCGCTGAATACTGTGCATTAGGGTAACGTGATCCAAGGATGAACATATGATGGATACTGATGACTTCTGGGGAACTCTAGCGGTCAATTAACATAGGGTAGGAGATGCTGTCCCCTAACGGTCAATTCTGGTATTTTCTAAAAAGGTCAACTATGTCATTCTCAAATCTAACAACGAAGGTTGTGTTCATATCTGTGTACATGTGTAGCTTTAACCTAGTATGAATATAAGATAAGTGTCGATAACCTCCGTTACCTCTATGTAAATGTCAAATATCCACAAATAGCGATAGTTGACACACATATGAGGCAGTGCAGTAAACATAATAGAATTATGGACATATTCGGCTTGATTAAGCATATACCGAAATCTGTTTGAATTGAAACACATCAATTAGCAACCGGGGTCAAGAACAAATACGCACCATTAGCTTCGTTCCATTGTAGCTAATTAGTGATGCATCTGTTAAATGGGAGCAGGTGAACATATTGACTGATCGTGCACGAGGGTGGATGACCACCTCGCGTCGGGGCTTGAAGAGTATTGCTTTCTAGAGTCAAATAGACTTACATATATACTGATTGACATTTCAGAAATAGGTTTAGTTAGATACCCAAATCGATCTCACACCAACCTCAAGTGAAATCCCATTAACGACAGCGATTAGTAAATGTCCTCTACAGGGATAATCACATATTCTAGAATACCAACCACATGCTACGTTCCCATATTCTGATCTTTTAGAAATGTATGAGCAATTCTATCTGGACAGAAACTGACTGTGTGAGCGGGTTGCCTGAAAAGCGTGACTTATGATGATGCCATTATTTGCAGATAATCCCTGGACAGGATGTGTAGAGCATGGTGAACGCAATTGTCATTCAGTACACGGGCTCACTCAATGACATCTGAATAATACCAGGAGAAAGTGTCTATTCACGCATGTGAAGTAAGATCGCCTCAAAGTTATATCAATTCCGTCCAATCAGTTTTCAAGATATTCAAAATGGTTGGATACAGAATTGGTCCTCGTATATATGCGTGTGTGTGTACCCCCCCCCACACACACACACATGCACGCACCCCCACACACAGAAACATCGTAACTTTAATTAACCAGTATGCATTATACTAATAAAAATTGTGTCATCTATTAATGCTGACCCATTATGTATTCTTTAATGAGTATCTACTGGAACTAGTACTATAAATATAATTCATTATTTTTTTTACATTACTAAAAATAAAAAAAAATAAAAAAACAACCACTCACTGTGGCGTAGTTATTAACATGCTATTATCACAGACCATTATTACTGTAGTGATTCCGTTCCTCACTGGCTGCTCCACATTGGTGGCAGACTAAGGTGACCCTAGTAAAATCGAGATTGAACTTTGAGAAGTATGTACCAAATTCAGAAATGTTTGGTCAAGATTGTATAAGTATGATGAAATACACATTTTTTTAAATGCATCGGATACTTTTTCCACTCACTGTATGTTTATCTGCTTAAACAAATTCGAGCTTGTACATTATCAAATTTGGTGATACATGCACATCGATAAAATAAATTAAAACGTGTTTAATTAAATTAAAACTATGTTATTTTATAATATATAATAGAGACATCACGTAGGATTATAGTATGTTGTTCGTCATTTTCCTTGCAAATGCAGTTGTTTCCTGCATCAGTTAAAGGGAACAAAGAATACACGTGGAACAGTACTAGATGATTTCATTGTATAAAAATCGAGAATAACATTAATGTTGCCGATGTGAACTACGAGTAAGATAACCTCCCATGTATGTATGCAAGAGGAACTATTGTATTTACGATATTAGCTTTCTTTAATCCTGAATACAATACAGGTCCACGTATAAAAGGTGAATGTGTTTTATACTTTTGTCTGTAAAGTTTATATTTGCTCTGAGAAGTTTCTCGGCAAGATTTGTGCCTGTTGTATTGTATAGTAAAAAGAGGAATACTAAACACATACTAAAGTGTGAAAAGTAAAACAAGGGTGGTAGTCAGACCATAGATGCGCTAGTTCAATCGCATGTATTGTTATCCTGGAAGGCTGTCAAATGAGAGCAATCTGTTAACACGGTGTCTCTCCTTTATATTTTCACACACACACACACACACACACACACACACACACAAACACACACACACACACATACACACACACACACACACACACACCACCACCACCATTCACACCGGTACCAGAAATGCTCATGCATCTAAGCTATTAATATTAATCATTATTCTTTAAACTACTAAATATCTAGTTATCTATTGGTCAGTCTTTGACTGTTCTATTAATGCTGACCCATTCTGTATCTTTTAATTAGCATTAATTGGAACTAGTACTAAACATCTAATTTGTTATTTTTATATCACTAAAATACAATAGTACTATTCGTATATCATTAACATACAAATAACAACCCGTGAGCGCTCACTGTGCATAGTTATTAGCAAGCTATTCTCGCAGTAGTGATTCCGTTCCTCACTGACGGATCCACATTTGCAACAGACTTGTAACGGATACATATGCATTTAACCTTCGTAAATACAAGATTGTAAAATGTAAAAGAATCCGAAATGTTTGGTCCACATTCGGTGATGAAATACAGTTTCTTTTAAAAATGTATCGGATTCTTTTTGAACTCAATGTATTTTCGTGTTTGTAAAATTATTAATCTGCTAAAACAACGTCGAGTATGTACATTATCAAATTTGGTGATACATGCACATCGATAAAATAAGTTAAAATGAATACCTTGGTTCCAAACGTGATAAGCGACATTTTTTTAAAGAAACGTGTTTAATTAAATTAAAAATCAAATGCTGCGTTTTAGTTTTTTTATCTTATTAACTTCATATGTATAAACGGTGTCTGATGAGATAAAAAGGTTCAAATCCAGAATTTGATTTTAAAATTAAACGCGTTATTTTTAAAGGGCGTTTATTCCATTTTGGAAGCAAGCTCTTCAAATATTCTGATGCATGCAGCATTTGAGATAGGACAGATGCTATATTTAACACCATCTTTTTTACAACGATAAATATCTGGTTTCTGTAAATGCTGCTTAAGCCTGAATCACAGAGAAGTACTTTCTTTTTAAAACTCCACGAACACAGATGACGCACATAGATTTTGGACAGAGTAATGTCACGTATCATACAAAGAGTAGCTCCACGGTACAATAATGTCTTCTCGAATCTGTTATTATTCAAATCATGCCAGCGTCACGGAAGAGTCTCATCTATAAAAGAGACAGCAACAAACCTAGCCTACGAGTAGAGTAAGTTGTGCGTCATTCTTTTATGCAAATGCAGTAGGTTCCTGAATCATCTAAACGGAACAAAGAAAAAAGGTGGAATATTACTAGATGATTTCATTGTACAAACACTGAGAATAAAGTCGATATTGCCAATATGAAATATGAGTTACATAACCTTCCAAACGTTATGTATTTATACAAAAGGAACTATTGTATTTAAGCTGTTAGCTTTCTATAATGCTGAATACAATACAGGTCCACGTAGAAAATGTGAATGTGTGTTATACTCTTGTCTGTAAAGTTGATATTTGTTCTGATACGTTTCTCAGCAACATTTCTGTTATTGTTGTATTCTATAATAAAAAGAATAATATTAATCACACCTAATATTGTGAAAAGTAAAACACACCTGAAAGTCGGGCCATATATGCGCTAGTTCAATATCATGGATTGTTATCCTGGAAGGCTGTCAAATGAGACCAGTTTCTTAACACGATGTCTCTCCGCGCTACTTTCAGACATATATAGAAGGAAGTAGATGTGGTGGAGTGTTTTGGTATGTCATCTTGTCAGTCAGTCATTCAGTGACGATCATCCGTACTAGAAATGGTCGCGCATCTAAAAGATCACACTGAATTGAAAGGTGGGCCACGAGTCGAAAGCAATCTCCTTTCGGATACGAATGTATGTTAGTGAGTGTTGCATAGTCGCGGCGCCTTTGTATGTGCATTTCCGGAGACATCGTTGCGACATCCAAGTGGCGTACAACACTGAACGAACACAGGATACGAACGACCTGAGAGAAAGGATGGAACTTGACAGAAATGCAGAAACGTTGGACGATGGTTTTCCTCAACAACAAATGAGAGAAGCATTGATTATTGAAGTTCTTA
>VCCN01000420.1:9036460-9048210 GCA_006491835.1 Architeuthis dux | reverse complement strand
TTGATTTGCTTCTCTAGTGTTTTGTAAAATACAAAGCAACCAAACCAGATCCTGTGGTGAATTCCAATCTATGATAACGTCAATGCACCCAATAGAATACTCGTCAAGGCGTATTATTATTATAATGACATGAAGGCTAGTTAGCATATACTACCCAGATTGTATTAGTACTTATTGATGTATCTTTCGTATCTCGTGCAAACAAAGCGGTAATTGATATCCACGACCTTCTGAGAAAAGACATGACAAATCAATTATCAATAGAAATGTGAACCCAAATGGAAATCTGCCCTCTCTGTTCGTGAAAGTCAATGGGTTCACCTCTTGTGACCAAATGTTGTCAAAAGAGGTTGGCATTTATATTCATTCTATTTGCGGATTGCTATCCCCCACTGACAAATATAAATAAATAAGCTGTCTAACTATTAGCGACTTCCTGTTTCAAATATATACTCAACGCCAGATCTATATTCATACAAACATATTTAAGATGAGTATTTGGATACAAAATATCCGACAAGATGTTATTAAAAAAGACAATATGGAAAGAACATTAGATTGGTTCGCATTGACACGGCTTCCTGCTGTACCATGAAGCCGTATCAAGGCAACACATGGTAATGGAATAAATTGTTTCATTTTTACCAACACTTTATTTTTCTTCCCACGTTTTCCTTTTGATATCAAACATATTTATATATTTCTAGTGTACATGTGCCGTCAAACGTGGCGACATATATGAAATATATGCATACACATTGCATTTTAGAAACGTGGATAATAAAGATTCGCATTGCGGTGAGCTTGGAGAATAGTGTTCTGTTAGCCGATCTGCTAACACGCCACACATGGGCGTTCGTTCACTTTTATGATAAAAGCATACACTTTGGCATGGGTGTAACATTTCTGGATATGGGACCAAGCAAAATTCACACTGAGGCCTAGTGCGGCGCATGTCAAAATTACCCTACATCAAAATGATGCTGACAGTAGAAATCATTGGCAAATATCTACATTTATTGGGGCTGGTTTGAAATACTCTGCAGTATGGCCAGGGTCTACGAGAGGCGGTGAACCTAGTACATTGTACCGAGGCCCAGAATTTATAAGTCAGTGTTACCAATGTCGATATTTATTTTATTTCTTCAAATTTGGGAGAGATTTCCAGATTCGAAAAATTGAAAAGAAAAAAACATTTAAATTAGAAACACTGCCCGAGTGTTTTGGGAACAAAGGTGGCTTTTTTCATTTAGGATATTTCTCTTCTAGCGTCCACGTTATAAAATGCAAAACATGAAAACGTGGCTGCCAGTTAAACATCGTGGAGCTCACAAGAGGAAGAAGGTGGAGGAGAAGGAGTTGGTCATACTGCAAAATATTTCAGACAAACTCCTGTGTTCATCGATTACGGTAGCTCCACACACGAAACTATTAAGGCCCTCCCCAGCCTTCCTATCACCCCTCGGCCATCCAATACACCAACCGCACTCCCTCTCGTAGGTCCTGGCTACACTGCTTAATATGTCAGACACACTCGTGTCTTTATCAATTGCGGTAGATCTACACAAAAAAATAGTGGGCCTACGTCGGCCTTCTAGGCTCCCCCTGGCCATATAGGCCAGCTAGGCTCTGGTGCAATGTATCGACTGTACCACCTATCATAGGCGGTGACCAAACTGGAGGATAGTTCAGATCAACTCCATTCAAAATAGAGCTTGATTCTTACTGGAGACATCGTTGGAAACATTCGGTTCCAGTTGTGAATTTTGCTCGGCCCCATTGTCCACAACTTTTACACCCAGGGATGTTACTGATCATGCAAGTCACATGCTCATATCACAAGAAGGAACGGTTTGGTCAGTTGCTGGACTATGTGTACTACGTCATCATGTGGTAACCTACTGAATGGGAAAATAGATGAGTTGCATCCATTAGTGTGACAAAAAAGGAAGCACATACATGCATACATACATACATACATACATACATACATACACATTGCTTATGGTTATAGTTAGATGCCAGTATATGAATATACGCACCTTCATGACTATACATCAGTTGATTCATGTATACACTATAGACCCAAACGAGAAGACATGCACATGCGTACATATGTTGGTACGTCAATAAGTCCGTAGCCTAATGACAAACAAGCATGCATGTTACACAACAGTTATTAATGTATCTACATAACACCCACACGTGTTAAAGCACTAAACCCAACGGTGCTCCATAGATCGAACTTTATACTGTGAAAATAATTCAGCTAATAAGAGGTATGTCCAAAGAGTATTCGTCCATTTCAAATATTGGTTGTGCGGCCTTCTCCAATGTGCATACACGAGTATACACTAGCCCGTGGGGTAATTCACTCAACCGTGATACTCCATTGGGTGAGCGTGTGTACTGTGTGACCGTCGCATTAACCGAACCTCCACATTTTATGGCATTTCCTTTTAAACATCTCATCGCCCAGGTCCGTCTGGCTCCCTGTAACTTCTGGCTTTCCGATGTTTGGATAGTGTGCCAAAAGCCTTTACTTAAAACAACACATGCCCGGATACTAGCCCGAATAATGTATGGAGTATAATCTATCCCCAAACACCAGTCATTACTTGTCTTCACACTATATATTTTACATGTGCGTTTTCTCTGCATATTTATATGTGTCAATTGATATCGATATTGAAGAATGCTTCCTTCTGCCCCGGTAGACAATAGAACAGCACGGACGTGGCATTCCAGGGAGCAAGCCTGGGGAAGCGTATGGAGATCCTGGAAGACCACTCTTCTCGGCCTACGTCATGTAGCCTAATGGAAACCGGAGGTTGGTGCTTTTGACATCAGCTTGGCTGCATGAGCAGCTGGAAGGATGTCACAGTTGGCATCCAACTATCTTAAGGGAACTCCACTCCCTGGTTTTGGAATCAGAGTTGTCCTTACTCTAGGCTGGTTGCTAGCGAGCCCGGTCTACCTATAAAGTTCACCTATACCTATACAGCTGTGGGGAGAGGATATTGATCCGTGCCTTTCCCAAGGATAGTTGTATGACGTGAACACAAACAGCCTCGACCGGGGTGTTTACTTGGCTCTCCGATTTCACGGTCCCCGCCAACAACTGCCACGCCACTCGCACCTACACAGATGTCGATATACAAGATCAATGGTTGAGTCAATTTACTGGTCAATGACACTGGGGATTTACTGAACGAATGGTAAACTAAATACGCGTTCAATTACTTGCTCGGAGATTTGTAAAGCTACTGACGATCTCTTCACAACCAGTTTCTCTCCTACAAATGAAAACGACATTCACAGTATTGACACTCACCCGGATGTTTGCTTTTAACCCTTGCCAGCCCGTCTCTTTGAAAGAGATTTCGTGCAAAACCTTAAATCGAATCCATTGAAGATGTTCACCTGAATAAGTCATCTCCTCAATGCGTGCCGTTCTAACTATTGAAGAGAGTATTCAATTAAATTGAATCGCGGTTTCAAGGTGCTTCAATTGCCTGTGACCGAATAGAAGGACATGTCCTGTTGAGAATAAGCTTTGAATTGTCAACCAACTGAATGCACTGTTTGAATGAATACGATTTGCTAAATCAAATATAACTAGCTCGCTGCTTAATCCTATACCTTTTCCAGAGCAAATTGAAAGATACGGGGACATCTTTAAATATTCAGCAACCACATTAAAATCTGCGGCAATCAAATGTAGAATTACGGCAACCAAATGTAAAATTACGGCCACCAAATTATAAAATGCACCAAGCAAATTAAAAGGACGAGCAAACTGAATCGAGGCATGTAGCTTTACTGTAGTTGGTGTATTTTATAATTTGCATGCCCTATTTTAATTAGCATTGCGAATCTCTTTTTTTTAATTTGCCTTGCCTATTTTAGAATTTAGACACCGTATTATTTTAATTTGGCTGCCGCATTTTAAGATTTGTTGGCCGTATTTTTTAAGTTGGTCACTCTACTGTTTTTGGAATACACGAATGCATGTAATAGTTCCTAGAAATCCAGAGTGAAAGTTCGATGACTGACTAGTGATGCTATGAGTTTATAAAGTGCCGGGCATCTATATCTGACACATTTGCAATCATTCTAGCCGGAAGCAGTGTTGGCATTGCTAATGCACTTCTTCCTATGGGGATTTCTGAAGAGCCAAGTTTATAAGAAAGGTCTAACATATATCGATGAATTGAAGGCAAACATCACTACATCCCTCGGCTATTTTGATCAATATACATGTTACGGCAAAACAACGTTGGATACACTGGTTGTCATGCGATCACCGAAGTTAAGTAGCATCGAGCCTGTGTGTGTGTGTGGCATACCGAACCGACTGTTCGATCGATTGTTGACTTTTCGAATCATTAAAAAGACAATCCCATATTAGGAAAGAGTGTTTCTTTTGTGTTTCGCAACTTGCATGTGTTGTATATGTTGTACACGTACAGCTATGGTACACACGGTTCTAAGAACGTCCCCATATCAGTTCCCACATGTATAAAAAAAGGCAAACGTCCCAAAACCGAGCCGGAAATCAATGATTTCTAGATATGTTTCTAGGTAGATTGCATGTAATTCTAGATATAATCGCATTTTCAAAATGCACCACACGTGTTCTTTGGCCTAAAACTCAGTAAGTAAGTGTATGGGACACAGCAAATAGATAGCTCTAAGGTCAATCATGATATTGGTAAGTGACGGACCCATACTCGTTTCAAAATACATACAAAAGGCCAATGTCCCAAACGTGCGCCGAGAATCAATGGAAAGTCATTTTCTCTACTATTCACCCATCCGACGGCGTCTATAGGACTTCTTATTGCTTACGCCAACCCTCCGAAGGCGTCCATCGGGATTATTCTGTCCTTACGCCAACCCTCCGACGGCGTATATGTGTATTGTTATTTTCTTACGCGAACCCTACGCGGACGTATATCTATACCCTTTTTCTAAGGGTCAGTTACAGATTAGAGCAAGCCAATTAAAGAATACAGTAAGCACATCAAACGTACGTCATGCAAGTTACAGACTACTACAAAAGAACCAAAACAACTGCGAGAAAATGAAAAACAAAGGCGAGCAACGTAATATGTAAAGCGAGCAAATTAAAAAAAATACAGCAAGCAAATTAAAAATAAGGCGAGCAAATTTGGAAACACAGCGAGCAAATTGAAAATAACGAAAATAAACCTGAATCGATGTACATGAATAGTAAAATAATACAATTTACTCCTTCAAAGGCCGAACATGTTCGAGCCCGCCACCAAAAGCTAACGTCCGGTATTTTAAAGTACATCCCCACCCCCAATAAATGAAAGTATGTGTTTTTATTGTTTAGTGTACACCCCCACGCCACGAAAAAGAAAATCCTATTCCTAACTATATCCATGTGGGGTACCTGGATTATGAGTTAGATTTAGGTGCGGGGATTAAGGTCTCGTTTCGGGGACAAACGATAAAAGACCCAGCATTTTGGGAGTTTATCAGCGAGAGGAAAATGCAATTTAATTTGCTTTTGTTTTGTGGGGGCGGGGACGGACTTACAAATATGGCCGTACGGTTTTGGTAAGACAAAAACAGGAATGTTATTAATAGACAAGTTTCAACTAAACTAACAGAACAAAAATAACAGCGACTGAATCAGTTAATATAATTATTTGATTGTTCATGTTCGTCGATTCAGTTTTATTACTGTTGTTTTTAATCTAATCTTTTAGTTTACTTACTGTATTTGTTAATGTGCGTGTTGTAATGTTTGACTTGTTCCGGAAAAGGTGTATGACAGTATCTAATGAACATAATGTCCGACATAACATGATGTTCCTACTTCAAATGCACACAACAATACATCTCAAAACTATAAAGCGTATAGAGCGGACAACTTATTGCGATGTGCTTCAACATACCTCACATCAACACTATTTTAAATTAAATAAGGTTTCCAATTTGAAAGTACATATACAATGTAAACAAACACTCGGATCGGCCATAACTCACCATTATTTAATCCCAGGGGTTTCCCCAAAATCCTAACTAATTTGCAGGAAATCGTTCAAAAATTAAAAGATTAAACCAATTGCAACCAAACACATGTTGTGGGGGGGAAACACAAACATTTATTTATAAACGGAAAGACGGTGTTGGACAGGTGCTGTTCTAATAGTGTTTATGATTTTAATAACTACATCCAGTATGTTGTGCAAACAGACGCACTTTAGCACACAACACCTATTGGTGGATAATATAATGGTACGATATGACGTTTGGAAGGACTCACCGTGTTGCAGTGGGAAATAATTCCGTCATTAATACCAACCATTGTTGGTACACGGTCAGTGGTGATTGCAGGTACCCTGTTGGATATGTTTTTAATATGTTATAGATTCCATTACCTATAGTTCGCACTTTCACGGACAGTATTCTCAGTAGTTCTTCATTTGTAGTGTGCTCTAAATACCATTACTGCCAACTGTGCTGTATCTGATATATATTTCGACTCGTCAAAGTGTAGTGAGACCCAGACACCTATTTCCAGGTCTCTCTTTACTTGAAGTAGATGTCAGTTGACAGTGTATGTATTCCTCCTGTTGTTAACCGATAACTCTACGTATGTTATTGCTGACCTAATCTCATTATTGTTGGAGAATCTATCAAGTATACTACCACCACCGACCAGGATCTTTTAAAAAAATATTTGTTTTTTTTTATTTCCGGCTCGATTCTCAGAAAATGTCCCTTTTTGATACAATTTAGATGAATTAGGGACATTGATCAATCTCAAGATTGACCCTAGAGCTATGAAATGTGGTGTCCCTCTGACTTTTACTTACTGAGTTTCGTTAAAAGAACAGGTGAGGGCGGGGATGTTGCAAATGCGAGTATATCTAGAATTATCTAGATGGCCAGGCAATTTATCTAAAACATATCTAGATATTATTGTAAGGCTGATGGTGCTACATGATTAGTATTGTATTTGGCAGATGTAATTATGTGATCTAAAGGGAGAAGGGCTTAATTACAGTTGTAATTTGTGAGAGATTATAAATGTTTTCTCTATTTGAAAGTAGCGATAAGAAGTAGTAGTGAGAGTAGACATGCCATTGCGGACAGTGGCCGTAGTAGTAGTAGCCAGTAGTGACAATGGCTATTCTCACGTAGTCAACATGAGGAAGGCAATACTCGGCCATACTGGTTTTATGGCGACAAATACGAGCACAGAAGCCATCATGTAAACATGGATAAGGAATTTAACAAAGGCGTCAGATAGAAACGAAATGTTGCATTTAATAAACAAACACATAATATTACAACTTGACGCATATGGTTGTTAAAAATGAAGCTGATAAATGTATAAAAACAGTTTGAGTGAGAGGCGTGTGATGCAGAATGAAGAGTGAAGGTACATATTAGTTTCTGTCGTTAGCCGGTTTTATGTGATAAGAGGTTATAGGTGAACCGAGGTTGAGACGATGAAAGTGGCTAAGCAAACAAAAAATGAATAGTACAGAAGGGAAACAGATACCGGCATGGAGGAAGGATAGTTTATAACTAGGAAGACATTTTAAGGAGTAGTACCGCTAGCCTGTGTTAGTAGAAACTAAAGTAAGTGATGGTCATCGTATATCTGGACTGGCCTATATTTGAGCAGTGTATTCCTAGTTTATTCCTAGTCTGGGCGACAAGGAAAAGGAACGATGACCAAGATTGAAATAAAGAAATGTTGGCATTTGAATAAATGTCCATATTTAAAAAGTAGAGATGTAAAAACATTTAGTGAGCCCTAGGCTACAATGATACCAAGTGGATGAAAAAAGGACAGTCACTCGCTAATGTTTTTCGCCCCGTGTTTGTGTAGGCGCGTGTGATAAGTGGCCCCTGCCTAATTCGATAACCTGCTTAAATTACGATCAAGTGCCTCCAGTACTTGCGTGACACTTTTCGGACTTATGCTTAGACATGAGTTTCCAATTCGGCGGTCACTTATGGCTGAGGGAAACTTAGTCCCACATTCATAATATACTATAAATGCGTATGTCACGTTCCTGACGCATTATCACAAAACCATGGCGTCAAACTTGCGTTTTGGGTCCGAAATCGCAACAGGGTTTATTTCCGTAATATTCTGAACCGAACACAGCTGACTCCAAAACGCCGTATGAGTACGACATCTGACATGAAATGTTCATTCCAAGCTAGGATGTACGATAGACAATTACTTGGTTACCAATTCCGGTTTCTTATTATAGAAACTAACTGAACAAACTAAGTCACCCGTACCTAATTACATTGCATATCAACGTGTTTAATCGCTGTGTTTTTGTTATAAAAACTCAAAAACGCAACCGTAACATACAATAACTCTTAAATATAAGAAGACATGTCATTGTGACAGTTTAAACAAAACCCACACAGACAACTTTGCAAAAATAAGCACCACATGTGAATATATTGGCATGGGTATTTATAATGAGAAAATACGCATATTTCCCGTTCAAAATGATCAGTAAAGCAACGTTTTATGGATGAAATCAAAGGATATGCATACCGAGAGATCTGTTGGGTAGGACATTATTGTACACTGATTTATGTTGCTGGGTAGAAGGAACCTTTCAAGCTGTATCGTCCATTAAGGCAGATCGGGATGCGGACATCAGTACGTTTTCCCTCGGGTCGGCAAGTCAACTACATAAGAAGGTGTGGAAATGTAGGAGAACAAAGGAAAACAGCATCCCTCAATGACAATCCAGATGATATTTTCAGCCATGAGAACACGAAACTGCATACTGCCCAGATAAATGTAGCCGGAAATGGTAGCAATGGTAGCTTCCATATATCTGTGGATCTAACGGATCTGAAGTTATGCAGTAAACCCTTGTTGTAAACTACATTAGATCTAACGACATTATTTGATGGCACATGCGTTCTAACGGCGTGTTCGTCTTTATCTTCCACAATAATATTGCCTATATTATTTGCAGACTCGTAACCCGTATATGTAGCATTTGACTGGAGAAGGGTAATAGAAAATCATTTGTGTCTGTATAATTGTGTCTGCATATTTTGATTTCTCATTATTTAACACTTCGAATAAAATCCACCCGTTATATACGTCAGCTTCGTTATAACGCTCCTTTTAAATCCCCGAGAGTGCCATAATGACGGGAATCTACAATAATATAATCCGTATAAGATCAACCCGTTATAACGGCACCTTAGTTATAACGGCACTTACGTCCCGGAGAGTGGCTTAATAACGAGTGCCTACTGTAATACAATTTGTATAATATCCTCCCGTTGTAACGGCAACTTCGTTATGACGGCACATTTAAATACTGTTTCTCCTACCCAGCCTTTACAATTATCATAAGTCGATGGTTATTTTCAGTATTTCTCTATCCTTCCTCCTACGCCTTCGCCGATTCTCCGCGCAGGGTTGCTATGTTGGCCACTGTATGGCCAAACACGGTGTTGCCATATTAAAATGTTTGACAATTTAGACTTTGTTGCAGTTGTATTTTTAATAAATCCTTATTTGTCGTTGTCTACTGCAGAATTGCAATGGTGTATGATATCCTTTCATCTTGTCATTTGTCTGCTGCTTTTTATTGCAACTGAAATAATCAGGCAGTTATCGTAAATTTGCGATAAAAAAAGGAACTGACAAATTAAGATGAAGGTAAATAGTAGTTTGAAAACAAATAGCAATAACAACAATTGTGGCATGTGGCAATATATGGGCATTTTTGCGTGATTTTAGCCAGAAACGTCTTCAATTATTTGGCAACCCTGCCACTGCGTATTGAATCCCTTCGTGTGTGTTAAGCTATCCAGCTTTACAATTTGCATCCTAAGGCAGTTAGTCTTTATCTTCTTTATGCTAACTGAAATAACACGATTCGTGTTGCATTTTTCAAAGAAGGAGTTGGCTTGAAGCGTTGGCTTACATTTGCGCTCTCTTTTTTCTCATTCACTTCCTTCCACAATATCTGCACATACCCCCACCCGCTTCTGTCTTCTTCTTTTTCTCATTCATCCGCCCCCGTCGCCCTTTTCGTACATCAACTTCGACACTCAATTAACTCACATCCTTATAGTTCGAAGCATGTTGCCACAATTCCACTATATGTTTCCGTTAGTTTTAATGGAAAACACCTTGGACGGTGCCTTTGGAAAATTTACCATTTACAATCCATTTGCCTCTCCAATCTTTCTTTTTTCCTGAACATAGATTCTCCCCTCAGCCGATCCACCCGCGTCGCTTTTCGCTTCCTTTTCTCCCCCTTTTTCTCGCAGTATTCTATCGTAATCCAAATGCGACTTAACAACCTTTCAATATGCCATCACTATTGCACTAAAATATTCCGTATTCCTCTCCAAGAAGCTCACAATGTTTTTCTTTCTCCCTCATTACTGATGATTCGGAATCCAGCTTTTCCTGACGATGCCCGCATTTTCCAATGCCCTCTTCTTCTTCCTGAGAGCATCTTGAAGATCTTTGCATTATACAACGCAGATGAAACACCTTTCCAGAGACGATAATCTCTGCTGCTCTAAGTCTCCAAAAACATTACACGTATGGACTTCTGAGCATGAGCATGAATAGACGGACGTTTTAGAGTGCTATAATGAGTACATGCATCAATAAGCATGTGTACACCTTTAGATGCACGAACATCTCTAATATCAATAACAGTCTTGTTATAGATACAATAATAAGTCCACAGCCAATATATTAAGAAAACATGTATTTTACACAATGTCTCAACATAATATCCTTCCTAGCCAATGCACTTAACCAAACGCATCAATACATCTACAGCCACATGATAACAAAAAGCCTCTATGTATTAGACAGTGAGTGCAAAATGTATCCGATACGTCAAACGCTTCAATACTGACAGAAGTTGGACAACATATTAATCTTAATTAATTATTTAATGTATATCAACCAAACATATTGAAACCAGATTAAACATTGAAAAGGCATGTACAAAGAAATTGGTTCACTTTGTATCTATTCTGAAGCTTAATAGGTCTTAACATATTTATTGAGTTTAAAATCCTAGGTTCCTGTTTACAAATTAATCTCGTACTGAAGTAAATGAAATATATTCCCCGAAGTCATGTTATTGAACATTTACGAGCATCAATTCGTCTTTTGAATAATATACAACTAAAACCTTCAGTAACAGGTGTTTTTGTTTCTCTTATCAAAGCAGCAATATCCTCTAGTGTGCTTACCAGTTAGTTCTCGTGCAATCGCCGAAGTTAACCTACGTCGAACCTGGTCAGTACTAAGATTGGTGACCATTTCGGTAAACCAGATGCCGTAAGCGAGAATGGTAAAGTGAGTGACGCCACTTCGGATGCTTGTCACCTCTAATTCTATTTCACATATTGCATTCAGAGACAACATGCACTGACATTCTCTCAAAACGCGTCGCCAGCCGAATTAACCAATGGCGAAATCAAGTACGGTAGGGCGGATATGACTAAATACGTATATGTCTAAATGTATAAGGACGACATTGCCTAAATCCCCTACATTTCTAAGGATTAAAGTAAATATTAGAAACGTGTGTAATGTTTGTCCACCGCACGACGCTCATTTCTTTATATATTTGCACGATCTCGATTGCGAAACGAGCGGTCTAAAACGTATAAATAAATAAATAAACGGAAGCCGTGCAGTGGACGCTAATTTTTGTATATATTTACAAGATTTG
>VCCN01000420.1:8678334-8690983 GCA_006491835.1 Architeuthis dux | reverse complement strand
TAGCGGATATAACGAAAACATACCCTACCGAGGCCAATGCTGACTTATTCCCTCTCAAAGTACACCATTGGCACTGTCCATCTGGCTGTTCAGCTTGGACATGATCTGATTACGTGTTTTACTTTCATTGGACTACGTGCATCATTGATACATTACTTTGTCGTGTAACCCCTGAGGTCAAGCCATCTTGTTGAATATATTAGACATGCTGGCTAAAGGATAAGTGACAATTTGTTTTACCATTATATAATACTAAATGTCTTATGGTGTGTATCTGTGAGTACCCTCTAAGTAGCCGACATGGTGCAATTTAGACATAGTTAATGAATTAAAATTCCCCGAATCTTAAAGGATGGAAAAACATGTCCGGCTCATTTGCAGCAGAACGATAATAGACAGGGTAAAAAGCCCAACCAACTAAGAGACTACCTAACTTAACTTTTTCAAATCTGAAATCGGTAATCTGTTCATGAGGATCATTTTAAGACCAGACAATGGGCCACGTGAGTGATGACGTCATTCAATGGGCCTACATCTTCTTAATTTCTACGCACATAAAAGGCACAGTCAGATACAACTTGCACATCTAGATAGAGCAAAGTGAGTTGTCACGATTTTGAGAAATTACCGGGAGTCACATGATCGATATCGTCAAAAAGCCTTCCATTTTATGTTCCCATCTCTTCATACCCTAGCATACGACTTAGTTGATCATAAAAAAGTAGGTATGTTACTTTCTTATTTCATTCTCACTTGCCGTTTAAATAAATGAAAAATATTTCCTAAATTTCATGAATCCTAATATGTGTGGCTTTCCCTTCAAAAATACATCTGCAGATGGTATTCTATTTATGATAATACATATGCACATTTCTTTTCGCTTGTGAAACACATAAACATATTGAACAGTACGTTTGGTAAATATGTATGATCTAGTGGGAGAATTAAGTGAAAGCACACAACAGTTATTGGTAAACAAACTGAAAATCCATGCGTAAAGTTTATTTTCGTTAGATGTCATCTTTAAAGCCAGTCTTATGCAACCGTATTCTATATCCGTCAAACCAAAGCTTACCATTGTTTTCTGCAAGCAGCCAACTATCTACCAATGTAATATATCAATGTGTAAATTGTTTCAAATAACTGTGAATTGTTTAAACGCATACAAATTGAGTAAAGCGTATGGAAACCACTTTATTTTCATCCTTCTTTTTTTACAGCATTGCTTGGTTTCCCTAGAAAAACCTGCAGATTGTTAGTGTCATCTAATCAAGGTCACTGTAGTTCTGACGAGAAGATGTGGGCGGCGGATTCCCACGCGTTTTATTTTTGCAAGTTCTGATTCTGAATGAAGCCACTCAACTCTGTATCTCTTCTCACCCTCAGCAGTTCGCCTTTCTTTTATTTACTTTCTTTATTTTTTCCGTTCATTTATTTTCTGACGTCTTCTTTATCTTTCAAGTTAGTCTTTTATCTGCAATTTATTTTTTATTCAACGTATTTTTAATGTTATTTTAGATAACTGCTGTTAAATCTTTTTTCCCCTTCCCAATTGAATCTTCCAGCCATGGATAGGCAGCACATGCGCATTGAAGCAGTAGCTGCATCTTCTTAAATCCTCATTTTTTAGATGCGCTAGCATCTCTAGAATCGATTGCTGTCACTGACTGACATACCTAAATCTTAGTTACGTCCCTTTCTCAGTGCTGCTGATATAAACCTAGATGTATTTGGTTGTGTCTAGTTGTCAGAAATTGCTATTTAAATGATTTTTGATAAAACAAGTGATATTTGTATGTACGTTATAGTAATAACATAAGCAATATTTTGTTTAATAATCCGTAAGATTATAATATAATAACTGTTGAAAATTAAAGTCACACTTAATTTATTAATACTATATTTCCAAGATGTTGGATATATATCTGAATAATCTAAATGCTTTTAGGAGTGTTAAGATGTTTTTTACTCAATTGTAGATGTAAACTTAATATTAAAATGTTGAAAACATTGTCCTTGCTTGATCAGCACACAAGAACAGAACTAACGCATCTATGCTCGGACTCTCAGGCTTCTGTTATTTTAGAAAGATGTTATTAAATATCTGTTTTCTTTTTTTTTCGATTGAATCTTCGAGCCATGCATAGGCACTACATGCGTATTGAAGCAATTGCTGCATCTCCTTAAAGATGGAAATGACCCCTTTTGCTTTCAAAATGCTATCTTTGCTGCTCGAGGTCTTGCAAAAGATCTCCTCATCTACCACAGCGAATTATATTTCATAACCCTTGAAGCTAAACAGATAACTGTGCGCACAATTGAAAACCGCTGCTTTCACTTAATCATGCGTTGGTTAGACTTGAAGTAGATGAGGGTGTTTTGAAGGCTGTAGAATGAAACAATCAGAGTTCTACAAAAGGTCACAGGAGAAAGGGGTTGATCAATTAAAACTTTGAAAAAAGGGTGAGCAATGAATGGGTTACTCCACTCACCTTTGAGTAGTTCACTAAAGAGTCCGAATTTTCAAAAGAAATAGTAAGTCTTAACGTCTTGTGTAGCGTTTTCTTTTGCCAAACATCTCATATCCCAGGTCTATCAGTCCTCTTCGTACGGTCCTGATTTGGTTCCCTGTGACATGTGACTGCGGGCGAGATTAAGGAGGACGCGACGGTGATGCAGCTGATGGCTATCCTAGATGTGGACTTTGCCGATTGTTTTAACAAGTAGAATGGATGCTGTGATAAGTGTGTGAGCTCCCTAGGGGAGTACTTTGAAGGGGGGTTGAAGGGGAGTAGGCTAGTGTCTCGTTAATATTCAATAGCCGGATGCTTTCGGAACAGAGCTCACATAAATGATGATGTTCTCTCTAATGTATAGTGTGCGCGGGGGCAGGGTCTATGGGGAGGGGCAGTGTTCCCTCTAGTTTGTAGTTGTCTTATGTTGTGCAAAGTCTTTCCTTGTGATAAAATTATCTGCCCACCCATGACTAATATACGATGTATTGGGATGTTTAATAGTATTGTAGCGTGCTATTATGCATACATATATGTACAGATGAAAGGATGCACTAAGAAGATGAAAGGATCGAAGTCTCTTTTATATATATCTTCGTCGCTCGTCCCATGTAAACGAACTACAGTGACGTGCCTCGTAGCAGTTTCCAAAATACAACATCATTTAGACCCCAGAGAGAGAGAGAGAGAGAGAGAGAGCGATGGAACGTGTCGCTTACTATATCTCTATTGTCCCTCTTCGTTTCTCGTCAGTATTTCCTTATTCTTTCTTTCTTTCTCACTTCCGTTAACTGTACTTATCTGCCCAACAGCATCTGGTTTTCATCAGCGATCATACCATAATCTGCTACGCGACTTGGGGTGTTTTGGTGAATGGTCGTCAAACTCCCTAATGTGTTTTAGAAGTGTCACTCACAAGATCATTATCTAACTAGCGTCGCCAACCCGACGGGGGACCTTCTGCAAACTCCCTTGGAAGATAACCAGACTATCTAATGACCAGAAATGGCGTCAACATCTCCGATACACCCGCTGGTCAATCATTTGACCTAAGCGCCTGGGGAAACAAAGCGTATTATTTTACCTTTCTGACCATGGGAAACTGAGAGTTTTCCTTTTTTTATTAAAAGCTAAAATGAAGTACCGACGAATAACATGTAACTACTAATTTCCGTATTAGGGACACTAAATGAACCTAATTAAGTCACCCGTACCCGTCATAATATTATAGTATGATTGCGTACTACGAAGTAACGTATTTAGTTAAATGTTATTTCATACTTTGAAGTTTCCACATATTGAATTAATATATTCTTCAAGAACAACTCTGTAAGCTATGTACAATATTTGCCACAGATCTTCGTAACGTTTACGAAATGAACGTTGTCCGACAAACATGGCGGCAGTCATACTGCACTGACTGGAATCGGAGATTAGTGATGTACACATGTGGGATTTGAAAAGCCGACTAACTAGGTAACAGAAAGAGCTGGGAGGTTATTTCTAAATGTATAATTCTATTATTATACGTATACTTATAATACATTTTATTGGGTAACTAACATATTGTGGGCACATTAATCTTACTTTGTGCACTGTTGGCAAAACGTGTGTGCGCATGCATACGCACACATCTTAGAGAGCAAATTGCTGGAAGAAGAAAATATATAGGTAAGTTCCAGATGTCATCTTATCCGTAATGCATAAATCAGTGGCTCTCAGCCTTTTATGAAACACGGCGCCCTTAGTGTATAACGACTCTTTCACGGTGCCCCAAGTCAGCAAATACTAACATTTACGTTCATAAAATTAATGAATCATGTCATTCTAAAGAGGACACGGAGAATCTGCATTTATCCATATGCAACTGCTATGTACTTGGAATGGTCGATAGAGTTCTAGAACAACCCAGAATGTAAACAATATTTATAGACATAGAAACATCTAGTGTTGAAACGGTGATGTTCAGTACTAGATGGACATAGTGATTTGCGATGTGCTAGTTAGATGTCGCTTCTTATCATTGAAATCGTGCATCAGTATATAGAATTATGAATGCTTGGAATTATTGAAATTTCCGAATATTTCGAGCCTTTGAATCCCCGAATATCCCGCGGCGCCCATTGGGGCTAACCAGAACGACCACGGGGTGCCGCAACGCACACTGTGTGATGCACTGGCATAACTCAATTAAAATAAGATAACAGACAGGCGCAGCTAAATCCATGTTTTCTTCTTCAACAATTCCTAAAATCGGGATGTAATGATATGGATAAGCAACACATCTAAATCGTTATTTTCTGTTTGGTAGAGAATGTTGAAGGCAATTCAATGTCCATTAAACTGTCAGCTGACGTTTTAGTGGATGCTTTTCGTATTAATAAGCTTTTTTTCTCAGGATAGAGGAATTTACAGCTTATCCGTCTGGCTGGCTCTTGGAAAACATACTTGAGGTTATGGGTTTATATTTCCTGTCTTCTCTATATACCATATGCCAACTATCCAATTCGTTAATAGGTTTTAACGTTATTCACCCGAAAAAAGCTAGGCAATTATCGGTGCTTTTTCCTCAAAACTTCACGGCTTGCATTTACACTTTTTAGAAACTATGAATCAAAATTGTCAGCATAGGTCTACATAGTATTATTCAGATTTTATTCTGTTTGGCTTGTTGGCTATCTATGTATGGGTATGTCACGCATACAGGCCGCACCAATGGGTACTCTTTGCACTCACTGTACGTTTATCAGCCATATATTTTGCAACATTTAAACATCTGAACGATATACTTTGAATAACGGTCATATTTGACCTCGTTCTGCAACAAACTGAGCTTCATAAATATCAATAATCATCAGATTTGGAATCGTACAATATTAAGCTAAGCTTAGTAAATATCAATCAATTTCATATTTAAATACCATTTCGATCAAACATTTAAAAAAAAAGAAACCAAAATAATAGGTCCATTTAATTTCCGTTTTAAAGTCCAAAAATAGAACGTCCTTCCGCTGAATTGAATAATCATTCAACTTCAAGGCATTGCCATTTTAGGAACATATAGGAATTCGTATGGCTATTTTGATTCATATATATTTCTTAGTTGTCGCGTGACAACGTATTATCTAACATTATTTTAGATAGCATTGCATTTAATGAAAAGAGAGCTGATAATTGTTAAAATTCTATTCCTATACGAAGTACACTACGAATTAATGTTGTCCAATACAAAACCGTAATATGGATTATAATTGTACTTCATCAAAGCAAAATGTCCTGTCCAACGGGCCGACTGTATTAGCAAATATAATCATATTTGACAATGGCCAGTTATCTATTTCAGCGTGTCCCAATCTTTTTCGGACCCCCACCTCCAGTAAAGCCTATATGTCGTCGGTCCTCCCATGAAGTCGGTCAGAAATGTTACATTGAAAATTACATTTTAATACAACATAGACTTATAGTTGACAAGCACCCAAAGTGACATCTTCACCATTCTAGCTTAACGCCCCATGTAATCCAAAGCGGTTACCCATCTACGTACTGATCATGCTCAACGTTGCTTAACTTAGGTGATCGTGCGAGAACCGGTGTAGCCAGCGTGATTTTGTCGTAACGCATGTATATTATATGAAGGGCGAATTCTCTATGTGGCGTGGATCTGACGAACATATATATATATTCCTTTGGGCTCTTTGCAAGTTAGTTTGGAATAAACGATTGACTGACGTTTAGCCGTTATTCTAACAAAGCATGCATGTGACAGACTTGCTTTTTACCTACGGTGTATATTACAAGTTCTCTGGGGGCCAACGTCACTTTATTTCCGACAATAATTGAAAAACAGGTTGAAAGCTTCTATTGAGAGAGATATGGTGGAGAGAGATAGGGAGAGAGAGATATAGAGAGATAGAGAATGGGAGAGAGAGAGATTTGCAATATCTATATTACGTCGTAATAGAAAGTCGTTATGTGATGAGAGAACATTTTTCAGGTAGGTGTTTTTACCTGGCCTCACATTCGGATAACACTTTATATTGAGAGTGTTGGTCAAATATGTGGGGTAACATCTGTTACACTTTTAGGGGTCAAAAGTGACGACAATATTATATAGTAAATGCATTGTTAATGATTTTACTATAGACTTATATTGACAATCAGGAAGGAAGCGACTGTCAGTGGTCAGGAATTAAGGCATGTCTTACTGACAGAATGGGCAAAGTTGAGGTAGATTTCATGTATATGTGGACTTTACCACCATAAAAAGTCTATTTATGAAGAATCCAATCGTATGTTACCATCTATCACCCACCCCAGCGTTCACATCGTCTGGGGGTGGGGTGGTATGGCCCCCGTTTAGAATGACAGCCCTACACCATGTATTAAAAACTGGTCCTCAAGCATTTCAACTTCTTTTAAATAAATAATGTCGTGAAAATGTAATTATTATTTCCGAATCCTTCGTCTGTACTATAGAATATTTGCTATTCAAATCTTTCGGCCACATGTATAAACCCATAATACTGAAGGTTACTCCCGATCTCAACAACGCACGTCAGAAACATATTTGCTTTTTTCTACAAGGTTTCTGTGTTCCCAGTTGATTGGTAATTTTCTAATTCATGAATAATCGATAATGGATTTTATTTCCCCGTTTTGGATACACCGGTTCTCGAAAAGTCACCGAGGTTAAAGCAATGTTTATCCTGGTCAGTACTCAGATGGGTGACCAAACCTGTATACCAGGTGATGTAAGCAACGGGGGTCCATGTGGAGAGCCTACCTTGGTTCTCCCATGAGGAAACTGATCCATCCACTACACTCAATAACGCAAGCCCAGCATCTCCCCTGCGTCCAACCCCCTGACTGGTTTGGCTGCATGCGACAATAAATTAATGGATTTCCCGTTTTTAGTCAAGCAATATATGTAAAACGCATGTTCTCCAGAAGTGTCTTTGACTTGAAATTTGCCTGGAAATTCTACAATTTCTATGTAACACACCAGTTCTTCGTATTCGTTGGATTAATGCGAGAGTTCTCCAACTAGGGTACGCGTGCCCCTAGAAGTACACAAGAGAATGTACGAGAGCACGCAAAGTGTGTAGAAACAATGGTATGTTGAAGTAATCGCAACAAACTAAACACATCTCTTCTGAGCTGTGAGACATGTGTAGAACCAAAGACACATTCCGTGCATGGCTGCCAATTGAGAATGATATATGTTTCTCTCAAACTGTGCCTAGAATTGAGTTACTTTTTGTAAAGATCCAAGGCCACCCATACAGATATAACCGTACATTAAATGAAATTACTAACACATACTACCAGCGTATTGTTTGTTCTATGATATCCGTGCATTTTACACTACAGTGTTCCCAATGGGTAGGCAAACACTGCTGTACAGGGCGGACAAGTACACTGAAAGCAACAGTTTGAGAACCCCCGTGTTAATATATACAGCATCATTTATGGTGTTTATATTGTGGCAAGTATTAAAGTAAGTTTAATCATTGCAAAACATTGGCGGTGAAACGAATATTTGAACAACATGAACATGTATCCTGAACACAATGCGTAGTAAAGAGTAATGTGTGCAACCGATTTACTAGTTTTAGACGCAAGTTAGTTGTGTGGTATTCCCAAAACAAGAACTTCCCGCCTTCTTTTTAGAACTGATATGCTCTACTTGTATACGGGGTCACGGGGATTCACAGGATCGAGCTTAATGGAAGTGGATGTTTATAACAGTTTTATGAAATATTTAGAATACACTCGGCGAGTCGTGTTCAGACTCCTGCTGAGACAGTTTGTGTTCACTTCATACTAATGCCATTAGGGAAGGCATGAGTCCATCTCTCTCCCAGCTATGTAAAATAGCGCAGAATTAACTGAATGGCGCCACGTCGGTAAGTTGTCGCCTCTAAGTCTAATACGCATATGGCACACAGGCCGAGTAAGTAGTAACGTGATACATGGAGCCCACGTAGGGGCAGCTGAAGTCGCAGCCAGTGTGGGGCACTACTTTATATCATATTCTTAATGCGTTTACTTTTTAATCGGGGGTGTATTGGATTTGTATATGTATACATGATGAACGGGAAATATAATGATCAGACGTTAATGCACAATGTTACAAACAGGCCTTCTCAGACATGTCCATACAACCAAATGTTCCCACTGCACCCAGTGTCAGATACAGCTAGTGCGGAGCCTGTAGCATAGGTTATAAAGGTACCCTAAAATAAGAACATGCCAGATGATACGACACATATGTGTCAGTAATATTATTACTTTGGTTTCGATTTGATCTGTGTACAACGGCCATGATTTCAGTTTCAAATACTTTCGTATTCATTTGCCGTATATGTATCACATAGATACTACCGTCCCATTAATTATTGTGTTAAAACACTTACCCTCAATTACAGGTGATACTTGTCTAAAATCGCTTACCTTGGGGCTTGTATAGTACTATAGAGCTAGTGCAGAATCACTGAATCGGAATTGATAACTGGCAAGCATTTAGTGAGCGGCTCTTGATATTGGGGGCATATTGGTGATGTAGCATATTTCACCTTTGCTACATGGTTGATCCAACAGTAACTGAACTGCACTGTAAGCGGTTTACATAGTCTGCGTCGAACTGAATACTGTACTGAGCTAATCTCCTAATGTAGTACAAGTGAACGACATATATCACCACGACTTGCCAGATAGTCAGGAAGGCACATGATCAGGCCATTTGTCCGAGTGGATAGAATGTGTTCGTTAATTGAATCGAGAGCAAATCAGTACAAATCAAACGATACGTATACTGCATGCTCTATCAGACTCAATATTCTTATTTGAACATCGAACACGGTTAAAGAAAGTTTCAAAGCAGAGCACCCCTGTGACTGATGTCATTTCAAATACAGGAACTCCCAGATTAACGTCGTTAATTCCACCTAGAATATGTTATATTATCGTATATTTATATATTTTTCTCAATATAACAAAACAAGGTTGAATGAAACGTCATTTATCGGGGAGTTAACTAATCTGTAAAATAATGTTCCGTCCAGACAAAAATAGTGCAGGCTGCTGTGATCCTGTTTTGCAGTAATTGATGTTTGGTGGAAGACGACCGACGGCACTTTTCGATGGATGACACGATTTTAGATTATTGGACGTCTTTTGTTTTCGATCGATATTTCAAAACGTTCTCCCTCTTATTGCTTCCTCACCCTCATCTCTCCCTCTCGCTATATATCCCTCACTCTCTTCCTAGCATTCTATACCTCTCTCTCATTGATAGATACATCCTAAAACCCCGATGTGCTCATTCCAAGGGTTAATATTATCCAATTCAATGACTCATGTGCAGTTTGCCGAAAACCTTAATGTGAAATACCACCGTCGCATACAGTTTGTCGAGCAGCCAGTGTGTCGAAAATATATAAAGTATCAAATATGATACAATATCGACATGTAAACGCACATATAGGTACATTTCTAAAATCCGTGAGACATGCATCCATTCCTGACTGTCACCATTGTAAGGAAAACAGGAAATGCATGCAGTAATAAGATCTAGGTTGCATTGGAATACAGAATCCTTCAATATGTTTGGTGTTAATCGTAATTGTGTATGGTTTCTAAAAAGATCGTTGACAAATTCTGATTTAGTATTTATGATTATACTAGTTTCGACAAACTGGGTTTAAGCATCGACTAAGTGGAAGGTCACCGATTCAAGTATATATCTGCTTCGTACACGATACTTTTGTGTACGTGACATTTCAGAAGGACAGAGTCTCTGTCACGGAATGATACTAGCCTCCATTCTTCACTGTCCGTTTCACAATTGTGATTATGTTACTAGACTAACCTAATCTCAGTAATTATTTACATCGAGAAGAAAGAGTACCGGCAATGGAAATCAAGCTAATATCACACGCTATTTGTAGTGATATTAATATTTATTGGCTGTCACAAGGATTTGACAGCTGCCTAATTTTGGCTTGCATTTATGAATACGTAATTGCACCTATTGTAAAGTAATGAACACCCGCCATGGGTGTATGGCTATTGTGCTAAATTCACAAGGTATCTGTGTGTGTTAGAGGGGGTGCGGTAATTGCGGTCCTTTTGGGGTCTTGCCGTACTTGGATAACCACGTAGGCCATTTCTAGTTGACTCAATTGCCATCATAATACTTGATTACTAGTACATATTTGCATGTGTAAGAAATAAGAAAAACACAATAACAGTACAGCAAGTCTTAGTGGGCAAATCTCACAACCCGTAACTCGTGATTTCCTTCCGTACTGGATTTTCAAATTCAACTTCTGCAAAACCTGGCTACGCGCCCCAAATATCTCCATATAAGTAAAGAGGTAATCGAACATACATAGTAACGTGTTGCCAAGTTTTCAAATATAATTTGTGTGTATGAAATTAAATCGAATGAAATGGATGTTTCCAATCAAATGTGATAGGTTCGATCATTTAATGTTATTGCCCTTCTGCTCATGTTTATTTAAGGGTAAACATGATTTGAAAGAAGATTTAATTATTAAACTATGTCAAATACACCTTTAAAACGTTACAAATTACATTCAATTCCCCATTGAATAATTATGGCTTTTTTTTATCAGGTTTAGCATAACATGACACTCAATCTTTACAACGTTATGATGTGGTTACATAAGACAGAGATAGAAAACAAATACATAGATACACATTGAATTTTTATTATAAGTGGGGGTATTAATTGTAAGCCCGAATTCTCAATTTATAGATTTTGAGGGGGCATCTATTAATAACCATCCATCCCATTCACCTATTTCTCAAATATAGAAAAAATCATGTCACATTACCTTCCATAATACTTAAGCTCGATGAAGATTTCAAAATACAAGGAGAGGATCAAATCTTGATTCTTCTTTAGAAGAAAGTTTCAAACTAAGACGAAAAACAAAGAAAAGAACACCCTTTGAAAAGTGTAGCGAAATAGACAGGATCAGATTACCAGTGACCATAGGAACGTGGTCAGATTTGGAATCTGTGTCGAGCTGCCTGCGTGACTAAGAGGGGTATCAGGTTACCAAAAAACCGTTGGGGATTTGAAAAGTGGGAGGAGTTAAGATCTAGGTGTATAAAGGCCAGATCAGTAGCAGTAGAATGAGTTGGGGCGGACGGTAGGGGATCGCAAGGGGTCCCTGCCTCGTGGCGGTGCCAGTAGAAGTAGCAGCAGCAAAGTAGCAGCCCTGAAAGGTAACAGACCCCTTTTCAAACAACGACATACAACAGACTTTCCGTACCTCGCCAAAATCCGCAGACCAGAAATTGACCGGCGTGGTACGGAAATAAAAGATTCGTAAACTTTGAAAATACGTAGATTGTGTCGTGTTTTAAATTGTGTCCCAAAAAATGAATTTCCCTCCACAGCGAAACCTGGCTTCAGCGACAGAACCGGACAGAGAGACATCAGCGGCAGATCGGACAGAGAGACATCAGCGGCAGATCGGACAAAGAGCGACCATCATCATCATCGCAGTCCGCAGCCCGCGGAGGAAAACCGATCGTCTCTCTCTCTCTAACCCTCAACAAACTTTCCCTCATGGCGACCCTGCCAGAGACTACTATCTCTCTGCCTCTTTTGAACTCACCCTGAGATGTCTCTCTAAATCCATCCCTCTCTATTTCCCTCGTGGTGGCCGTGATCGTATAGTGGTTAGTACCCCACGTTCTCCTACAAAAGGTTCCTCTTTCGGTTTGTCAAGCAAATGCTTTAGAGACTCGAATTAGCTCTTACGATTATTTCACATTCATAAGGTACTTTGCACCGTTCCCTTCTTTTCTTTTATAGAGTTTTGGTATTTTACGTTTTACGCAGATGCGTGCTGTGGAATTCAATGGAACTAACACATAATGGGTTCTGTCAAGAATGAAATGGTACCTGATGAAAACATTACCCATTTATTACAAGACACACGCTTTTATGTTAAACCCAACTGAGCAGATCCTACCAGCGTTAAAAATTGCATTCAATTCAATATACGTATATCATTCCTTCTGCCTGCAAAAACCTTCTCCTGCTACACATATCTAGCCCTCTACACTCTCTCTCTCTCTCTCTCTCTCTCTCTCTC
>VCCN01000420.1:8596425-8601153 GCA_006491835.1 Architeuthis dux | reverse complement strand
TAGTAAAAGCAAATGCAAATATTTTAGTAGATAACCACCTAGTAAGTTGTTTTTGTTTTTTTTTTAAAAGAGAATTAGATTTCGGATACATTTCAATTTAAATTATTCTTTGAGTCAGACATTGTGGTTTTCGGAATTCTAAAAGCGAAAGGGTTTGGCTTTTTTTGCCTCTATCCTTCCCAACCTTTCCAGTGCCATGCGTTTAGGGATAACTCTAAATGAGAGAAAAAAGATCAACATGGTCCGATAATAGACCAGGATGAAGGATACCAAACAAATAAGGAAATGACAGCATTGGGATGGGATGGGCACTTAGCAAGACAGAAGGACAATGGATGGTGCGAAAGCTAAACCGAGTTTTGTCCATGTGACAGCAAACCCAGTAGGAAAAGACAAGAAACGGGTGGAGGCATGGTGTGGAACGATATGCTGGTATGAAATCGCAGGGGTTAGCGCAACCACGTTCGTCATGGATGGAGATTGGAAAGGCCTTTGTCCAGCGCTGGACGTATAATGTCTGATGATGAGCATATACATCTATAACAATGATGATGAGCATATACATTTATAATAAGCATATACAAATTGGCTTGAATACTACATTACGATACTACCTTGGAGATAAGGATCGAAGTAGGACATCTATAATAGTATGTCGGTGTAATCATTGTTTTGGTTAGCCATTGTCATACTGAGCTACTAATAGGCCCAGCCCAGTAAACGGATTCACATTATTTTCGTAATCAGTGCGAAATATATATGATTTATGCATGGGTATACACATATACATCCAGTGTATATGTGTATTCACAAGTAACATAGCAGAATAAAAGAAGTAAAACGATGTATACACACTGCAGTAGGCCCCTCACCATCGTAGACTCACCCCAACTGAACCAATTGCCCACCAACGCACTCTTCCCAGACTGTTGGATAACCCTAAGTTTCTGCAACTAGTCAGAACTTCAAATGCACGCTATTTATTACTTATTGCATTGCAAAATGAGTTACTAAAAAGAGATGAACAATTATCCTATAGTGACGGAGCTTTCAGATGCAGTATTTTCATTAAACCACTATTTATTCAAAATGATATCTAATTATTCTTTGTTCATATTACACCCAATATGTTATCCGTTTCAGCCAATATATTAACGTACTACACATATATGTCTTAATGATTGTGTGGAGTTGAAGTTGCTACAATAGTATTATTGGCAATTATGTAAAGATGTTGATAACAGTGGAGAAGTTGTTAATTAAAGTTGTAAGTTGAGAGAGAACACATATGGTTTTTCTATTTGAAAGTAGCTGTCAAAGTAGTATTGCGAGTAGACATGTTATGGCGGACAGTGGCCATAATAGTAGTAGTAGTAGTAGTAGTAGTAGTAGTAGTAGTAGTAGTAGTAGTAGTAGTAGTAGTGGTGGTGGTGGTAGTAATAGTAGTAGTAGCAGCAATAGCTGTTCTCACAGTGAGAGGAAGGAGGTCACGTGGTGAAAATGAGGAAGGCAATCATCGGCCATATTGGTTTTATGGACGAACAAAGAAGCCATCATGTAAACATGATAAGCAATTAAACAAAGGCGTCAGATTGAAATGAAAAAGGTTACATTTAATAAACAAAAACATAAGAGTAACATTGACGTACATGGTTGTCAAGAATACATGTGATACATGTATAACAAGAGTTTACGTGGGAGGTTTGTGATGCAGAATGAAGAGTGAAGATATATAGTAGTTTCTCTCGTTGTTATGGACCGAAATGTATTCGTCTGTGATAACAGGTTATAAGTCAACCGAGGTACAAACGCAAAAAATGGCTAAGCAAAAAGAAGGCATAAGACAGAAGGAAACAGATACCGTTATGGAGGAAATATAAATTCTAACCAGGGATACAAGGAGCCACACCGCTAACCTGTGTTAGCAGACACTAGACTAATCGATGGGCATCGTATATCTCGAATAGCCTATATTTGAAGCGTGTATTTATAGTCTGGGAGAAAAGGAAAAGGAGCGATGAACACGATTTAAATAAAGAAATATTGGCATTTGAGGAAATGTCCGTAGTTTAAAACGTAGAGATGTAAAGACACTTAGTGAGCCCTTGGCGAGCATGCTATTAAGTGGGTGAAAAGAAGGGTTGTTCTATGTGCCAGGAAGAGGTAGGCATAGGCACGGGCTGAAAAAGGCGCCGAGGATAGTAAAAACAGGGTTTACATAGTCGTGTTGACGTCACCAAAAAGGAAGCTAATTCTTAGTTTCGTACTTCATATGGTTTAGAGCTGACTTCGTCGTGGTGATAAAGCCAGCTTGATATTTTTAGCCCTATTTTGGTATTTTTAAGAAATGTGAACGCTACACTTGTTTTAGGATGGATGTTATTTGATGATGTCCAATGTTAATATCTTCACACAGTTGGAATATAATTGCCAGAAATGTCACTCTGTTTTTAAAATATAATGCTGATTTTGTGTTCTAATCCTACATTGTAAAGATCCGGCATGAACTTTACATTTTAATTTTAATAAACCAAACCTGACAGGGTTTCATTTTTGGAGAAATTAGTAATAACAACGTTCCTGCTTCACAGACATCAGCGTCATTTATCAATACGTATGTATGTAGGGGTGTGTAACTATTTACGTATTATTAGTAGTGATATTGTAGTAGTAGTAGTAGTAGTAGTAGTAGTAGTAGTAGTCGTAGTAGTAGTAGTAGTCGTAGTAGTAGTTGGTTTTGTTGTAGTCCAAGCACTAAACGTGCAGATCATATATCACTACGCATCGTTGATCTTGGAATGCAACACTAAATAACCCGACAGTGGAAATGCATTCCATGATGTAACCATAGTAACCGAAATCATCATTTATTGATTTCCAAACAAATATCTTCGACCCTTCAATCACAGAATGTTCTCTTTTAATGTGAGGTTTTATAATAAATGTAATTATACTTCTACTCTTATTTAAACATGATTCGACAAATCATTGGAGAATTTGTATGCCATCTTTATTTTTGGAGGATTTCTATGAACTTCACATACACACGAAAGCCCAACACTTTTGTGATATTTTATTTCGGTTTTGTTGGTCTGCAGTTTGGTTTGTTTGATTCTCGACATACTCATCGCTTAGTCAGTCTCAGTCAGTTCGTATATGCAGAGGGTCTATTGTGAGCAGCCTTTTATAGTATAGCTACACTCATATGTGTCATTTACCGTGAGAAAGATCAACAACTGGTTCCGCTCTCTGCAACACTTAATAAAAGTGCAGATATAGGATGATTCCTCGAAATATTCATCGAATCCAATCCGGAATCGTCCATTTATGACGGAATACACACTTTACTTAACACATGTCGTAAGGTAATCGAAAACCGGTGAATACTTTTTGTAAATTGAATCATGATGTTGAGAATGTATACGAATGAGATATACTTTTACGAAAATGCTGCAAACTGTTGCATCAACCTATTATATAATCACGTGTATTTGCATATAAACCAAACTCACATACGCACACGAACGTTGCCGCATACTGCATAGGTCAGGGTCTAGAATTGTATAAAGCGTTTCAAAGCCGCTCCCACACATTGCAAAAGAACACCCTTGTCCTTCGGTCATCCACTTTCCACCTGCTAAATCTGTTCTAGCACACACTACTATATTCACTCGCGGGTAAACCATCGATGCAACCTATGTTCTTGAACGGCATATCGTATTAATTTAGAGGTTCCAGTACTCGGCTCTAGCACAAGAAACCCAGGGGCCCCGTTGGCCTCTGGGACCCGATTCAATGCACCGACTGCACCTCCACTATCAAAGGCCCTTCTAGATGTATTCACAAATTGAATGGCCTATGTTTTAGGCCAAATGTCCACCAGTAATAATGTTGTAAAGTTGAAATTCAAACATAATGGGGATGTTTATGAGCAACCATTTCGTGATCATACAGCCAGAGTCGACATATACACGGGGTTGACTTATACACACGCGTATACGGAGAAATAGAGATAGAGAGAGAGAGAGAGAGAGAGAGAGAGAGAGAGAGAGAGAGAGAGAGAGAGAGGTGGAGAGAGAGACGTTGAGAAAGTTCAGGAGCGTGGAACAGAGGGAGATGCGTGTGGTTATTTACTTATATGTATGGTGGATATGGTTAGACAATGTGGAAAAGGAAATAGAGTGAGAAAAGCTTGTTACATCTCAAACAGATTTATTATCACGAGGATAAATATGTATGCATTTCGTCGCGGCTAGCAACGTCTTCAGAAGAAAGTTGAAACATGGCATAGTCCTGCAATCATCCGTGTGGCGTGCATTGAGTGATCCTAGATGTGTGTGGTGTGTTGCTATTGTCATTCATCTCGTGTGTGGTGGCTGAGACTGTGTTTTGTGTGTGTGTTATGCCAACAATCTCTGGTTTGTATGGGTGTCAGGAGGGAGAGAGTTTTCTACTAGGGGTCAATGTGCGGTGGTGGAAGGTACTGGGGTGTTAAGAATCTCTGGTCTGTGATCTGACTCTTCTTGGAGGGGTCAATGCCAGGGAGTTTAGAGGGTGGCTGCCCTGATGGGTGGTTGGTTAGTAAGATTATCTGTGGTGATAGCATCTGATTTATGTACGTTGGTATCATTGAGGGATGAGTGTAGCGGGGAGGTGTGTCTTGTGTGTGTGTGTGTGTGTGTATGGTGTGGCTAGTGCAGGTGGGTTTGTGTGTGTCATTGGAAGGTG
>VCCN01000420.1:8581425-8593925 GCA_006491835.1 Architeuthis dux | reverse complement strand
TCCGGGTCTGTTGATTGGAGCTGATCTGTCTGGGGAGGGAAATTAATTTCGGAGAAAAGACTCCGACATGGGTGGAGAGAAAAGACGACACAATTCAGGTTCTTCAATTAGAAATATGCGGTTTTATTTCCGTCGATATAAGAGTCTATTCTGTGCCAGTTCGCGGATCACTTGGATGTATGGAATTCTGTTTCATTTAGCTTTCTAATTTTGGGAATTACTACTAAGAAAAGCAGGGGATCTTCCTGCCGCTACCGGATTCAAGTCTAACACTGATTACTGCTTCTAACCGGCTCTCTCCACCCTTCCTCCGACGGGCATGGGGGCCTCTTTGAGCGAGCTGTCACTAACGGATTCCGATCTCAACTCCCTCCTATTTTCAAATTTGGGCCCCTTTTAACGGCTACTAGTAATACGATCTGCCCAGTTTGTCACGTACGCAGTTTAACATACATCCCTAGCCCCGGTAATGCGATATGGACTTTTGATCACCTACGCCAAACGCGCGAACATAGAGTGTATTTCGTTACCGTTCTACAATAGTTCTTCTTGCGAATGGCACACATAACTCACACAGGCGTTTGCTTTTTTCTTCAAAAGACACAAAAGCTTCTATAATTTCTGTTCCATCTTTTACATATTTACATGGGTTTTTGAAATAAAAAGTCGGTCTTTTTCATGGAGTTTTAACAGTTTTAGATTCACGAAAGAACTAATACCTTGAACGTGAGTGTTAAAGTCTATGACGTGCGATTCCATGATTTATACCACGCTTGGGTTTAAATCGAAAATTATTTGATTCTATAAATAAATGCATGAACAAGAATTTCAAACATCAAACAAAGAAGGAAGTAATGACAGGATATAAAACAGTACAAACATGATTACAGTTTGACCCAGTGGATTATTCGAATATAAAAACAGAACAAATTACTTCTAAGTAGTAACGTATAAACACATGCTTTCTAAGACATTTACAGAAAGGAATTAATGAAGTTTACCAACTGAACAGATAAAAGAATTATTCATAAATAGTAACTTCCAATGCTTCTTACTTCTAAAAGCATTTAATGCAAGTTCAATACACACTGTCAACTACTATTCCAATTACTAATATAGTACGTTATTGACATTGGAAACAATTATTTTTTTATCTCACAGTCTTCTACAGTCATTCGTATTTTCGCTGTTTTGTCAAACTTCTGTTCAGTTTACAATATACAGTTTACTTATATTATGTGAAGAACTATGAATATATGTTGGTTCCGAAGTTTAATTTATAATTGTGTATGAATATTTGGTTTGGATTATTTCATTGCACGGATTTTCTTTTCTTTGTATTTTAAACATATTTCTTGTTAGTGTAATTACCCGCATAGTTTGGTGACTTATTCTCGTACGGGGGATGGACAGGACATGAAAACCCGCGTGTGTGTGGGGGGGGGTACACACACACACACACACACACACACACACACACACACATATATATATATATATATATATGATAATTATAATGACATGTATTAGTGAGAGCCTATATTTGCCCGGCGCCGGTGTGAGCGACTGCTAAACGAGCGCGTTAAATTGTAAATGTGAATAAAGAAACTATGTGCGGCGATCAAACGCGCGTCCACCTTGGAAGCTACCTTATACGCTGGTAGTGCTCTACCGACTGATTTAAGCCGGAGTTTGAACCCGGGTCGCCGATCCGACGGTCCGCCGTTAACCTCTCGGTATAATCACTGTTTTATAACAGAACGATTTATTTACCCAGATTGATTCTTGTCATAATCTTCACTCCAGTAAGTATTAGCTCTATCGTCAACTGTCACATTCTTCCATTTTCTAATTCCTCCGAGTAGCTAGGGTATTTTGTTTATTTCTCATATACATATGAGTACAAACTGGCGCATATTCTTACAAAGGTTGTTTTTTCTTTTTCTATATAATACAAATTCGAAAATATTATTCCAGTTCACAATAACCCAGAGCTTTGCGAAAGCCGATTTCTGTGCAAACAAAATAAAGAAACTACTTTATAATTGATTATAGCAAATACATTTTATAATCAGTTGATTGGATTCCATAGCTCAAGAGGTAAGCAGTTGTTTCTCTTCCGGCTAGCTTTCTGTTGCACACACATAATGCAAAATAACTATGTCTTTTTTTTCCTTACACCAAACCTGCTGTTTTCAAAACCCAATGGAAATTCTTCCAGCCAACTTAAGAAAGAAAAAGTAAAAGAAAAAAGAAAATTGTAATTATCTGGAACGGACGTTTAAAGCTCGAAGCTATTCTACATTGAAAAAGAAAAAAAAAACACAGATATTGTATATAGTATATAGCAAGCAAGCAGATAACTTTTTCTTCAATTTGGGCAGATAATTTCGGATTGCCAACTAGAATATAGATTGTATAGCTAGATCTGCAAGAAAAAAGGGCTAAAAAAAAGCTAAATGCAGGCCTCCCTCGATATAGCGCGGTTCGCGATATAAGGCGGATGGGAAGTGAACCCTATATATCCGCTATTTAAATACATATTTTGCCTATATTATCGTAGTTCTGCCTATATGATCGCCCACCTGTCTACAAACAGTCCGTCAACAGACTCACTTAAGATGATTGAAGTATAACATCTTTTCAATTTGCAATGAATCAACATATGCTTACATGGTGCTTTACAGAACATTTCAATTTGACTTACCGAATAAGTATTTCATAAATTAGCAAATATGTTAAAACAGGTTAGATCAATTAGATATATTGAAAAGGGGCTAAATTAGCTAGATGTATACTTAGAGGAGCGAAATGCACTGGCAAGTAGCTAGATGTAGCTACAAAATAGCTGAATTGACAACCCTTGAGATTGCATTTTAAACGAGATACCTACTGATCACTTAGAGAGATGTAGATACACAATTACAAGAGGGACACATCTCCTGATTTTGAGCATTACTGATGTTGCCTAATCCAAAACTTGTCACCAGCGATTTTAAATTGCATTTGTTCCCAAGTAAATGTCATTTAAAACTAATGTTTTTCTACGAAATTGCCTCGCATCTGTTACTGTCTAATTCTTCGCAAGAACAGCAATCAGTGTTGCCAGTTTTGATTCGTTAGCATCTCTATTGGCGATCGCCGTCGCAGGTTGTCATAGCGAAGTGTTTCCAATTTAGATGTTGCAGAGTTACGTTTCATGCTCACTGTTGTTTTAAAAGTTTAGATGTGTTTGGATGCATCTAGATGTCAGAGATTGCTATTTAGATTATATATAATAACACATGTAATGTTTTCTATTTAATATGTTATTTTTAATAAATTAAATACTATTTTAAAAATAAATTAACAATTAAAATCACATTTAATTCATGTCCTAGATTTTAGATATATATCTGGAGAATGTAGATGTTTTAAGATATTTAGAGAGAATGGATGTAATAGTATTATATTGTAAGTCTGCTAATTAAAAAGTGTTAAGTTAGTTATGAATTACTCAATTATGCCCAATTAGTGCATTGCTCTCGGCAATTAAACAATAATATTAATTAACGTGGTAGTCAAAGTGAGATAAGGTATTTGCAGTGTGTTCTTTGATCAATGTTTTGCTTTGGATAATTAAATCTCTGATAGGATCCATGTAGAGAACCTACCCGTGGCGGTCCTTTCGGGGGAGACCAATCTCTACACTACGCTAAGTAACGCAAGCCATAGGGCCATTTAGATTGGTGTAGCGGTAACGGCGCGGACAATGGTATCGGCAAATGCCCTTGGGGAATGCATGGCTCCATATATCCCGCCTCAGCTATGGGTGAAACAGCATGCAAATCAGGCTCGCTATCTCTATGGGAAGGCAACCAGTCTAGGAGAAGGACAACTCTGATTCTAAATCAGAAAATGGGGCACCCCTAGGGCGGTTATACGCCAAATTTGACGTTTCTGCAGCCAAGCTCTACTCTGGACTACCGTGAGGCCAAGAGGCGGATTCTGACTACTGGACATGCTAGAGACAAAACGGGTGAACCCTGAACTTTTGACTGGCCTGGCCGATATAGAGTAATGTGTTCCGTGTTGCTAACTGTTTGGTCACAATTTAAACAACACATGTGAAAGAGTTTCCCAAATTCTGAAAACAGTATACTACGAGAGGTTTGGACCAGGGCTGCCAATGAGATCTTAAGGAAACCCCTAGTGCAGGCTCACAAAAACGAAGACTCAAAAGAAAAGAAACATTATTATGAAAAGATATTATGTTTAAATAGAAAGGTAAATGTATTTTATATAGTTGTCTATGTAGGTCGCAATAATTACTCCCCGTATACTTCAATTCACATTCGTTATTAATTATCCAAAGATGTTGACGTGTGTCCGTGTATGTGTGTTCAATTATTACTAGAAATAAATATGGTATATTGTATATGGATGAATAGTAGTGACCTCAGATATGTCAGATTCGCCAGATTAGGTGTTACGTATTATATTCGGTGCCAAAATATAGGTCAAACGGCTTGCCGAGGTCACAAGAAAAGTAATGGAAGAAAGAGAATGCGCTCGACCAATAGTGTGCTCTCTATTCAAATCCGAAGTTAGTTAATAGAGTTAGGGCCCAGCAGCAACATACTCATCATCTTGGTAGTTCACTCCACACCACTTAGAGTGTGGGGGAGAGTGGGAGGGAAAATAGAGTATTAAACAAGGTTAGGACTACTATGGTATCTAGTTGGCCGAACCTAGACAATTACAAGACATTTCTAAATGGAAAGAAACATAATGTAACACTTGTGCACTGCGAATCCGCTCCGCGACCGTGTGTATGTTTCGACAGAAATAAAAAGGACACATTCTTCTTGGAAAAGACTGGCCTTTGTCATATTTCTCTCTGACCACGTGGGAGAACCCTTTCCTGCATGGATCAACTGTTTCATTCCTCCCAAAGATTCTTCACTACCGTGATGTTCGTTTAAGCCCTAGTCGATCATCACAACTGGAACGAAACGTTCATCGTCAAAAATAAATGCACTTTTGCACTTTTAGAGGCACGCAACCCGCGTGCCGTTTGCATATTAACACGTGCAACTGGTTATACTACAGTGATGGCATGTGTTTATGTTCGTCAAATGTCGATTTCCCACCGACATTTGTGTTAATTGCGTGGTTATAATAGCAGTACACGTATTGTTACGTAATGGTCAGCGGGGCGGCTGTAATTTAAGGCTAGCACTAGAAGTCCAAAAGCTTTGGAAAGATTATCACGGTCGAGGAATAATAATGTTTTCGCAGACAGCTGGAAGAAGTAGAAGGTGAAGACATCGGCACCGACGTTTGCTAAAATGGACTTTTAGGAGTATTTAAAAATAGATTAATACTATCCGGAGTTAACCACTTCAAGAGATACCATCTTAGAGTTGATTACACAGATATGTACGAAAACGTAGTCCCACTGGCCACTCGAAGAGGATAAAAAAACGGGAGAAGTAGTAGCATGAGCAGAGGAGAATCAGTCAGTTAGGACGTGGAGCTTCGGTTGCGCGTGTGACGCTATGCTGCTCTCTCCCTCCCTTTTCCCTCGCTCTCACTCGACGTCCGTTAGTGACAATTCCACTGAGACAGTAGTAGCAATTCCCTAAGCGTCACCTCGCTTCCTCTTTAACGCAAAATAAGTAAAACTAATGTGTCGCAAAAATGTTTTGTGTTAGATAAAGATGTATGTTTGTTCTCAATCGGCGTTTGAGTCTGTGTTTATTTGGTGCACGATGTACCCAACCACCATGCATGTCGTGTGTTCTCTCCCAATAATTGCACACGTTACGCAGCCAGCGCCATGGATTCGGTCACCAATTCCCATGCGTCGGCATCTCCGCGAAAACTATCGGCGAAAAGCAGAGGCAGTGGAGATGATCACGGAAGGCACTCACTGAGCGCACCGCATGTGCAGTAGATGCAGCATCTATGGTAATCTATCATAAAATATTGACTCAGGTTTAATTGATGACTAATCTATTGACAGCCTTTTTTGAAGATAGGTAAACTTGTTAAAATGTATTTTAAACACATTTATATGAATACTTTTCAAGAATGTATTTATTTGAGGTATGGAAACCTCCAGTGTATAAACTATGTTCACAGGATAAACCCAGATACCCAGATGGTTGGTGAAAACTAAATATCTGGGGGAAAGCCCAGCATTGCCAACCCTGGATTTGCGCTTTTTAAAATTTAATTACGTTGCAAGAAATATTAACGTCTCTGTAAACGGTCAATTCTGGACAAAAAAAGGTGTAGATGACCAGACAATGAGTGACATTGCATGGTTCTTCTCATTTTGAAGTTTGCCAACGGAATCCACCATTTTGTCCAGGCTAATTACGGTTGAGGACGGAAGTGAAGACGAGTACGGCGAAAGGGAAACGAGAACAAACGTATGTATTGCTTCTAAACATTGCAAGTAACCACACTAGATTTCATCGGACAAATGTGGACACGCATCTGTCCTGCCAAGAATGCTGTTAAGATCAAGTGATACGATTGATTGTAAGTTTATCGAATTTCATTAGTTGAAGTGTCGGTCAGAGTAAGATTGTGGAAGTAGTGATTTCGTGAAATACCTAGTTTCAACATCAGTGTTATTACTGTTAACATGCTAGTGATGCTAACCATTACTACTGACATGAGTTTGATCCACACTGGGTCACCTTGTCATGGTGTCAAACTAAGTTAAACTTAGTAAATATCAAGTATATTTTGTTTCACTATTTACAGTGTATATACATCTTAGTTTGACACAAGGTCACTGCAGTGGGTCATCCACTGAGTATCAAACGTATTGCAGTAGTAACGGTAGCATCACCGGCTTGTTAACCATTACTACACGCCTTGTGAAACTATGCGTTTCATGAAATAGCTGAAATATTCAGGGACTTCATAGCATCCCTCGGGCTTTCACGAAACTACTAGTTTCACAATATTACTGTGACATCTTGATCTCATGTATTGCTAGATGTAACAGTGACATAACTGCTTGATTATGACGTTTTTCGTTAGGGAAAAGGGATACTGGTAAAATAAGAGAAGCAACACGAAGCAACAGAAAGCAACGCAACCAAAGATAGCATTCATCACCAGTAACAATTGTTCTAATCAATGAATAACCCTAACCCTACATTATTTAATCAATCATAAAAAAAACTTTTTAAAAATTAGATTCTCTGTTTTGTTGGTTACGAGACGCAACGGGGAGCAGCTAGTAGCAACCAGTGTATGAACAAAGAATAGCACGAACAATAACCCTAACTGATATAATTGATTACCACACACTGTATACAAGTATTTTAACACTACATCATCTTTGCTTCTTGTGGCTTGCCGTTGCTTCTCGTATATCTCTACAATTGGGAACACATAACAGAGCCCTTCTGTAAGAAAACAAGTTCAACGTGTCACTTATACAGTGTTACCCCATTTAGCGCTTGCGCCGTTTCGCGTTCATTCACTATGGTGCTAATTAAAGCAGTATACTGTATACTTCGATTACTGCTCCACGTGTATGAGAAGAAACATATACACGTACACGCACGCAATAATACATATCGATACCTAATGATATTTCCCCAGCTTCGAAACGTAGCTACCAGATGAGATGCACATAACTAATCCGTTCCATCTTGTTGAGGCTCAACAACAACATCATATATGTGGAAATGATTGCTGACACAAACCCTCGTTATTCTATAGTTTAATGGCCCTGTATAACACTAGAGCACTAACCGATGTATTACTCTAGTTCATTCCTTAAAACTTGTATACGTATTTGTGCGTGAACTGCAATTACACGAGAATTGGCCATTGTACGAAGTTGACTTTTGTCATATGTACAAGGCAGTGCAGTGTCGAGTTTAAAGTCGTTTTGATTAGCGGTTCTCGATACATCTAAGAAAAATTATGTTTTTAAAATTACATATCTTTCTAATAGTTTCTATACTGTATCTCCATTCGATATGTAGAATAAATGTTGCATCGATCTCGCTATGATCGTATCATGAAAATGGTGTTGTACTGATCATTTGATAATGTGCGTATTTTCTCGCTATACATACCTTTGCCTATATTTTCTCACTTGGTGTTTATTTTTGCAAAGTTGTCTGTATGCGTATTTTAACTGAAAGTTGCCCTTAATGTTTTTTGTTACATGCCAATTATACTCCACACACCATAATGTCCCGTACAAATTCCACACACCATAATGCCGCGTACAAACATGCACTTTTGAAATTGGCACTGCACTAGTTCAATATACATGGGAAAGAAGACAATAGTTAGTCCTATATAATAACATGTACTTTGTTTTAGCAATTAAAACAAATGTGTTACATATAGACATCAACAGTATATTTCTTCAAATAGATGATAGCAGTTAATTACATTTCACGTATTCCATATAGATTGCTACACACTTGTTTATTTATTGGTGAGTCTTTGATCCTTTGTGTTCTTTCATTTTTAGTTTTATTAGATACCTTCACCCAAAACTGTCAGCATAAACAAAACGCTGCCAACATTTTAAGCGAGTCTTGCTGGCTATCTATCTATCTATCTACCTATATCACGTGTACAGGCTGCACCAGGGCTGATAATGTAAATATGTACTCCTTATTATATCCAGAAAATATTACACCAGAATAGGTTTGAATGGGGTGGGGTCAATTTACAGTGCAATTCCATATTAAAATGGACCCTTAAGTTATGTCCGATAGCGTTCAGGTTTTTTTATTTTTAAATTCGGCCCAACAAAAAGCGAGAATGTAACTTATTCATTGATCACCCCGTTTTCCAATTGAATCACCACCAACAGTGTTTGTTGCGAAAAGACATTTTAATGTGACAGACTGCCTAACCAGACCTGTCATTTTAAATTAATACATTCTTTACGTATGTATTGATTTCCAAATGACATTATTGAATGCAGGGGAAGTGTTGGGGAAATATACAAATCGTCAACTACAGTACAGTTGTAGTGATATAAATATGTCTTTGATTTGGAGACACTTAGTGGTGATCGAATATAGAGGACCTTGGTTGTGGAATAGCAACAAACAGCATTCATGAGACACATATTATTTTATTTTCTTAGTTTATTTTTCTTTTCATGTGGACGAATTTAGAGAGCGTCAAGTTTTCGCGTTACAAGACAACAATTGCTTTTCTTAGGCGTGTGAGCTATTCATGAGTTATGCGTGGAAGACGAACCGAAAGGCAAGTCTCGAGGGAGAATCGAAACGGTGTTTCTGTTTGTGTAAAAGAATAGTGGCATGTAACAAAGCCCTTTTGCATGTTAGTATAGGGTCTCAGAGAAACTGTTTTTGAAGGGGCCTTCCACGGAAGGTAGGTAACAAGGGAATGAGGGTAGTTATGGGCAGAGGAAGGGGGTATTTTGCAGGGAGATCCAGTTGGTAGAGCGAAGCCGGAGATGACAGACTTGGGATGGCTAGGACCAATCGTTTTTACTACTACGACGATGAGTAGCAGATGACCATGGTACTATAAAGACGGGTGACTGAAGATCGGATGGGGGTGCGAGGGGTGTATATAGGAAAGAATAGTTCTCTTTGTTCTTCTCATGTTATCGGGCAGTTCCCCAAAAACTGCGAATAAATCGAATTGCTAAAAACACCTACTCTTCGCATTGCCACGTTATTTTTCGAGATGACCCATCTTCCCAGTTTCAGCGGTGACCCGAAGAACCAACAACTGAGGTCTCTCCAAGTGCCGGAGTTTCCGCAACGGTATGCTAGCGGTGCACCGCATGGCTGCATCATGGTACATCGGGACGATCTGCCCACAACTCTGCTTACTGTTCGGGCGACCCATAATTATCGAGCTAAGCCACTTCCTTTAAATCAATTTTAGCAGATAACATATGGACTGTATAATCTACACTTTCCCCTCACGTTTTTTTCCTGAACAAAAGAAAAGAAACAGAAAAGAACATTATTTAATTTAGAAAAAAGCCCCAAAGCATCAGTGAACATTTTTCTTTCTCACAACGTTGTTTTTGCTCTGAGTAAATGGTGAATTTGTTTTTATTTGTTTTTATTTGTATTGACCAGAATCCCTAGAAAGTGTCAAGGTCAAAGTGGAAACGAACTACTGTAATAAGACTATTTAGAATTCCGAAGTTTTCAACCAGGTTTATGAGTATCAATAAAGTAAAGCATTATAACACTTGAACTCTAACCATGCATATACCTTTTCTATAGAGTACATGTAATAGAGTAAGCTGGATTGAAAAACACGTTCAGAGAGTATGACACATTGAAATCTGCTTAAATGTGCATATCGCGAGCTGCAAGCATGCTTTTGACAGATGCGGTCCTTCATACCTGTGGCATTTAAGGAGAACTTTAAGGAGAACTTTGGTACGGCACTAGTCTCTCCCACAAATAAGTCATTCCTGGCTACATGTTACCTCTATTTATGTCGTTTGGAAGTTAGGAGTCCTTCAATATGGGAGGACATGTCTTTTAGGATCGGATCTGCTAATTCGTTCACATAAACTAAACTACGGGTGTTAAAATAAAAATCCCAGCAAAGCCACCTGGCCACGATCTCGAACGCGAATCGTCCTTTCTATTGAAAAGGCTGCGAACCCGTTGGGCTAACATTGATGCATTCCCAAAGTGCTGCCTATTACACAGCAAACTAAGTGCACAGCAGTTCTGTACAGAATGTCCAACACATACTGTCGGATTGCCCGATCCTTCATCCACCTAATAGAGTCAATGGCCTGGTTTAGGATGGTCGATGCTGAGCGGTGACCTACGGAAAGGCCATACGAAGAAACGGGCAGCGCTAAACTAATAGGTACTATACGGGTCATTATAACATAACATAGCTATAGATACGAACTTGATAGGCTATTCTAGTCGTGGAACGAATACAAATGAAGGTGACAGAGGACACCAAACGGCTGAAGAAATCCTGAGATCCAGTTGGAATCTCAGGCCGTTTTCCACACATGCATATTAAATCGCTCTGTAAACCTTCGGATGGGCATCAGATCTTGCAAGGTATCGGGGTGTATATGGGAGTATGCGTGAGTGTGAATCATCTGTTCTCACATGTTATCATGTAAAAGTAAACAGTGACTGGTTCATGTAAAGTCCACAAGCTATCTGCGATCACCACTGATGGGGCACCAGCAATGGTTGGTATTAATGAAGGAATTGTTACCCTCTGCAACGAGGTGAATCCTTTCCAAAACTTTAGATCGTACCATTGCATATACACCGAGATTTGATTTGTGCTAAAGTGCTTCCCTTTGCACAGCTGGATGTAGTTATTAAAATAATGAACTTTTGCAAAACCGTCGTTTCGAGACCTTACTAGAGGAAGCTGAAAATAAGAAATCCGACATTATCTTACACAGACACACGATGGCTCAGTAAAGGCAAATGTAGTAGACTGGAGATAACTCAGGTTCTATCCACCTGGAGTGATGGCCCGTTGATTGAAGGAACGATCGAACATATAAACACACGGATGAGGTCCCCGTTTGGACGATATTTTCAAATTGGTGTGGAAAAGGAAAGTTATAGGTAAATCTCGATTCCTCGAGATTTGAAATTGGCGCGGAGGATAAAGAACACGAGGAAGGCAGCAGTAGCGCTCCGCTGGCGGAGGAGGACAGAGACGAAAACCTGCTAATCGTAGCTCGGCGAAGGAACGCCTTGGAAAAAATGGTTAGTGTTTTGACTTGCCTATTTGTAGACTCACTTCGGTCCTTCGGACGCGATCGAGTTCTCTCTGAGGAATTATCGGCTCCTCTTCTCTTTTTGCCTTTCTAAATGACTGTTGACCAAATCAACCTTTTCAGACATTTGAACATTTTGAACATTTGAAACCTACTTTTGACTTTCCTCAATCGGACGTTTTTCTCTCCCCAGAATGTTCTTGTTTTGATATATTCGCCACACCTTATTGCTCCGCCAAAAGAACCCAGAAGTTGTTTTGTTTTTTGCTTCAATTGCTTTTTTCTGTGCTATTCTCCCATCTGCGGTTTTGTACGTACACTATATATTTTTCACACGGCTAATTCCTCATGCCGGTCTCGAATTTGTTGTTGTTTGACCTTACCACTCGATTACCACGAAAGGTGTGCGTGTGCTAAAGCATTCACGCCGTGACAGCAACGTTATGACACTATTTGTATGCTTAATTTAAGAGATAAATAAATTCCCAATCCAGAAATCATACTTTGATCAACTATACGAATCTTGCCTGTTGGTGGATTTGTTTTTCTCAGATACATCACAGAAAAATTAAATTCTTTAAACTTGAAGCTTCATCGAAACGACAACCATATATCCAGAATGATAGGCTCTATATATTAATTTAAAGTAAAACTTGTAAATACGTTCCCCATTGTAGCTGCCGAAATATAGCTGCCGAAATATTGCTGCCGAAATATAGCTGCCGAAATATAGCTGCGGCCATTATATGTTGCA
>VCCN01000420.1:8316075-8326356 GCA_006491835.1 Architeuthis dux | reverse complement strand
TGAAGATTCATTTCACAATGTAGCTTTATGCTAAATCGCCCCCTTACTTTATGGCCTGCAGTGATTACGCGTTGTTTCTTTCTTTTTAGTGATCAGCATCCAAAAAAGGTGAGATAAGTAATATATTCACTGATCACCCCTTTTTAATTAATCACCACGAACACGGCATGCTGTCAAAAGATGTTGGACAAAAGACGATGATATAAAAAAAGAAGTGTTCGCCATTGGCCAAACCGTAAGAAATGACGTGACTTCCTTATAACTCCGAACGATGGCATGGAAATCTCTGACGGCAACTTTCGAGCAACTAAATAACGCACTGACTGGAATACATGAATAAATAATAAATCATTTGGATACATCTTTTAGGCTTTTCAATGTGGTACAACATATTCAGGTCATGTCCTGAAAAGTTTTCCAACTTTTTATATATTCGTTTATTCAAGATGAGTTGTCTGCCAATTACGAGACCTCTGGTGACTAGAAGTAAAATGCAATACGACTCTACACTGATTTGATTGGTCCAAACATTCAATTGTTGAATTCATATTCCGGAATATTTCCTTGCTTTACATTCTCTTTATGACTGTTGAAGAGTCTCTTGAATCATTGAATAAATAACGTTGAGTATGGCTAGATCACGTTGAATACATCATTGAGCCTGGTCAGTACTTACATGGGTGAGCGCTTATATTATTGTATGTAGATAAAGAGGTCTGAATATAATTTGTTTAGGCTTTTCGCTTTGTACAAATATCCAGGTGATGTCCTGAACAATGTCCCCACTTTTCATATGAGACGTTCATTCTTCAAGACGAGTTGTCTGACAATTAAACAAAAGTGGTGACTGCAACTGAAAGACAATACAACTCTACAACTAATTCGATTGGTCCAAATGTTCAATTAATATGTTATTCCTTGCTTTTCTTCTCTCTTTATAGCTGTTGCGAGCCGATGAAAATTCTCGCGCATCATTAGTGTTGCTAATTACATTGTGTTTGGCCTAATCCCCGATTACCGTGGTCCAATGGTAGAGCGCTTGCATCCATTCTGGTAGGTCGTGGGTTCAATCCATGGCCGATACATAACAAACGCTTTAAGAAGGTAATCACAGCCTCCCTGTTAAGCTCTCAGCATTAAGCGCCGGATTGAGGAAGCCTGCAGAGTGATGGTCTCCCTAAGCCTATCTCGCCCAAGGCGTATTTGTGAAAACATGCGTACCCCTACGGCACGATACGGGGCGATGGACGATAATTCTATACTGAGTTACGGGTTTATGGACTATGGATGGATGGTCAATCACGTTGGATACAGCGGTTCTCTTACGATCACCGAAGTTAAGCAACGTCGAGATTGCTCAGTACCATGATGGGAAATTCCGGACGCCGTAAACAAGGATGGCGAAGTGAATGTCGCCATTAAAGCTGTTTCACATACCACACGCTGTGAACAAAGAGATTGTGATATGGGAAGCTCGGGGAGGGATGACTGAGAACATATCTAAATAACGTTGAAACAACTGCTGTGTTAAAGGTGATTTTTCAAATATATGTAATATAGACACGGGGTGGCCAGCAACCGGGTAACGACAGGAGACGGTCCGTGTTTACCTCGCTCTAATGTTCTTGGGAAAGGAATATATCCATCTCTCCTTGCAGATATAGATAAATAGCACAGGGTAAATTGAGTGACATATATTTCACATATCGCAAACCGAAGCCAAGACTGATAGATGTGCAATATGTGGAGGGCGAGTGAAGCCATGACCAGCGTGAACGCACTAGCTATCTTACTAATAAAATACAATAATATTCCGGCTGTGGAAATGAAACTAATGACGTTGCAGTCACAGTTTAAAGCATCAACCGATTGCATGATCTCTGCAAACAAATGCAATTACAACCGGCTCTGCCATGTCGGAACATCACTCCGACTGGGTAGCATATCTTATGGTCCACATGGACACTTGTCGAACAGCGAAGATCAGCCGGATAGTTTAGTGTGCCACTGCGAGCATGTGTGATCATCACTGGGCGACCCGCAAGTTTTACTCTGATCACGGCTAAGCTGACTCTGGTGAATGTATAAAGATGCCTGCTGTAAAGAGTTAGTTCGCGAAAATCGTATTGCAAAAATAGTTTGTGACTTTCATCCACACTGGGCGATGGTTATTAACTAAGCATAGTTTATTCTGGCACAACAGTTAGGTAAATAGTGAAAATCGAACTCAGTAGCGAATGGTCTATGAGAGGATATTGTGTTTCATCTAGCTGTAAAGTATCCACGTTTCATCGGGGTTTCCACGTTAAACGAAGGCATTTTCTTTACATGTATAAAGTGAATCTCCCACGATCCAGTATTCTTTTTCTTTCGCTAACCTAATATGGAAGCCACACGTTGAAGTGGCAAACCTAACCAATCTGGTGAAAATGATTTCTCCCGCCTCGCGAGTAATGTCTTCATTTGATCTCGATCAAGCTCAATCCAACTGTGGAGCATCGTCCACCGAGAAACCACACATACCACTGTTGACACATTTTACCCTTTTCAATGGTTGAATCAATAAATAATACGCCAGTTTTAACTATACGTTTTACAAGCACCCTGATATGACAGGTGTTCGAATCAAAATATATATTTTTCAAATGAAGCTATTCAAAACTAACCACTACCATCTAACTATACACACGTAACACACTCTTTATTTCAATCCAGTATATTTGACGCACGCGAATTTCGATCACTTTCCTTTTGAAAAGACACGATTGCATCATATATGTATCGAGAACACGCTAATATCCTTGTGTCAGTAATGGAACAATAGTTAGTGGGGTTTTACTCTGAACATTGAGGCTTTAATTTTCTGTAGCAGCTGAAAACGTGCCATGCGAGCATGTACTGCATTGTGCAACCGTTTTGATATATTATTCTTTGATGTATGCTTATTTTGACAAAGCCAAAGCATTTAAATCAGTGTTTCCCAACCGTTTTTGGACCACCGCCACCTTTTCAGAGCTTATATTTTATGCCCCCCCCCCGTAGAGGCTGTAAAAAAATGATACATTGCAAATTAAATTCATTCATTTCATTATCAGGAATATAATTGTCCAAAATATCGGAAACGTATTGATTGATCGATATATACGACAAAGGACGTCATGCGTAGGAGGTATCGATTTGTATTCATTGCCCCATTTACCTCTCACCACATCCTGTCTTCTGACGTCGCCTACCCACGCACTTGCCTTTGAGTCGAAGGAGTGGTAGCGCCCACTTTGGCAATCGCGTTCCTTTTATTGATATTCAGTTTATTGTTACCATTGTGTAACCCTACTCATGGTCGACCATAAGGTACGATGGTATCGTTCAGAAAAGTCACAGGTACCACTATTCAATAACAACCTTCCTGTTATCATTTTTTACAACAATTTACCCCGCACACAATATCTTCAACATGTCTCGGTTTGTAAACAGGATATATTTAGGACTTCTCAAAGAATGTCAACGGAGGTTTGCCGAAGAGTGGGCGATATGCAGATTTTGAGTTGATCCATGCACAATTACTGCCATACGGAATAGCTAATTGTCCACACCACACAGTAGCTCCAAATATTCTATGTCCGTTCACACTATATCTACAAAGTTTCTCAATGAATTACAATGCACTTTGTTGAAGCGTGGGTAGTAGGCTACGAAAGAAGCTATTATAATTTGGAGCGGATCCCTGCTGAATTAATTCCCCTCTGCTATAGCTATCGGTCCATAACAGTATCTCATTTTAACACACGGTTTCATCACAGTTGTTTGTAAATAGCTCGGAATAACTTGCTCTGGGCCATATGGTTTGCTTGTAAACTGTTCTCAGCATGGAATATCCTTTCCAACGATATACATTATGACCATATTTGATGAAATTCTTTTTTCTGACTGGGATATCGAGCCATTATGAAACGTGGCTCTAAACGAATCTTGCAACTGATCTGGAATGTTTAACCAGGATAGTCCTGATGGCCTCTCTAAAATGTCCACTTGGTTTCATTAGTCAACTCAAAGAATAATCACGGGGCCAGAAGACGTCGTTTACGTGACGGTTTCTATTGAGTGACTAACCAGCTATATCTCTATTTGAATTGTTTGAACTTTAATAACAACAGTTTAATTCTCAAAGCTGTCAGTTATGAAATGATTCGCTACTGCTGCTAATTCAGCCACCAGGACTTAAGATATCATAAGTTCTGATTTGAGCTGCATTTAACTTTGGGGAAGCACAACTCCGACCGAGGCATATGTCGAGTATGTGACATGCATTGGAGACTGTTAAGTATCGGCCGCCTCTGTGCTTCTTCTTCCTCGTCTACACCTGGTCACTTTCTGGCCAGAGAGAGACGATGTTAGCCTGGAAGAATATACGTAGTGGAGTTAAGTGAACATTTCAATCGTAGAACCGATGGAAATGTAGGAAAATGAGTCTGATAATTTCTAATGTGAGACTGTTATGTCAATTATGGTTACTTAACTGTCTGTGATTGTGTGGAAAATGTCTTTGCTGTACGTGAGAGGAATACAAACACGTTTCCTCCGCCACGTATCCTTTGTTTCATGTATGTTAGCTGCTGGAGATGCATAATGGCCCAACGGATGCCGGCACGGAGAATGGACTTGGAGAGCCGAGTTCAAGCTCTAGCTGGGACAATGTGTGTTCACTTTGCGGAAAGGCAAGAGACCGTCTCTCCCCCAGCTATGTGTAAAATATCGAGGCCATTTCTGGCGCTTGACGTCCCTTATTCTATTTCAAATATCGTAAACGGGCCGAGTAAGTAGTAGTGTATGTAGAGCCTAAACAGGATCGACAAATGCCATGGCCAGCGTAAAGGCAGAGAACGAAAAAGAAAATATCTTTGACACAGACAAAATATATACACACTTGTTCCATGTAAACTACTGCAGCAATATATACATGGAAAAAGATGGAACGTGGGTAAACGTGGGTAAAATGCCAAGTTATGAATCTACTCCAATGTAAAAGTTCCCAATCAAACACTTGGAATTCAAATTTAACGCGTCTCTTTGTGTACTTCGCGGAATCGACATGCTAATTGGCTTTTTCCAGTTCTTATCAGCATCGCCACTTTTACATTTTCCCACCATAAAATATGTCATTCAATAAAAACCGTCACGTGACCAACGTGTTTTGGCAACGTGCCAGGTTGGGGGTGATCAATTAGGAATTGTTGGATCACTAAAAGGTCCGAAATTTAATAGAAACAGAGTGTATGCTGCCTGGCACAAACTGAGAGAGTAATTTAGCATACACACAAATTGTAGATTAAACATTAAACACTCCCCCAAACGATAATGCGGTGTGTGTGTGTGTGTTTTAAACAGTACAGTGTTTTCTAGACATAATAAGGCGTCGGTATTTAGATTTGCTGCTCTTTTTTTCAACTGTACGCGTGGCACGAACACACATAGTCAGCCAGAATTATTTAGAAACCAGAGAAACTTATCTTGAAGTATTGGTTGACGGTTTCTAATACTCCAGTGTACGTGGTGTAAAGGTAGATGCAAACTAATGTTTCTTTACTCCCACAGAAACACTTATTCTATTAATAACTTTATCTTTGCTGTCGCGTTAAATCGACAATCATTTCTTAGAAAATAGGTCAATATAGCGAATATATTCAAGTATATATATACATATATAAATATAATGTTCGATTTACCCCCGCACTAAATATCTTAAACGTTGTGGGAACCGATATCGAGAGACGATTGTTTTAGAAATGTGGTTAATATAATGAAAGTATCTACGCACTATCTCGTGTAAACTCTGACAGTGTGTTCCTTATGTGTACCTTTGATGGTCCCACACCAGGGTAAATGAGGCGGTTTGGGTGTGGGGCTAGCAACTCCATCCCGTATGATCTACATGTTACTGAAACCGTATCCGGTGCGTCTCAGCGATTGCGCCAGCACTCACCTCGGCGGAAGCCTGGCCAGGAAGAATCATCCTCAGAAGGGCGTATGCCGCATTCGGGTGAAAGCCTGAGGAAAGCCAGTTTGTCAACCAACTTTCGTACGACAACGGCAAAAACCAGGAAAGGGAACTGGAACATGAGCACCTTGTTTGAGATTGGGAAATCAGCTGAATAGGCGGACTGAAATCCACAGGGAAAGAGAATAGCTGGAAGGTCAAAGCGAACCTGGGGAAGATCAGTCGATAGTGAGGCAAAAGTCAACGGACTGATATGGGCCCAGCTGAAGGGAGTTACACTGAACCGAGAACGTAGTGTGGTTGCGGCCCTAGGATCAACGGGGGGTTTACAATAATACACAACAACAACAGCAGCAACAATAACACCGGCAGCAACAACAACAACTACAGCATATATCTGACTATATTTTAAACAGTATTATTGGTGTATGACTACAGGTACTTTTAATTACATGTAAAGCCAAAATATGAAATCTTATCTTTAGGTTCAGAAAAGATCAATAAAGAGAAGTATACATTTTTGATAATGTTTTATGTGTGACTGGTTACTTTTGGCGAATTGATGGGTTGATATTAACATAGTTTCATATGTTAGAACAAAACAGCTTGTTGATTCTATTACTTATTTTATATTTGTATTTGTTCTAGAATATGTCTGTCAAACCATGGATGTCACATTTTTAGCTGTTCGTGTACAGTCCGTTAAAGACAGAATCGGGAAGATGTGCTAATGCATAGCGTGACTATATATCAAATGGAGAGTGTAGCCGCTGCAAAAAGAATAGGAGATTAATACAACAATATGGTGAGTTGTCAAAGAAGATATCACTGCTAGCTGTCACAAGTGCATTTTTTATCTTTTCAGAAAGCTGTCAAATGTTATCATTGGAATGAAAGAAGAGATATGTGAAAGAAAAGAATAACGGACGTCGCTCGGCAAGATATTGAAGTGAAGGCGGGTTGTGTTGCAGATAAACACATAAACAATTTAGATGTTTTGAAACTAGATCTAGCTGATTTGTTGTACATTTAGCTCCTAAACGTCTGCATCTAGCTCCTTTTCGGTTTCTCAAATTTGGATATATTTTAAAAACCATATTTACTCATTCCCGAATATTAGGTAAGTAGAATTGAAAGCATATGTAAAACATCATGCAGTTATATGTTAGTTGAAGGCATTTATTGTTCAGCCATATTGAGTAAGACCATTTGTTTTTATTCGCGGTTTTCTGGACGAATGGCAAAAATGTTAGTGTCCACGACCTATCCCACTTATATCACGAACTGCGGTATAACGAACCGGGCTATCTCGAGGGTCGTCTGTATTTTGCTCCTTTTCGGCACCGTTTTCCTGTAGATTTAGCTGAACATCTATACTGGATTTGGCAACCGTGGATAGACGTGCTCATGATGATGTTCGATCTCTGAGGATGCGGCACATAAATGACAGTTGCAAAATCAACGATCACGCATGAAATAGATTTGCATTTACTCGTGCTTGTGTGTGTGTTTGTGTGTTTGTGTGTGTGTGTATATATATATATATATATATATATATATATATATATATATATATCAGGCACAGTAATAAGCCCGTATGGTTTATATTTCTCTCTCTCTCCCTCTCTCTCTCTCTCTCTCTCTCTCGTTCTTTCTTTCTCTCTATTTCCCTCCATCTCTATATATAGAGCGCTCTCTCTCTCTAACAAACCACTCTGTTTGGTATGTGTAGATTATGAGAAAGCATTTGAGTCGGCAGAGCACACGGCGGTCTTAAACTCAATGCGAGAACAATGTGTTAACGAGAATTACACAGATTGCATACAAAACATATACGAACATGGCAAAGCAATGTGTATACTACATAAAGATACAAACAACATAACAGTGGCGGAAGGAGTAAGACAGTGGGATAGAATATCACCTAAACTATTTGCGGCGATCCTTGAAAGAATGTTTCGGGACAATGATTGGGAGGAAATGAGAATAAACATAAATGGAGAATACTTAAACCACTTGAGATTGTCCAATGGCGTTTTCATTGATGTTGATATTGTTGAAATTGTCGCGCATCTAAGAATCAATGCTCAGGCCGGTGACTTGCTGTCTGCACCTTCGCAAATCCATACTCCCTGCCTACTTTGACTGCTTGATGCTGGCATCAGCGATCTGACTTGCCCTTTGGTCTCTCACGTACACGAAAACATTTAGTCTGACATTTCATTCAAGCCAACGAGAAAGGTATCTACGCTACTTCAACCTACGCGAAATCTCAATGTATATTCCCCTGCGTCTAACACCCCTGACATTCAATGGTATGTCAATTCACGTCGGCTTGCAAGAACGGTCCAGCCATTAATTTAATAAATGGCGTTAGCTATTCCGTGCTGTGCTCAAATCCACAACCAATGCAATCCTCGAATAAAATGCACACTACTGGAATTGTAATCGAAATTCCGAGTACCGTATAAGTCGAGTTTTGAAGGCAACACCTTTAGGCAAACATAGGGGGTCGACCTATACACATCTAATAATAGTGTAAGGTTTAAATTCAAATATAATGGGAAGAACTAGGCGTAACATTTAGCTTAAAAAATAGCAAACACTGATGATTCCGTAACCATAGATCAAGGGTTGACTTATAAACACAGGATCGGCATATTAGCCTTTTTGTATTTTTTTTCATCGACAGCATCGGCCATCTTGAAAACTGACTTCTAAAATGGCGTCGTTGCACATGTGAAGTTAGCTTTTTCATTACCTTTTCAGTTATTAGACTTTTCTAAGAATCCATTAGCAGAATTTAACGAAGTCAATTGCAAAATCAAGCGATGCTTTTTATGGCGGTCATTTGATCGCTTCACGTTTTAAACATTCAGCATTAAGTCTTTTTATTTCTCTCGTACAACTATTGGTATTGCTTTATTTTTCTTCCACGTCTCACTCCTGCATCTCTCACGTGCATATGAAAAGCACTTTAATATTTTAACTTGATAACCCGACGATCTTTCAATTTGTCTACGTGATCAGAAAAGTAAACAAAGAAAAAAAGAAGCATCTTTTTCTCATAACAACTGTGTTTGTTGCTATTCGACTTCGTGAAATTCCACAACCCAGATCCTCTATCTCCATTCACCACAAAGAGTCTCCAAACCAAAGAAATCGGTTTCGGTATGTCAGCCTGTCAATCAGCCAGTGACGGCACTCGGTACTAGACATGTTAGCGCATCTAAAAACCAGTGCTCAGACTAGTGACTTGCTATCTGAACTTTCGCAAATCCATTCAATATACACAATAAATATACAATTCCATGCCGTCACCATCTTTTACTATCAGCCCACTTTGACTGCTTGATGCTGGCATCAGCGATCTGACTTGCTCTTTGGCATCACACGTACACCAAAACATTTAGTCTCACATTTTCAACGAGGAAGGAATCTTCGACCGTACGCTAATTCAACCCACTCGAACTTTCAATGTATATTCCCCTGCGTCTACCACTCCTGACATTCAATGTTATGTCAATTGCCGTTGGCTTACAAGAAAGTTCCATCCATTAATTTAATAATTTCGCTCAAATCCATAGCCACTGCTATTCTCGAATACTATGCAAACTACTGGAATTAGAATTGAAATCCCGAGTACCGTATAGGTCGAGTTTTGAGGGCAACATGCTTAGGCAAACATAGGGGGTCGACCTATACACAACTAATAATAGTGTACGGTTTAAATTCGAATTTAACAGGGGGAACTAGCTTTAGCTTAAGAAAATAGCAAATAATGATGATTCACTTACCATATATCAAGGGTCGAACTATACACGGGATCGACATATTAGCCTTTTGTATATTGTTTTCATCGACCATCTTGAAAACTGACTTCTAAAATGGCGAATGCGAAGTTAGCTTTTTCATTGACTTTTCGGTTATTAAAATTTGCTAAGAATTCATTAGCAGAGTTTAAAGAAGTCAGTTGCAAAATCAAGCGATGACTTTTATGGCGGTCATTTGATCGCTTCACGTTTTAAACATTCAAATTTGAGTCTTTTTATTTCTCTCATAAAACCTTCTGAATAGGAATCAGTGTTACATTAAAGATCAACTCTTTCGAGCTGAAATTACATCCCTTGATATTCCATGTGTTGGTGTTAATCTTTGGATATAACTAAATGTGCATGTTTGGAGGGGGCCGGAGTTTATGGTGTGTGATTCAGTCTGCCATACTTGTCATTTAAAATAATTAAGCGCGAAGAGCGTGTTGATAACACTTATGTTTGAAAGGGGGT
>VCCN01000420.1:8275480-8287485 GCA_006491835.1 Architeuthis dux | reverse complement strand
TTCTTCTTCTTCTTCTTCTTCTTCTTCTTCTTCTCCTTAATCATGACGACGAAAATATATGTGTGATGTTTGTATTAAAGAAAAATACCAAACAGATTGAGAGAAAGCAAATGCCTTGTTTTTATTTTAAGGAATGCCAGAAAAAAATGAATCCGATACTTTTAACAACTTCGATTTTTCAGTTATGGTTGTTTTTCTTCAAACACGATTTCTCTTTTGTTTTTGTTTTGATGAATAATCTTGATAAAACTGTTCTATCTTGAGAATGTAAAAAAAGATATTACCTCAAAGGGTTTATTATTTTTATCTGTCGCCTAGGAATCACAGTTTCGTTTTTAACGTAATAACAAGCTCGAGCAATGCAAAGTACATCAGGATGGTTTTGCAAACTAAAAAGAAAGAAAAGAGGAATATTCCAACCATCTTACAATCATCGTGGCCCAGTGGTAGAGTGATTGCTTCCGGTTAGGTAGGTCGGTTTTTCACTCCATTGCTGAGTCATGCCAAAGATCTTTGAAATCTTACTATATGTCTCTATGCTAAGCGCTCAGCACAAATAGTAGGATTGAGAAAGGCTGAAGAGGGATGGGCTCCGTCGGGCTATATCCCCCACCGCAAAACAAAAATAGGTGTGCCTCTACGACAGATATATATGGATATCCAGTCCCTAGTCCTATATAAGTAGTATGAATATCAGGTATACACGAATAGAAATGACTAACAATAATAAATATTTGTTTACACATAGCTTATAGATTATTAGAACAAAGCATGGACTCAGCTAAGAGAGTTCAAATTCAGACTGAGGCTAGTTATGTTCAATTTGCACTAATGTCCTTGAGAAGGCCATGGATCCACCTCCCAGCTATCTGTTTCATCGCCAGATATGTTGACAAAATGGTCACGTCGGTAGCATGCCACGGATTGTTGAAAGGGTAAAGACTGGCTGAATGAGCACTTGGGCAGACGAGGAGTAATCATCTCTTACAACATTATCAGGATTCAATCAAGGATTAGTCAACATTGGAGAGAGGTTCCTCAATCCTAGCCCCGATGCTGACTGCTTAGCGGAGAGACTAATCCTTGATTGAATCCTGATAATGTTGTAAGAGATGATTACTCCTCGTCTGCCCAAGTGCTCATTCAGCCAGTCTTTACCCTTTCAACAATCCGTGGCATGCTACCGACGTGACCATTTTGTCAACATATCTGGCGATGAAACAGATAGCTGGGAGGTGGATCCATGGCGCGTTGTCGGCGTCGTCGTCTCACTTATAAAAAGATTAACGTGTTCGTCATATCGAAAAGAATGTGAGGCAACATCGAAAAGTAGGGGATACGAGTTTAGCTATTTACATTTAACTTGGGTTTTTCTCCAACACGCCCGAATCATTTTCCAAAAACACGGAAACGGCTATTATGCTATCTTATTTTCGTAGTAGCCTTTCGTGTCCGGTCCCTGGATCTGCTTCCCCTACTCTCCGCCCCGTCACCCCAGAAGCGTGTCTACACAAACTCGTCTCCTGACCACAACTGTCTAACGGACAAATATAAACCGCGAAGATTCAAAGATCCCTTTGTTTCGAAATGACCAATCAGAAGGGAGTCCACAGGCCTTCACACCCCTGGCTGATTCTCATTTGCTCGTTAGCCTTAATTCCATTTACATACACACGACATACACACGCACTTACACACAACCAATTTCACAACACATATATGTGTTAATAAATGTATGGCACATTTATAAGACACGGGTTGCGTTTAGTTGATTGTGATTACGTCGATAATCAAGTGTTTATTAGTAAACTCGCATACCCCCGTAAGTTCACTTATGTACCCATAGAGGCACGCTTCTTCCCCGTTTGAGAATCCTTCATTTAGAAATCAATTCGCCTTTACATTCGTTCAGTTTTCCTTTAGACACCGTGAATCAAAACTATCAACATCAACATAGTCAACATACATACAGGTTTGTTCAGTTCTAAGTGGGGCTGTCTGGCTGGATGCCAATGTATGTGTCGCGCGTATAGGCCGTACCAATGGAGCCATACGGTTGAATATTTAAACATTTACGCCTTATCTAGTCTAGAAACAGTTTGTGGGGGGTCAATTTATAATGTAAGTTCATGCTAAAGTGATCCCCTAGTAAATATATGTAATTTAAAATTAAGACAAAACATGTCTGCTTAGTTATTTAATAGAAACTGGCATATGGCCAACGTCTTTTGGCAGCATATCATGTTAGAGTGATCAATTAACAAAACAGGTTTTCAAAAACAAAACAAATGTAAACGCTGCATGACACAAGAAAAGTCACCAGTTTAGGATTCACTTTCAATGTAAATTGACACCGCCACCAACAACCTTTTTGGAGTTGACTTTTCAAAGCACACACACACTGTTTGTTTTTCGAGACATAATAGTGAGTAAATGTATAATTGTCAGTCATGTAGCTTCATTGGTTTGGCCTGTACGCATATATCTATGTAACGAAATACACTCTGTGTTTGCGCATTTGGCGTACGTGAGCTAGGAATGTGTGTTAAACTGCGTACGTGACAAACTGAACATATCGTATTACCGGTAGCCTTTAAAAGGGGTCCATATTTGAATATATGGGGATATGAGATCTGAAGCGGTTAGTGACATGTCGTACAAAGAGGCCCCCTGCCCGTCACGGGTGAGGGAGGAGAGGACCGGTTAGAAGCAGTTTGAGATTTGAATCCGACATAGGCAGGTCAGAGGCGAGGGAGAACCCTTGGTTGTCTTAGTAGGAATTAAAAAACGTGACCAACTCATTTAGAAAACTAAATGAAACAGAATTCCAATCCTCGAAGTGAACCGTGAACCGGCCCAGAAAAGAATCGTTATCGCCGGAAATAAAACCACATGTTTCCAATTGAAGAACCTGAATGTTGACGTCTTTTCTATCCACACACGTGGGAGAGTCTTTTCTCCGAAATTAATTCACCTCCACAGAAAGTTCAGCTCCCGTCAACAGACCCGGAACAAGAAGTCGTCATCATCATCACCATCTTCTCTCTCTCATCATCTCTCGCATACTCACTCGGCGTGAAGAATAAGTACAATCGGCGTTATACTAGATCTACATACATATATAGATAGCCAGCAAGCCAGCCAGGCAAAATCATTTAATATCTGAACGTTGACTACGTTGAGGTGTATGTTGACATTTTCGAATTTCCTAATGTTGTATCGGGAATTCTGAAAAAAAACGGAGGAAATACAATAAGTAATAGTTTCATTTAATTCATAGTAACAACATAATAATATATATTTGAATACAGTAGGTCATATCTGAACAAAACACATGTTGAAGATTAAATCACCATTAATTTATCAGTGATATGTAACATATATATCTATATCTGGAGAATATAGATGTGTCAAGCTGTTTTGACTCAATTTTAGGTGTACACTTGAAAACAAAGTTGGCAACGCTGGACTTGCTAGATCTTCACACAAGAAAATAACTGGCGCATCGAGCTTGTTATAAAAAAGTGGTATCGTGAATTCTGGAACAAACGGAGGACATGTTTTTTGACTGAATGCGTGACAATTCCATCTTTGCATCAAAATTCAAATATTCTCCATTTCGAGGATCACAACAAAAGAAGTAGTTTGTGTTTTCATAAAGGAACTCAAAATACTTGGGGGAAAAAATCATGTCATTACTGCCGCTGGTGAAAGAGAGAAAGTCGTGTTTGTAAGTAGAAAAAGAATGAATAACAAGTCTGGTTACTCACTCAATAGAAACAGTCACGTGACCAACGTCTTTTAGCAATATGTCCTGTTGGGGGTGATGAATTAAAACATTTGAAATGTGGGTTTAAATGAATAAATTATTTCACTCCGCATTTGTTATGCGGTGATCACTGAATTTTCAAAATACTAGCTTGAATGCTGCTGGACACAAACTAAAGCATCATTTCAGCATAAACTTACATTGCAAATTGACTAGCCTCACTAAACACATAGGGGGGGTCAATATAGAAACACACTGTTTTTTATGAATATAATAATGAGTACATGTTCCAATTTTCAGCCCTCGGTGGGGCGAGTACGCGTGAGACATAACCAGCTAGCCATCCAGACCCAATTAATAACTGAATAAACCTATGTTTACACTTTTGCTGACAGTTTTGGTTGAGGGTTTCTAAAGAAGGAAACGATAGAAACATTTGTAAAAAAAGCGGCATCATCATTTATTATTCTCTGTTCGTGCGCAATTTTGAAAAGATCTTTCTCGCAGATTCTTCTCCGGCTTTTCTGTCAATAAACGAGTTGGCTCTCATATCTGTCATATATCAAAATTGGAATTATGTTCACATTTTATGGCCGAATCTGACAAATGGGCCTTTTTGAATAGCATTTGATGAACTATTTTGTTTGAACATATTCAAATTGTCGGCCATTTTGTAGCAGTAGTATTTTGAATGAATTCCTGTTTGGTTTGCACTGCAATATTGCAATGTTTTATGAATTGTCAATAGTATTACTTCTTTCTACTACAATTCACCTTTTATCTCAATTCCTCAGTTGCGTTTTTATAATTGCAACTTTAATACTCAGGCCGTCATCGTAAAGTTGCGATCGCCACAATAAAAACAGCTACTGAAAAATTAAGATGAAAGTAAATAGTAGTATATTTTCTCCCAAAGTTAATCGAACAACAAAAAGCCAAACAGCAAAGCTATTTCTTTTTGGGGGGTTGGGAGAAAATACGTTTCCATTTTATCTAGATACTTTACTAGATAAATGGCATGGACATCTAGATAATTCTAGATATGATCGCATTTTCAAAATTAACTCCCACATGACCTTTATCCCAGTATGCAGGGGTCTGAGAGACATCAACATGCGCAAAATGGCATGTAACGCAATATACATAATTAATTTATATTGTATCAATTATCTCTTGTCAATTGTCAACATACAAGTAATGTTTTATTACACTTTTGGATGCTAACGTCTGCAGAAATTAAATCTCACTGTCCCGTTTCAGTTATGCCGCAACTTTTAGGAATAATCAGTACATACACGTTCTGCACAAAATACAAACACATATATATTTGCTGTACTGTACAAGGCGAGAGAGTTCGAAAATCGAAAAGACAAGAGTATTGTGTGTTTAGTTCTCTTTCTTCTTTCCGTTCGTGCGCATAGAACCTAACCAATGCTCACGGGCATTATGGAGAGTAAAACAATCAATATAGGCACGGTATTATACAGACGGACATAAAACACATTGTTACATTTAACATGCGGCAAAAGAAACTTAAAACTCGTATACGCATGGCTTACATAATGCCCCCAGCAGTAACACACATGTATTCCTGCAACATGACTTATATAGACGCAGTAACCGTGTCCCAGAGAGACGAGCTGCTTGCACACCATATCCGTCGAGAGATTTCCATCCGAATCTGCTCCGAAAACCTCTCGTCCCACAGGTACATACCTGTCAAATACGGGTGGATAATCCACATTCAGACCCCACGAAGGACTATCAAACAGTGTCACGAATAAATAAAATTGTGTATGCCACATTCCGCTGTTAAATAACATTGCTGCATATGCCTATACAGCGATTTTTCCACTGCATCAGATGTGATGTACCATAATGCATACAGTTCTATACAGTGTTGACAGATTTACAAAGATCAACTTTACACATAAAACATGTATAGAAATAATACCCTACAGAGGCATAAATAATGCCTTTCTGAACAAAAACTGTCCCTGAAAAAGATTACAAGAGAAAAAGAATTGAGAAAACACGTTGGTAGTTTTTCCTGATGTTCATAGTTTTTTGTGTTCGTTTCCTTTTTTCAATTTGTTTGTTTCTTGTTGTTTTCATATTTAAACATTTTTCACTGTTTTTGTGTATTTTTCATTTATTTCTATTTCTTTTTCTTTTTCCTTAGTTTGTTTTAATTCGTCCGTTTTTGTTTTTGTTCTTGTTGTTGTGACTCGCTGTCACATGTTCCAAACGATAACGTCTGCCGTGCTATTTCCTTGTCTAGTGGAGAAATTATTTTTATCTTAAATGGACCCCATATCCTGTGGCACAATTAACCGGTGTCGATCAAACGAACGAGGTTCGATCCTGGTCACGGCACACATTTAAACCTCGTAGCGTAATCACATATGCATGTGTGTGCATCAATGTGTGCGCTACCAAGGTGAGTTGTGGTCGTTTAATTGTCGATGCATAAATGTTGCATCCACAAGTCTCGGCCTCAATTTCGTGCGTGCAGATGCATTCTTGATGGGAAGTCGTTGTGTTTCAAACGAATCGTCGGGAACCGGAGACGGCAGTTGGGAGTTAATCTCTAAAAGGGAAAAACCGGATGCGTTCTCGATAGGAAAACGGACGAATCTTAAAATAAATGGTTACTTATTTGTTATTTTTCGGGTGCATTTGGCTTTTCCAATATCTCCAGTGCATACGAAATCAAAGTTTGTATTAATTAAAATGCTGATCACTAGATATACCCGGGCTAACTGATAAAGGACGCTGATATTATCATGGGAGGTTGACTGGGGCCCCACGTTAACAGATATCTTCGTTTCGGAAAGAAACACACACACTCACATACAGCTCCACACACATATGCCCCCCCCACACACGCATACGCCCAGGGTTACATCTTATAAGGAAGACGTAAACATACGCTTACATATTGTACATAAATAAAAGCCATCAATGTTTACAGGACTCCATATCCCGTGGGCATATGCCTTACATGTTATCTATTTTCTAAAAATATGTGTATTCGCGCTTGTTTTTCTGAAAATACAGATCACCATCCAACAAAAGCCGAGAGAAGTAACGTATCGATTGATCACCTCTTTTTCTATCGTCTTAATTGATTACCCCCAGCACAGCAATCTACCAACATATGTTGGTCACGCGACAGTTTCTATTGGGTAACTAATCAGACCCGTTTGAATTGCATTTAGATCAAGGGCATATCTACGGAACATAGCACCTGACAAAACATCTGACACGGTGAAACCCATCTTTTAATGTTATGGTAATCCTTGGGCTTACGGATGTAAAACATCTTATATATAAACAGCACACAAAGACTCCAAAAACACATGCAACGCCTCAAAGAAGTATAACTATACAACGTATTGGTCATGTATTAACACACGCGTGGAGTTATATTTATCAGACAACCAGAATATCGAACAAAAAAACCGTGACCATCATTATTTCCTGCTTGGCTGCATGTATTGTACACCTACCAAGTGGAGTGAATGATTGTCGCGATTCAAAACCACTAGACGGTTGTTATTCTCACTTATTCGTTGATGTAGAACAGTTATTTGGCCAGCCGTGATTGCTGGGCCATCATTCATCTGCAAAAATATAATGTTTCAATATATTGTTTCAAACATAGACTGAACACTTAATTTTGTTATCAGCCCTTTTATAGTCCGTTGTTGGATATAGGGGTGAGGATGAGGGGCCGTACCTGCCGCTCTGCCGTGTTATTAGGGGGAATACATGGATACATGCCGTCCACAAAGATATGAGTGCGCAGTGAACGCACGTGGTCTCGACTTCCAGATTCCATTCTACATGCTGGCAATACCATCTGTGTTACATGAATCTAGAATGGGCGTGTATACGGATCTTGTAATGTGTCCTGCATATCGATCGCATCTATTGAGACAGCTGGCATGCAAATTGACGCAGTGACCAGCCGCACCGAATTAGTGGCTTATCACGAAACGATGCGTCTTATCTGTTGGTCATTATTATTGCATCTGGCAATTGTTGGTTGATTGCTGGAAAGAAGGGAAAGCACGGAGGTATGGAATTGGTTGGATTATCTCCCTTTCCCGAATGGATGTTAACAGGTGACGTTGCACGAACAGCACGTACCGAACATAAAGTGCCTTATTACCTGAGAAAATATAGGTGGCCGATCGGTTAGCGGTGGAGCAAATGACCAGATTCAAACTACGAGTGAGAGTGAGGCTGGCACCAATGCCCCCGGGACAGACATGAATCCGTCTCTTCACTCCCAGCACTGGGTTACATAGCGTATGGTGAAGTAAGTGACGTCTATAGTTTATTTCACATATCGCGCATCTCAAACGACTATCCGATACAGCGTAACTAGTGATAAATGAAGCCTGGGCATGGCCGGCTGGTGTAGTGGCCAGCATAATGGCACTTCTTTACTGTGTTACTTCAGAATGGGGCCATTTAACAAAATCACAATTTCGTATATGATCTCTTGGGGTCGAAGTTGTGAATTGTGATGTCCACCGGTTGTCTGACGTTCTTGCAAGATGGCCTACTCATTTGAATTGTACAATGTATGTTATGATATATCTGACTCCTGTTTTACACCAATATATTGTACTGTTTTGTGATATATCTTTCGAACGCATGGTTCTTAGTTTGAGAGGCAATAGTTTTGTCAGGTTCCATGTTTCAGTCCCATATGTGTCTATCGGGATGGTGCCTTGGTGGTAGAACCTTCTTTTCAAAAATAATGGAGAATCTTGCCACTAACTATGCTCATTTTAGTGCTGGGCAATAGGCTTTCGACTGGAATCGTTTCCTTCAAAAATATTAGCTGAAAATCAACTGGATCCTTTTGGCAATACATTTGGATCACAGTTAGCACACACAGAAACAGAGTCTATTAATAGCAAGAGTGGAAAGCAATGTGCCCCTAAAGTTCATTACAGGTACATGTTAGAATTTAGCTGAAAATCAATGGAATGTGAACAATACAGTCAGACTCACTTGGAAAACAAGTTTCCCTTACTGAGTCCCATAGAGATATATGATTTGAATACAGTCTCCCTTTTTATTTTTAATCTGGTTATTACATATATAGGGTGTTTTTCGTTGAGACTGAAATGTTATCCCAATAATCCCAATACAGTAAATGATACACGTATGCTATCATTCTTTTTTTTCGGCACATATTAGATTGTTTGATATTCATGTATTAGTGTGTGTTGATCTCTGTTGTTACGTCCAAGGCCGTTCCTAGATACCGGCAACATAGGCAGTCACTTGGGGCGCCAATTGGCTATCCAAATACACATGGGGACATTGGCGAATGAATTAATTAAACAGATTAAAACAGTCAAAAGAGGAATACTATTTGATGTGAACAACTACTTAATAACATTCCTAGGTCAGGTTACCCGGGGCCTCAAGGACCTGAATTACATCGATTTACTCCGAGTTTACTAGAATGAGATTAACACGGTGAGTATGTTCAGTCTCTTTGGTTCTAGACTACTTCCCTTTATTTTTAATCGTTTCTTTATGTAAAGCAGTGTCGACTATTATTAACCGTTAGACTAGTATGTCTGCATGTCTATTTGAGATGGGTCATACACATTCAAAGAGTTGTTCAGTCTATCGCGGCTTTTATTATGTTGTTCATAAGACGAAGAATCAATCAGCCGGAACCACTTCGGAACAACATAAACAGGAAGGAATATCATTTATTTCATCTTGATGTCAGTTGCGTTTTATTACAACTATCAGATCGGCAGTCATTACGGTCATTAGTTAGCAGCGTTGATCGTAAATACGGAATAGGTGAGACCGGGAATCTTATCACTTACCGATTATGCTACATAGACCTGGTAGACTATTACTGTTGTGAAGACTATGATCTTCATAAGTCGAACTGCACTCTTGGACTTGTAATGTAATGCGCTGAAGTCAGTAAATACAGCAACACCTTGAATACTGCGATATTGATGTGTGTGTGTGTGTGTGTGTGTGTGTGTGTGTGTGTGTGTGTGTGTGTGTGCTTTGATGTAGTACTGATGTACACATTAATGTAACTAAGTTTAAGCTGGAATCGAAAACACATTACATTATAAGACTTTGAACAGTGCGCTTTTGAAGAACGAATACTTTGGAACGAATTAACCGTACTAATCAAGTTATACATGTACTCATACGGTGTTCGTATATCTAGAGAAAATTGAGTTTGTAATAGAAGTCTTATTCACATGTACACACTCTCACACACACAGGCACACCCATATATATGTATTGGATTTAAGTATTATTATTTTATTTTATCTCTGATTACTACACGTGTTTCGACTATTAAAAGTGTGTCGGGCTTGTGTTGCTCTCTGCTAGAGGGCTAGATGTGTACGTCTCTTGGTTTGAGAGGTGGGATGTGATGACGACCACCACTATACGCTATCATTGGTCAGTGTATGGAAACTGGGAGGTGTCTCCGCTAGTATCAGGGGGGGGTCAAATTTGTTGACCCTGTTGAGTTTATTTGTAGGTCGTGTTACAGCCTTTAGATTTGGACATGTATACACACACACTAGGGAGACTTGTGTATAGGGAACCATTTTAAGTTCATGTTTTTTAGAGGGTTGCTGATAAACATGTTTTTCTTATGCTCTGTTTAATAACGGTTTGTTCTTTTGTTGCAAGTATTGTGTAGATATCTGTTTGATAAATCGGCATTATTTTGATGTGTCCATTGCTGCATTGGAACATATATTTTGAGACATGTAGGTACGTGTTCTCAGGGATGTTGATATTGCTTTTGTTGACGATGTGATATTCAGTGATTGTGTGCAGCCTATATAATGTTTATTGCAATGTGTACATTCAATCACAGATAACGAGTTTTGAAGTACTTATTTCGAAAGGATCTGTTGTGTTTCTGAATAAATAGAATGTTCCTTTAATTAGTATATACAAATACCACATTTTTGATTTTACATTTTGAGACCCGTTGTACGGATATGATCTCCAGATTGCGCCGATGTTAAAACTTGATTTACATTTTCCTGTTGACGTTTGCTTGCAATTAGTTGTGTTTCATTAAGTGATTTTTTGTATCCTATTTTGAGTTGATTTAAATGTTGATATATATTCAAGGAGTAGTTTTGAAATATTTCAAGGAATAGTTATGTGTTGCATTACGAATGCTAGGGGGTATATGTTTTTATTTTCTGGGGCTCCTTAATTCCGTCAGTGGTATTTGTTCAGCGGGTTCTATTCACTTGTTTATTAAAGGTATAGTATGATCTATCTGGCACAAGGTTTGACGAAGTGGATTCTTTGTAGATTGTGTCAGTGACAATGGTGCATATTCTACGTACTAAGGAGTGAGGGATAGATTGTATACGGTCTTTGAGTGATAGCTTTTGAAGTGGAGATATTGTTGAGTGGATCTGCGGTAAATGTCTATAATGATTTTATCATTTTCATTAAGACGTCCTAAAAAATGAAAGGGATATTGCTGAAAAGTAACAGGAATCTTTGCGTCGCCTCCGTTTACGGCCGGCGAATTATCATGATTTGTTGACGTGGCGATTTGTAGATTTTGTAACAAAAATACATATTTTCTTTACATTCGCTAAAGATGTTTCACATCAGTCTTCCCTACATTACAGAGGGCAATCAAGAATAAATGGAATTATATATAATACGTAAGTATCAAATACCGTAAATCATACTAGGAAACACAGAGCACTCTGTAGCGAAGAGGGTATGTATCGGTGTGTAGTTGTTGGCACCTGTATTTTAATCTGCACTGAGAAAATAGTGTTTGGCTGGCGAGGAACACCCATTTTCGACTTGGAGTGCCCGGGGTACCACGTGAGGTGACGTCAAGAAAGCACTTCTCGTTTCAAGACTACCTTTGTTTTATTTAAATCGGTCGTGCCAGTTGAAATAAAAATGTAGTTGGCCGAAGAGTTAGCAGAGAGGAAGAGAGCGTAACCGACACACTGAATTAAGAACTAACCACCTGTAGATTGACATGCTGAAGATGCAGTTAGATGCAGGAGAAGGATGCTTCAAATAATACATGATGAATGTAAAATTGTATTCTGTTAATGAATTGACATTTCTTGAGACTCCTCCATAACATTACCATATACTTATCTCTCGACATTTCTACATTATTGTTCGGTTATTTTAAAGCACTTCCTCGACGTGTCTATTT
>VCCN01000420.1:8112429-8122947 GCA_006491835.1 Architeuthis dux | reverse complement strand
TAATAATAATAATAATAATGTTCTAGATGTAAACGACTCATCCAAAGATGTGCATAGTCATATTTGGTCATATTTGCGTTTTAATAAATTAATTTTACTGTGAGTTACAGCCATCTAAGTGAAACATGTACCAACTAGCCCCGGCCCCCCTTATATACAACTCAATGTTCGTATGTCGGTCTGTCAGTATGTCTGTATGTTCCACTTTGTTGGTCACAATCTTGCATGTAGGAAGCTGAACATTTTCCGCGGCGGATGACATAGGTTGCTATGGATATTTAAATGTTTTTGGTCAAAATGCATTAGATTCCTGTAGTGTACAATCCGCTAGTTCATACATTCATGTCTTGTCAATCGCAGCCGGGTCAGTCAGGGGTTTCATGGGAGAGTGGGCCGTTGGATGCGTTATTGAGCCTAGTGTTGAGATCGTAATCCGAATATGATGATTAACATGATCGTCACGGGACGATCTCTACATGATCCAACTGGCGGTTGCAGCTCCTTGTATATCATGTTGCTCACCATCTTGATACTGGCCAAGCTGGACGTTGCTTAATTTCGGTGATCGTACGAGGACCAGTGTATCAAGCGCGATTTGGCCGTAATACAATCAACTAGTCATTCATTGGATACAAAACAGTGTAATAGAAATGTGTGTTGAACTTGGGTTTTGCTAGAAAAAAAGGAATTGAATGTCAACAATCTTAGAAATCGCTCATCATCCCTGAATAGGTAAAAAAGAAGATGATACAGAATAGCGATCGATGAATCAACCCTATTCTCAGTATGGCTTTCAAATCGCCCAATGTTTTGCACTATGTAAGCACGCACTCCTCTGCCAAAGCATGGAAAAGGACAGTCAACATTAGCCAAGTAAGGTAACCTTTAACCTTTAACATTCCCGGTGTAATGAAAACTATTATCACAGACAACATTCCGAGTAAGGCTCAAGAGTCAAGAATTTCCTTTTTCAAAGTACGTGTGGCAGGTGACCCACTTTTGCATAAAGCCAACAATAAATAGATAAATCAAGTACTGGACTATATACAAACATGGGCGTCTGCACCCAGGTTTCCAGGGGGTGGGGGCAAAAGCATACTTTTCCATGAGTGGCTAATGCGTGTATTCGGAGTATATATAGTGGACACTCTGTTATACTATAGGCATCCCACACTTTCTACAAGAATATACTCTGTTCAAACCATGCGACGTTGTTTACACAATGAATTTACAGAGATTAAAGGAATACATAGTTTTATTAGGGAAACAGATGTTGACAAATGTCGCCAAATGTTGCCAACTGCTGATAAGTGTCATCACAAATGGGAAATGGGGATGTTCTTTTGCAAATAAAGTGGTTTTCATATACATCTCTCTCTCTCTCTCTCTCTCTCTCTCTCTCTCTCTCTCTCTCTCTCTCTCTCTCTCTCTCCATCTCTACCCCTTCTATCTCTCTATCACCATCGCTCTCCCTCTCTCTTGCCTCTCTTCTATCTCTATGGATACGTTCAACATTGGTCTGAAATTAAATATGTCCCCCATACACCTGAAGACGTTCGTTGCAACAACACTACGTAATTAACCTAATTTAGTGCTGAAAATGTGAAGTAGTGAGAACGTTAATCAATCTGCGCTTTTGACGTTTTGGATCAATTTCAATCAACACGGCATGTGCCAAAGCACGTTGGCCACGTGACGTGTTCTATTGAGATACTAACCAGACCTGCTATGCGTTTGTTTTCAGTTTTCATGGAACTCAATACCCAGCACCCACTCCCGTGCAGATATGTATATCTCACAGTGATATTAGCATCATTTGAGTGACGTTCAGATTTATTTGTACAGACAAGTCGTGGACCCAGATCTCAGTGCATGATTCCATCGAAGACGTCTATGTGGTAAAGTCATGAACTTAGGAACAAATAGATCAACATATAAATAGTTTTGTTGCACTGTATTGGCTACGGATATTATTCACGCTCGTCCACATAAGCACCGTTGTTAGAAAGCGTCAATCAAAACTGTCAATATAGGTTTCTTCAGTTTTTAAGTGAGTATTGCTGGTTGGCTGGGTGGCCAACCACGTATGTATGCGACACAGGTACAGACCACATCAGTGGAGCTAGAACCGTATGTTCAGAAAAAACTTTCTACCCTCAAAATAAGTTTTTAACGGAGGCGTTCAACTTACAATGTGGGTTTATGCTAAATTATTTTGTTGAAAATTAGGACTTTTTAGTTATCCAACAAAAGTCGAAATAAGTAAATTATTCATTGATCACCCTTTCTCCAATCTTTTAATTGATAACTCCCAACACAGCATCCTGCCCAAAGACGTTGGTCAGGTGACAGTTTCTATTGGGGGACTAACCAGACCCGTTTTGTTACCCGAAAGTACAGCATTCCTCTGAAACCTTCCGTAAGACAAAATGGCGTAAAAAGAAACAGCAGTTCTAACTAATTCATATAGCAAGACACATTTCAGTATCCGAACCAAAAAATGGTGGTGATGGTATATTAGGCCGAGTCGTCGGAGGATGGTGTGGTAAGACGTAGAGGAGACTGAGTGTATGTGACTGGGTGTATGGTTTGAGGAATAAGTGGCGCACTGTTTCCATAACGGCTTGTTTCAAAGCAATCGCTGGGCGCTGTTTTCGCTCTTCGCATTTTTTTCGTGAAAGTGAAAGAATGCCGTAAATCAAACTTTGGGAAAGCGGGGGGAGACCTGTACATTACATCTGTCAGGAACCTCATGTGGATAGTTACCAAAGTAGTTCTGATCATTTCTGTCAATTTACACATTACAAATGTACGTTGTGTCCGTATGTCTTATCTTGCTTCAACGTTTATATTAACAATGTAGTCTCAGAGATCACTCATTCATTATATGAGTTCAATCCTTAATGGGTCACTATTGTAGGCCCGTGTCAGAATGTGCTACGTAGATCGCACACTACCGTTATCCTTGGTGTAGTGCGAAGTTTTTAGGTGCCAGAGCTAGCAAATCGTTGTCATTTCCTAGATTCTCTCTCTCTCTATCTCTCTTGCTCTCTCTCTCGCTCTCTCTCTCTCTCTCTGTTCGTGTTTATATCTTGTCTTATTGGCTTTACTTACCAATTACTGCACACCATGTGTTCAGACTAGAATCACCACTACAGCTAAAACAAAAACATAAGGAACTTACACACGGCACCCGAATCAAAAAATGGGGCGGCCTAGCCTTACTATATGGTCAAAGAAAGGGAGGTGGGTTTTGAAGAACGCACTTGATATCTGAGAAGCCACGCCGACAGTGAGAGAATACAGCTAAGTTGAACAATCTTCTTTAATTCTGATCTGTTTAACCCATTGTCAATGTATTCCTCAAATGTTCGTGTGTATATCATGTATTATTGGGTGTACATACTAATTACTGAAAAACATGTATTCAGCCTAAAACACTAAAGTTGAACCCACTGAAAGTAATAGAATATGTATTGACTCTTACTAAATAAAAATATTTTAAAAAGGGGTGCTCACAACTTTCAAATGTTATGACGGGGGAAGGATCCCTCTGCTACCTGGCACGTCCCCAGGTGGCGGATGGTGAAAGGCATGGTAGATATGTCCTCGAATGCGAGCAGACACTGTCCAAGCAAGGCACAGTGTTGGACATTACACAAATTAAATAACATGACGATTAACACCTACAGTGCTCGATGCATAGCTGAAAGCCATATACTAGATCAACTGTTCATGGAATTAGATAACATAAACTAGCACATCGTAGGTATAAGTGAAACACATAACAGGAGACAACCTTCTAAAGCTTAAGGTGGGTAATAATGTATTCTATTATAAAGGGAGGGATGGTGACACATTCGGTGGCGTAGGATTCTTAATCAATAATAATATCGCTGGCAACGTTATACGTGTTGACGGCATATCAGAGAGACTAGCTTGGATAGTAGTTAGACTAAGCAAAAGATACGCACTAAGGTTAATCCAGGTATACGCACTAAGTTCAAAACTTTCTGACCAGGAGATTGAACGGTCTTATGATGACATCAGTAAGATAATTGATCGGGAAAAGACAAACTACACAATACTCATAGTAGTGTAATCTAGTGTAGGAACATATAGAAGAGACCAGAGAAATGAGAGAGGTGACATGATAGTCAATTTCTCAGAGAGATCGGGAATACAAATAGCTAATACATTCTTTCTGAAACGAGCCGCTCGTAAGTGGACTTGGGGAATCCAAAATGTTATAACAACAAACGAAATTGACATCATAATAGCTGGCACGATCAACAACATTAAAGACGATACCGTTATAAGCAAAGTAGATACAAGACTTGATATCCTGGAAAGTAGATATATAATGATGGCGTGCACAATTAAATCTAACTTTAACATTGAAAGAAACAAAGTGATTTTAAAGAAGAACACATGTGCTAATAAAATAGAGATGGAGAGCATTACCAATAGAGAACAGGTTGCAGGCACTGTGGAATAGCGGCTTGACATAGATGTAAGGGACAATTGCCTGACAAATATAATTAAGGAACCAACAGCGATGGTACGCAATACAGATCAAAACTAAAGAGGTTGTAATAAAAGCAGAACAAAACAGAAATACAAACATGAAAAGGGTAATAGGGGCTATCAGAAATGGGAAGAGATTAAAACGCACCCGAGGCGCATACCATGCCGGCAAGCAACATCTCTTTGCACTGAAAGATAAAACTGTCAACATTACTAAAAGTAGAGACAAGTTGTCTAAAATAAACGAAGACTACTAGGAAAATGTATACTCGTTAACAATAGAAATACCACAAAAGTATAAGCCGGTAGATACTAGTGAAATCTTAGACATACTAGAGGACGAAATAGTGGTCGCATTACGAACTATGAAACTCGGAAAAACTCGAGGAGAGGATGGCATGACGACGTACCTTCTGGAAGATGCAGGAAATATATTGCACACAGGACTAGCAGAGCTATTCTCACAGTCCATAAGAGAATGGCACGTACCTAAAACACCTTCTGTCTAGGAATAGTGATCCTACTTCACACTCCGACCTTGACACCCCCAGATGGGAGATGTGGATTCCTGCCTTTGCCAATGGTATCCACAGGGGTTTGAAAATGGCTCGCCGTGTCCACTGTACGTGCCGTTATCCACTCGGCCACCCCACATCTACTGGCGCCGATAAACACGAGGAACATAAACAAGCATATAATTAAAAAGAACATGGGCGAGGGGGACAGTGAAGGAGAATGGATTTTGAAAACGAACTCTACGTCCGAAGGCGTTTGATATGATATTAGCCAATATGTCTGTGAATAACGCCGTAAATGTATTTAATTAAATGATCTAACTGTTTAAAATGTGATCTGGTGCAAAATGATGCTGTAGGCAAGTCATTTAATTCGCTGCGGTGATTCTTCAATGTATCCTCATTAAATAGCAGAGCTGTTATTTGAAGTTAGTAACTGACACATAGGAAGCTGTGTTTAAGAAGGGTGACCTTGTGTATTTGGACATTATCCGCCGAGACAGTTATCGACTCTCTCCAAGAGAAACCGTAGGAAACTGTTGAGGGCGGTTTCATAGCCGCTGGCTTCTTAACTTCTTCTTCTCACCCACGTAAAGATTATAATGGTATGGATCCAACACATGAATAACATTAAGGAATTATTCTGAATTCTAAATAAGATTAAAACATAATTGGTCGCGTGTGTCAATGCTGAAAATAGTTGGACTAAGATTCAAGAAATAAAGAAAAGAAAAATAATTATTAGAATGTTAAAATTGTATTATTATGCTTATCTAATTTGATAAAACAAGGGTCAACCTGACGGTCCGGGGGTTATTGGCGCCCCGGGCAAACTGAACCGTGGCGCCACTAAACTATAGTATTATGCGTTATGTTATGGAACAAAACAGTTCCAACACAGTATCCGGTGCCTTGAGCAAGTTTCAATATCCAGACGCTGGAATCATAATATTCCGATGAAAATCGACGTTTCTTTCATGATTGAAAGACGCATGATTTACAAGATACATTTTAATCCGCCGTTTACTGTAATTCACTTGATCGCTGACCCAAGCCTTTGCTGTTGATCTTCTGTTCATAATACCAGTGCATTATGCATAGTGTAATATATGTATACTTTGTACAATGCGAATACGGTACATTTAGGTATTCGAAACCTGTGAAACCTGGCAACGTAAGACCGAAAAACCCTACGCGTCAAATAGAGAGGCCATATGTCAAATAAAGAGGCCATGGACTGTGACAACAGCTCCCTAAGTCAACCACCCCTTGCAGACAATACCTCCGATGGTCGGTGCATGTTTCCAGGCCGACTAGTCAACAAAAAGTGGAACGACACCTGCAGACTGACTGAAAACCGTCGCAAACGAATTAGCAACTATGAGTTGCTATTCAATGCTTCGTCGAAATTAACACCCCCTTCTTCTTGTTTAATTCCCAAATGTTAATCCTAATATTGTTACCTCCCATTGCACGCCAAAGGATCGATCCCCGGGTGAGATTAGTGCCGACATACAGCGGTTCAATGGAGGAGTAGGGCGGTAACATAGGGAGATAACATGGGTGTGGGGGTTATGAGTTCCGGAATCCCTTGGAAGGATTCTTAACGTAAAGATTCCCACCATCTCTCGTTTCCTCCTAACCCATCTATGTACGTTTGAAAGTACAAGGGAGAGAACTCGTGCATTTATGGACTGACTTCCATCCTTATTTATGTATATATTATATGGCAGGGCTTCTGACTCGAATATAGCTTTTAGAGCTAAATACAGGCGTCCCTCTATATAACATGCCTCGCTATAGCACAGTTCGCGATATAAAGCGGGTGGGCCGTGGACCGCAACATGTCTGCCTATATTATCGCCCACTAGTCCAGAAAACCGCGAATAAAATTACTTCAATTTGCAATCAATTAACATATAATTACATGGTGTTTTACAGATGATTTCAATGTGTATACCTAATATCCGTGAATTTTATTTCATAAATGAGAAAATATGTTTTTAAAAAGTTAGATAACTTAGATAAATTTAACAGGAGCGAATTTAAGAGCTTAGAGCTAGCCCCAGAACAGCTAAAATGGCATCTCCAGAGCCGTTCAACTGATACGTTAGCGGACCTTCTGTGATTATTTGAACCGTGACTGCCAACACACAAAAAAAAACCCAACAATTTACGATTTCCACAACGATTCACGATTGCCCATGTGCTTATTGAAATGGTTTGAATAACCAACCGTTTTTTTTCTCAGAAGAGAGCGTTCACTATCCCACAATATTTAAAGTCAATAAAGTATTGCAACGTTTCTGTTGCCACCACATAAGAGATTCTGAGTATCGGCATTAATCACAAGGATATGTATTAAACGCTTCAGAAATGATTTATAAAAATGTATGGCCCCGTAACAATGTTCCCTCAACATCTCTCGCCAACTGTGTGAAATGTTTGTGTAACATCAATCGTGTTATCGATTACCAGCTTTTTTAACATTATATACACGGCTCCGCGGAATGACACTTTAAACAGAATATGTCTGTATATCTTATAGTAGTGCAATTGCAGCCAAGCTGATAGCTATTTGTGGTTGTTGTACTGTGGGGAATTCAGTTGCAAACGTTCCTAATGGAAAAACACACAAAATGACCCTTAATCATGAAACCGAGAAATGGGGCAAGACAACCTAACTTATAAGAGCATGCATACAATGCGAAATTCTATTAGCAGGCCTTTCGTGAGATTAATGCAATAATCGTTTCATGCAAGTTCAAAGGGAGTTTCTGACAGCAATAACCAGAGAGCCCTACCAGTCAATTTGTAGTTGGATCATTCAATAATGCGTGAGGAAAATAACTCTATCTCTTCGGACGTAACTATTATCCAACCACAGCCAAGCGCCACCAGCGAGTAACAGTGGTTTGAATGTCCGCTTTACGTGTACACTTGTGTGTGAAACCTTGTTTGATGGCTGTGCACGAGCGGGTTAGTGGATGACGGGATGACAGCTTGGAGGAAACGACCACTGTCCGTGTAGTTCTAGCGTGATGCACCACCGATGTGAAACAGATATTGAATTGTAGGAAGCCGTTCAGCCATTTACAGCAGCAAATTGCTAAACACATTCTGAATAATGAATCGACGAGAGCTTTGAAAGCGGGATTTTGCCAGATCAATTTCTGTTTCTTCAAGTTTATATGATGCCAATGAATGGAACCCAGTATTATAATAAGAGTGGACACCCCTTCCCAAGTTGTAAGCTTAATAAAATCCTTATGATGAGGGTTGCCAACTAGTTTAATACATTCCTGGCCCAAAACATGCAAAAATAACCGAAACTGGCCAAAGCAATTATTTTATTATTTATTTTTATTAGATGACGCATTGTAAATTATCATTATTAACTTTTTTAAATATATACTATTTACGTCCATCTTAATTCCGCAACTGGACAATACAAATGAAGGTAACTACTAGTATTAGAATATAGTAATACTGACTGTTTATAAAACAGTGAAATACTGTGGTACACAACAAAGATAAGAATCTATTAAAAATACTAAAATACAAAGTCAAAATAGCCAAACATTTAAATATGGCCACACCAAAAGGTTCATGCTTTTCAAAAAGACCCATATTCGTCGCATCTGTCCATAAAAACTGGCCAACATGACATGTCTGGCCATATGATGACATGATGACGAAGATAAATATACAGGATCTACATCAACAGATTATCGTGCCAATTACCAGGAATATATTAATGGATTTATTATAGACGCTTCTCTTGCCACAAATACCAACACAGACGAAACGAATTACAACGTCTCGTGGAATGAAGACTTTCACTGTGACAAGCTGATTAATTAGATTCGAGCAAAGAGGTAAACTAGACTGATAACATTCTGCACTTTAAACGGCACTCGCTCTAACGGCATTATTGGATGGCATTCACGTCCTAACGGCACGTTTGTTTTCATAGTCTCGCAAGACTATTGGCGGAGATTAGTTTGCAGCAAAATCTAATTAAAATGTCAGTGCATTATTTTGAAAAATGAAATCAGTAAACCCCTTCAACAAGCTACATAGAACAGACTCAATCCGGAATGACATTAAGATAGTTGCACAATAGTCAGAGAGAATGCAATTAAGTTTCAACATAGATAAATGCCACTCTCTATATTTGGAGGCAGACAACAAAGAGCATCAGTATACCATACCCACACACACTAATACAACATACGGAAAGGAATACAAGACATTCCACAACACAAGTAACCGAAGAACATGATCTAGGGGTGATAGTGAACGAGCAGCTACACTTCAAGAAACATATAGAAGAAAAGTCAATAAAGCAAGCCAGATTCAAATACATGCACACCACTATAGTCAAACAGATTTACAAAACCCTGTTCAGATCACATGTAGATTATTTAAGCATTAACTGGTCTCCACACACCAATATATACCGGGTCATGGTTGCAGAGGAGAGCTACGAAACTGGTGCCACAACTAAAAGGCATGCCATATGAAGACACACTTAGAATACTACAGCTACCCACTATAAAATACAGAAAACTCAGAAGTGACCTAATACACATATACAAAATGACACACCGTATGGGAGAGATGTGCGCAGATACTCACTGTAAGAGGTGCGCACAGATCACAAGAGTCACGTTCACAGATACCAAATACAACACCACCCTGGTATTAGAGACACACTTCTGACATCATTCTGATAGTTTACTGTTTCGTCTGAAAGGGAGATCCAGTATGAAAGGGATTCTCCCTTTCATACTGGATCTCTCTTTCAGACGAAACAATAAACTATTTTTCCGTTAACATGTTTAAAAACAAACTATCGAAAGTAACTAGCTTACCACATATCAAATCAAATGTTATGAACCAACCATTTACTTCTAAAATGAATTACCAGAATAAGTAATGTCTTCATGTACAAAGAACATGTTTCGTCTCTGAAATATGTTGAAGCACCATCCGAAAGTCGTCATGATCAAAAAGTGATTAATATTTAAAAAAGAAAACAGGTACGGACAGTCTCTCAATAGAGAATGGCGAATACAGACCCCATGTTCTTTTTGCAAAAAGGAGAAACCGTATGTGAATTCAGCACACATACAGCCAATTTACTGGAACCGTCTTAGTCACTGGTTGAAGTGAAGATATTTAAAAAGGAAGCGGTTCAATCGAAAATCGATCATTGTGAAATAATATAATAGATTATTAAAGTTTGACTTGAATTTCCTTCATCTTAATTTTAGTTTAATTTCGTCAGAACTACTCAGATTGTCAGTTTATATCCATTAGTAAAAAGCGGATAAACTCTCTCTTTTTAAAATTTGAATGGCATATTTTAAAACTCATTTGTCTACATTTAAAATGTGATGGGCATATTTTAAAACTATTTTGTCTACTTTTAAAATGTAAATGGCATATTTTGAAAATTATTTGCCTACTT
>VCCN01000420.1:8007969-8018341 GCA_006491835.1 Architeuthis dux | reverse complement strand
TTAATCAAAAACACCAGAAAACAAACAAAAACAGGTCTGGTTAGTCACTAAATAGAAATAGGATATGCGACCAAAGTTGTTTAGCAGCATACTGAGTTGGCGGTTATCATTTTCTTTTATGGAAAAAGGGGTGATCAATGAATAAGTTACTTCACTCGCCTTTTGTTGGGCAGTGCTCACTAAAACGTCTGAATTTTCAAAAAACCAGTATGAATAGTGCAGGACACAAACTAAGGGACACATACACAGAAGAAGAAAAAAACGCTGTTTGTAGACACAATGAGGAGTACATGTGTAAATTCTCAGCGCTCTAGCTCTATTGGTGCGTGATACATACATAGCATATCAGCCAGCCAGTCAAACAAAATTAAAGGCTGCTCATATATTTATAGAGTTTGGATCAGGAACGGAAATAAGCCTGGGTCAGGGTCAAACTCCACTCCTTTCATTCCGATAATATTGGATTTGTTTCTAGTTGACACAGATGTGTAGCATCTGCATTTCGATTAATAACTGTTATTCTAATCTGAGATATATTGCTTTAAAATTGCTGGTGAAAACCGCAATTATGTTTGCACCTACTTAAAACTTGTGTGTAACCGCTATTAGTAATTATTAAATAGCGACAGCCAAGGGAGATACTTTCGTATGGCCAATTGTCGAGTAATCCCTGTTCATCTACACTCGCAGACAGCTATTTCATCAATTGTAGTGAGATTAAACGACTGTCCATCTGTCACTGCCCCATCCCCTAAACTTTGGGGTAGCTCAACCAAATTTGGTATTCATACCTAGTGGACTGAGGGAAAAACAATGTTCAAGGGTTCCAAAGATGGTTTCTATTTACATGCAATTGTGATGCGAAACTCCAGAGCTGGGACATTTAAACAGTTACCCCTTATACAGTGTAACGAAATGTAGCGGAATGTAGCAGAATGAACTATTAGCGGAACGAAATATGGATGGAGGCTGATATTTGACATCACGGTTAACCACTAGGAAATAACGGCGATCCAAGGTCGACAACCTCTGAATGGACAAAGGTGGTTTGACCCCAGGTTCAGGAGCTGGGCGTGCATGATTTGGAATGTTGACGCTTCGCGGTGTCAGCCTTTTCACCGCTCCCTCGGTCGCACGCTATGTGTGCGAGGTTGGCTAGCGCCATTAAAATTCGACCGGGGGTCACTTGACGCCATGTTCACCGGACGTGGGTTCAAATACGTTCCTTTTGAAATAATTAAGGGACTGGCCAGTAACTCCTGCATAGGTGGAAGAGCTGGCCCACTCAACTTTCTTCTTCCCAAGCGATCAGCAAAAGGGAAATGGTCGTCACACTCCTTTTACAAAACTGCCAGTAAGGCAGATGTTTAGACAGATCGCCAAAACGCGATAACCTGGCGATCTCTAAATTTGTCCATACATGAAGAAAAATAAAAGAAGAAACGAGAATGATATTTTTCTCCTAAATGCTGTTTTTGTTGCTATTTCGATCACCACAACATGTCTCCAAACCAATGACATCTTTATATTACTACATTTAGAAAAAAAGGTTGTTTTTTTCTTACCCCCCGCCGAAATAAGAGTTTAGTTGGAGTTGAATTTACAATGTATGTTCATGGTAAATTGCTCCCCTAGCATGTGTCTGGCAGCGTCCACGCTTGTTTTCTTTTTAAATTCGGAGTTTTAGTGATCCAACAAAAGGTGACAGATTTAACATATTCATTGATCACCCCCACATCCATGTGTTTAATTGTTTACCCACAACGGTGCTTGCTGCCAGAAGATGTTGGTCACGTAACGGTCCCTATTGTGTGACCAACACGGACCTGTATTTTATGTTTTGCTCAAAGTATAATAAGGTATATTTACCGATGAAGAAACAACTACGCATGGAATTCGCCTTTGAGATTCATGAGGCATGATCGTTCAAATACAAGAACATAATCACCCCTTATCACAAGTACAAAGGACTGCATTACAGTATTTCATAAGTTGTTATCGTGTTCACTTATCCATATGCAATGTGCAATCATGAAAACGTGTATGCACTTCAATATTTCGAAATCTATCACTGTGTCATAAAAATAAATAGTTACGCGTATTCGATAAATAGGTCATGGGCTCTTTTATGAAGGTTAGTCGGCCATAATAATGGCCACTTGTTTTGGCTTTGTGCTGTGTGTTTTATGCCCGAGATTTACTAGTTTGAACATACGTGAAATGTTGAAATAGCGTCTTTATAGATTGACTATGCAGACCCTTGACTGGATATTTGCCAATAAAAATATAACCGAAAGACGTGATATAATAAAATGTCAACTGTTCGTTTGAGCCTAAACCAAAAACATTGTTTTGATCGAATAAGGCAATTTCAGAATATGTATTTCACTCCGCAATTGCCCTATTTTGAGTGGAAATCCTCGTTAAAAATTGAGTTTTCATGGGGGAAAAGCGTAGTTCTATATCTCGAAATACCGTGGCCCACTGGTAGAGATCTTGTCCGGTTTGGCAGGTCCTGGGTTCAATACACGGCCAAGTCATACACATTCTTAGAAGATGGTACTCAGTGCTTCTCTTCTAAGCACCCATGTGCGAGACAGCCTGAAGGGGGATAGCAGTGATGGGTGTCTCAACGACCCGGTATACGTGCATATCCCGGACAGGCATTAGTAATACGTAAAACATAGTCATGGATTCTGAAGCATCATAGCCAGTGCCGGATTTCCATATGGGCGGACTGCAACCCAGGCCCTCAAACTATACAAGGGGCGGGGGGCATCGGCTTCATGCCAAATACGTTTAAGGGGGGTGAGGATCTGCCTAACAAAAATAACATCGATGTTATTTAATTTGTACCGATAAACATCGGAGGCTTATATTAATTCTACGCGATATTACGTTAAGTGGATACATCCAATCGTTAAGTGAAACACTGAAAGTGTGTCATGTGTTGCAGAAAGATTGACAACTTATGCTAACGTTATTAATTTAAAGCAGGCAACGATCAGATACCGTTATCATTACATGAAACATTTAACTAGAAAGAGTTGGCCTCGACGAATTAGCCGCTGCAGTCTTTTATTACAATCAGTGATGAAGACGATGAACTATCGATACATGCTTTCAGATAATATATTAACTCTATGCTGTCAGACATCTTTTTGAAAATACCTACATTCTGATGCTTAAGTTAGCAACCGTCAACCAGAACTGTCAACACGTGTTTCTTCCGTTTTTAAGTGATTGTGTCTGGCTATCTATCTATGTCACGCGTATATGCCGCAACAATGAAACTAGTGGGCTGAACATTTAAGGATTTACTCCGTATTATGTCTGGAGAACACGTTATTATTGATGTTGAACATTCCCTCACAAAAGTGTTGGAGAAGTCGGATTACAATCTAAATCCATGCTAAACCGGTCATTTATTTAGATAATTCAGACTTTGTAGTCATCCAACAATAGATAGCGGACATATCTTATTTATTGACCATGCTATTTCCAAATTATTTGTTGAGCACCCCCAATACGGCATGCTATAAAAAGACGTTGGTCACATGTATGTTTCTATTGAGTAACTAACCAGACCACTTAACAAGAAATAAGTGGCCTGGATGAATTATATACCGCTTTTGATAATAATCAGGAATGTGTAGACAATGAATTATCGACACAGGCCTTCAGATATTATATTCAGATGTTGCCTGCAGATAGAAATGACTACAGTATACCACGTATTGCATATTACGTACGTTGTTTAGATAGTATACTTATAGTTTTTCTAAGGACACATCTAACCGGACATTCCATTATATCTGCTTATCCGTTCCATTGTTTACATGACACAGTGTGAAAAGTATCTGCTCTTGAGTCGCCATGTGGACACGTTACTCTAATTCTATTATCAAAATCGAGTTACAGAAAGTTGATTATGACCCGTTCCAAAAGGACCTGAAGGAATGAGCTTGCAAACACGGGAATATAATTGGCAGCCAGTGAATTCAACCACCTGTTTATACTACACTGCTTCGCAATTGTTGAATACTTACTCTCAGTTTCCATAGTGTCGTTAGTGTAGTGTTGCTGGATTATTATCAGGAACATAAGTTGTTGTTGTACTTGCAAAGGCTTTAATAGAATCCTCATCATCCCTATGTCCGCATTGATGGAATAATTGCAATCATACAACGACCACTAAAACTACTTACTAGTAATTCGACTACTTCTACAGGTATTACAGCTACTAAGTAAGTGTACATAGCAGTAAGGAATGATGAGCAATGGGAAGCCTGATAGAGTAAGCCTCCGCAATAGACCAATGCTCGCTTCAATAAGTATTGATAATTTTAATAATCCTGTTTTCTGGATTATTCCAATGTCCATCTATTTACAGGCCTCTTCAGAACTGTTCCATACTCACCGATATTGATGGTTACAATCGTCACATTCATATTCTATATGTGCTCAGTTCTTTCAAAAGTCCCAGATAGTTTCCTACACTGTTAATATCCTTCATTTTGCCCAGTTCTCTCCTGGAACAGGGACAGCCACTGTGAGACAAATGTTCTCTTTGTTTTCTACGACAACATCTGTACCTCTGACCTATGGTGTGTGATATGATTGTATTTACAGCATCACAACAACATTCTGAATTGTGCATGTACCATTGCTTTGCATAGTAAAATCCAACTCGTTTGCACAATTCCCAGTGAATAGCCATTTTTGTATCCTGTAGAGCCGGGTCCAACGTATTGTCCTGGGCGCTATATGGGGGGGGGGCTTTCATTTAGTCGACATTACTTTGCGTAGTATGTGGGATGTTCCGAGTAGGGCGATCTTTTGGACAACGTGGATGTTAATGTTGCCTTTCAGTCCGGTACTCCTCAGCCACTGGTGTGTCTTTTGTCGATCTACGTATGCTTATTTCACCCTTCTTCGATACTTCCCTTGCACACGTTCGCCCTTCCATATGTTTGCAAGTGTTGTTTCCCATGTTGGTTTGCCTTCTGCTATACTCATTTGGCGTAGACGGTGGTCGCCTCTTTTTCTATTGGTGGGGTTTCGGGGACATCAAGTTGCTCCTTGAAGAGTGCATCCTCTTTCTTAATGGAGTGGGTCTGGTATTGTATTATTTGGAGGAGTGGATCCTCTGTTCTTTAAAGGTATGTATCTAAGGTAATAGTAGTTGTAATGAACGTAAGTTCAAGTCGGGCTAGGCCCCGCCCTCCTGAAGCTCTTGATAGGTAAAGCATGTCGTCACCTGCTTTCGGGTGATGCATCTCCTCCATGGTAAGTATGCTCCTTGTCTTGGCGTCTAGTATCTTGATGTCATTCAGCTTCCATTTGATGAAGTTGAAGCCGTATGTTACTACAGGTATCACGGGGGTGTATATAGCATTGAGTCTTTTGGCTGCATTGAGCTCGCGTTTGAGTACCATACGCGCTCTCCTGAAGTAATATTCTCCTCCATAGTTGAGTGCTGTATGCTATCGCCTTCGTTCACCCATAGGTACGTGTATGTTCCATCCTGGTCTAGTTCCTTGACCGTGGTGTTGGTGTCAAACTCTCCTGTAAATGCCTTTGGCACGCTTTTCTATCCCGGACGTCATCTTGATGGCATCACTGAACGTCTTGACAAGTAGGCCTTTCTGTTGTCGTCCTTGGCAAACGACTCCGAGTCGTCTACATTTAACAGGTGGTTCAGCCTGTCGTTCTGTTGTGCGTACCCTGTGCTGCAGTTTAGCAGGTTGATTTCTGGCGCTAGAAGAATATCAAAAGATCAGAGGTGATAGCTAGCCCCCTCGGAAGATCCCATTTCGGATGTTCTTCGGTCTCGATGTTAGTGACATATCTGCATGGTTGAGGTTTAAGGTGGTCGTCCAGGTTTCCCTGCTCTCCGTTTGGGGAACACACTGAAGAGTATGGGGCCTTTATCTATCCAGCAAATGCCTTCCTATAGTCGATCCGTGATGTTCTTTTCCTCGACATGGCATCTTGCACACTCGCCTTGTTGATCAGTAGCGGGCCCTTGTACCCATACCTTCCATTGTTGCATCTCTTCTGCTCTGAAGGGATTAAGTTGTTTTCATCGAGGAATCTGCTATCCTTTCAGTGATGATGGAGGTGAGGATCTTGTATGTTGTTGATAGGCAGGTGATGGGCGTGTAGTTTCTCGGGTTTTTGTGAGAGCAGATACTTGAATCCCCGTGTTAGCCATTTGGGACATTTCTCAGTATTCCTGACTATGTCAGTGTAGCCCGTCGTGGGTGCTGGGTAGGCTCTTGATCCAGAAACCAGCGATGTTGGCAATCCCTGTTGCTTTCCAAGGTGGCCTTGTTAATGGCAGCAGTAGTATATGTGATGTGAATGTCCGACCGTTTTTGCACATCTATGTGTTTGTAAAGATCCTGTTGTTGGATTCAGGTAGTTATTTAATTATGCGACTTGTTGCTTTCCCAGATTTCATTCCAGAACTCCGCAACCGCTTCGGTAGTAGCTGGTACACAGAGAACTATCTTATTTTTGCCCAGCTCTCGGTAGAGCTTTGGTATGTTTTTGAAGATGTTGTTGTGCTTCTTCTTTTGTATTAATTTTGTGTTCATCATCATTATTATTTTTTCTTTCGTAGGCGATCTTTTGGACTACTTGGATGCTGATGTTACCTGGTATACGGTTGGTGTAGAGCTCCAATGGCCACCGGTGATATGGTGGTTTTCATGCCCCACAACCTGTTGAACTGGCTTTAAAAAAAAGTAGTAGTAGTAGTAGTATTACTACGACGACGACGACGACGACGACAACGACGACAACAACGACAACAACGACAAAAACAACAACAACAACAACAACAACAACACCACCACCACCACCACCACCGCTATTATTATGTATTACATTTTATCTTGGTTTCTCATAGGAACGGAAGAATCAATTTTCCGATATGGAGTGCTAATCAAGAAAGGGAATTTCTGAATTATGACCATGTTTGCAGCCCCTTTGCTGTGTATCCTAAGAACACGCCGGATAATGCATATACTGCAATGATTCATCCATCCACTGTCGCTCGCAGCCACGCCAATCGGCGACTAGGTTAGAGGAGTTATCTGCTTGTGTTATTGAGCGTAGTGTAGAGGGCAGGCTTCTCCTCTGCACTATTATTGGACGCTCTCTGCATGGTCCCTACCTGCTTTCGACACCTGCTATTCCCGGATGGTCACCCATCTAGGTACTGACCAATCTCAACGTGGCTTGAATCCTGTGATCGTTTGAGAACTAGTCTGTCCAAAGCAACTTTACTGTAACAGTTCAATGATGATAATGACGACGATGATGATAATGATGATGTTGAATTGATATGGAAAGTTTCCATTTCATTGTGATTTGATATCGAGGCTTGCCAGATCGCCCGTTGGACATGTGTTGTGCTGTGTCATCAAGAACAACGTTGCAATCCGGTTGGGTAAATTCAGTTAATTAGCTCCATTCATTCGTTTCTTATCGCTCGCAGCCAGGCCAGTCAGAGGGGGTTGGTAAGTAGGCCACCGGAGGGGAGAGTCACCTCATTGGGAGGATTAGCAGGATCGCCAAGGCGCTCTAAAGTATCACTGCTCAAATCAACTGGTTTACCCAGACGGTCACCCATCTAAGTACTGGCCAGGCTCGACATTGCTTAACTTCGATGATCGAAAGAGAACCGGATCGTCCAACGCAGATTGGCCGTAACCGTTGATTAAGATATAACGAAGAGCATTTGCCTCAGTTGCGTTGTTATCTCAATATTCTCGAAGTTGGTGGTTAATTGTTCCTTGGAGACCAGACCTGTATGCATGTCTTTTCAATATCTGCCGGCACAAAGACAGAGTAGTGTCCGTCCTTCGCGCTTGGTTCCTTCCGTTTCTTTCAAAGTCTCTGTTTTGGGGATTAACGGATTTTACGTCTTTTCTATCGGAATGTTCAGTCCCAGAAGAGTCATATTCTTTTTGAATTGCTGTATTCCAATGATAGACGTGTCCAAACTTTCTAGAGAATTTTCGGGTTGTTGGTTTTGGATAAAGGAGAAGGATTTTAGTGCGACACACCCTTTTAATGTACCATGCAAATACTTCTCAAGAGATATTGCCATGTTTTGGGTTTGTGCCTTTAAGAGACGCAGTGGACAAATTACAATTACTCCAACCTTACATCTGCCAGGATAATTTGCTTTGGTAATCCACTTGGGTAGTTCTATGTTAGCTGCACTCTTAGCATTGCGGACCATGTACTCGGCGACCTGAGTTCAAACTAGGACTGAGATTGGCACACATGCCCTGGAGAATGCATAAAACACTCTCTTCTCCCCCAGCTATGTCTATTTCACATATCGCAGAACTACACAGAGCTACTTGCGATATGTGAAGTCCGAACAGGGGCGACTGAGCCAGTGTAAGGTCACTAATTTACACCCATACTTACATCTCTTATTTGTATATCTATGTCTCTCTGTCTTCCTCTCTATCTGTCTGTCGCCCTCTCTCTCTATATATATATATACATTAATGCATATATATATCACTTTCTCTCCCCCTTTCTCTCTCTATATATATAGTAATGCCTCTCTCCCCCTTGCTCTCTCTGTCTGTATGTCTGTCTTCCCTCTATATATATATATGTATATATGTGTGTGTATATGTGCCTGTGTGTCCTCACTCTCCCTCTTTCTCTCCGTCTCTCTCCCACGCCCTATATCGCCCCCTATCTCTCTCTATATCTCTCTCTCTATATATCCATCTCTATCTCTCTGTCTCTCTTGTCGAGGTGAGCCCTCGTTTTCTCCTTCAGGGAACGATTTGTAAAGAGGTTGTATTTTGGAAACTACTAGTATGCTGTGGGTGTATTTTGCTTGCATGGGATAAGCGACACAAATAAAACATACATACGATATCCATGTCATCATTCTCTTGCACGCTGCAACGCCTGCATCTACCAACGTGTATGTCGGCATGTTATGTAATGTCAGCCGGTGTGCAATAATTGGACAGACAATGCAAGCTTGTTAAACAACATGACATTTCAGGCAAGCTATTGTTATTATAATGTGACTTCTGTAATAGTATTGGCTTAAAATATATCGTCATGGATGGAAACAAGCAGAGGCAGCGGAACACATGCTGATCGATCATTCGGTAAATCTCAAATACAAGTCAATTGATTGTCCTCGCACCCATGCATTGAATTCAGCCTATTCAGACTATTAGAATGCAATTATTGATACGCATCAATGTGGAACAGACGTATTACAATTCAACAATGGAAATCTGACTCTGTAATCAATCAATGTTCAGCTTGGGATACGAATGAGGGGGAAATGAAAAACCATTCAAATATTTTATTATAACGAATACATGACCCTGTCGCTCTTGGTAGGTAGAGTCTGTCGTCATTTTCTTTCGGGCGATGCATCTTCTCCTTATCTTGGTCTCCGGTCGCTTAATGTCATCCAGCTTCCAGTTGATGACGTTGCAGCTGTAAGTTACTACAAGTATCGCTAGGGTGTTTATAGCTTTGAGCCTATTTGACGCATTGGACTCGGATTTGAGTACCATACGAACACTCATGAAGTACTCTATTCTCCTCCATTATTGAGTGCTATATGCCATCGCCTTCGTTCAGCCCTAGGTACTTGTATGGGTCATCCTGGTTTAGTGCCTTGATCGTGGTGTTGATCAGCCTTCATCCCCTGAAAGTGGCTTTGGCACACTCTTCTATCCCGAACGCATCGCTGAAGGACGTGACAATGGTGAGTAGGCCTGTTATCTGGTTGTCGTCCTTGGCAAACGTCTTCAGGTCGTCTACGTAGAACAGGTGGTTCAGCTTGCCGTTCCGCTGCGAACCCATAGCTTCTGCTGTTTAGCTAGTGCTTTGCAGAATAGTAGAGGTGATAACGAATCTACTCAGAAGATCCCACTTCTGACGTTGATCGGTATCGATGCTATTGACCCATCTACATGATTGAGGTGTAAGGTAGTCTTCCTGGTGTTCATGCTCTCCATAATGAATCTGATAGTGTTGGGGCATACTCTGTAGATCCGGAGGCTTTTCTCTATCCAGGTGGATGACACGCTCTCAAATGCTGTCCTATAACCGATCCATGTCGTCGATATGTTCTTTTTCCTCAACTTGGCATCTTGCACACTCGCCTTGTTGATCAGTAGCTGGTCCGTGCACCCGTAGCTTCCCTTAGTGCACCCCTTCTGTTCTGGTGGGATCAAGTTATTTTCATCGAATAAGCTGTAGATCATCTCCGTGATGATAGCGGTAAGGATCTTGTATGTTGTTGGTAGGCGGGTGATGGGCCTGTGTAATAATGTGTGCCCTAGCAATATGCAGAAGAATA
>VCCN01000420.1:7951507-7964246 GCA_006491835.1 Architeuthis dux | reverse complement strand
TCTGTTTTGCAGCGCACGTCAAAACACGTGATCTACTTTAGAGACGAGTTTTTGCTTAGTGCTATTTTTCTTCTTCAATCTGTGATCTTCAGTTTTGGAGATATTTCTGCTTCTTTTTCTTTTTCCCTATTCCTTCCCTTTTAAGCACCCTGCTTCTTTCTAGTTGCACAACCTCGTCTATTTATGGCCAACTATTTTTTGTTGTTCCTTTCAGAATGTTGGATATGTTTTAATATATAATTTCCTTTATTCCCAGCTCCCTTCTGCTGTATTTGCAAAACTTCTCCTGACATTCTTTTGTTGCTTGTTTTCATTCCATCATTTGACTTCGTTTTTTTCCCTAAGTGTATCCACTTCAGCAATTACCCACTGCCAAAATACATCAAACAACAAAGAAGTGCCAATACTGTTTAGCATGTATAAGTTGATTATAGGCACTGTCACCACCCCGTGCATTGTTTTTCTTCCGTTTTTTACTTTCCCTACACTACATTCAAAAACGCTTCGATGACCTGCTGCCACTTTTTACATGTTTTTACCATGTTGGTACCTTTGGTACTATGGTCGAAACACTTGTTACATTTTGGCAATTCACTTTCAAATCGTGTTTAACCGAAAAGAAACATATAAAATGAAATCTTTAGTTTTAGCGCAGTAGTTTCTTATTTGTTTGTAGTAGTTCCCGATGTGCATACCGCAATTTTGATTTGCTTACTCTATATTTTAATTGATGTGCGCTAATTTGTATATCTCTCGGGGAAAATATATAAATAGACGCCGTTGTAGAGTTCCCGTAAGTAAATAACAATTTACATATACACCATTGGAGGGATGGTGTAAGCAAATAACAATCTCGATAGATGGCATCGGAGGGTTGGCGCAAGAAAATAACAATTTAAATAGACGCCGTCGGGGGTTGTTGTCAGAAAATAACATATTTCGAATACATATTTGGAATTTTCTGGTAAAATGCTTAATACTAGCTTCACGTGTTTGGCAATAGCGTCTCATGTCGAACATATGCGAATTGATACGAAAAGTATTTGGGGAGACATATGTGTATATATTTCCTTCGTCAATTAAATCCATAATCCATAGATTTCTTTGTAAAATGCCAAATACATAGCTTCACGTTGTTGGCGGTAACGTGTTATGCACAATATATATGAATTGGAAAGATACGTTGTTGGAATGCTGATTACATACTCATTCTAACTATATATTTGCACTGATTTGTAAATCCCTCGGGAAAAGATATGGATAGACGTCCTTGTAGGGTTCGCGAAATATACATCGGGAACTAAATCCACAATCCATAGACTCTGGAGTATAAAGTATACACATATTCGAAATGTCCTAACAATTTGACTAACAATTCTAATCCAGGTTGCTGGGAAGCTGATTAAATCCTCTTTCTAACGATACATACTGTTGTAGCGAGTACAATCCTAACTGGGTGACTCACAGTTGCGACCTTGTACCAGACTAAACGTCCCTTGGTTCATATCTACAGAGACTCTCCTGTCAATATCTGAATCATTTCATGCCAATAGTCTCAGTTTGCATAATCTAAATATAAAATATAATAATACAATAGGTGTATTTATTTATTTAGTCATGCGTCCTCTTTCACACTGTATTATCAGTAAGTACGTTACCGCATGATGGCGTAGTGGATATTTAATGTATTGCTCTGATGATGTCGTACAAATGCTGAAATTAAAGAACAATACAAATATGAAAAGTAACACCAATGTGTGTGTGTGTTCACTGCGACGTAATTCCCTTGGGACTGGCATGAATCCATATCTTCCTAGCTATGGGTAATTCGCGCATGGTTAGGTGAGTGACGCCTTTATCGCCTATGCGTGTATTGCACATCTCAAACGGGCCGTGTACGTAGTTAGGAGATACGTGGAATCTAAACAGTGATGACCGAAGACGTAGCCAGCGCAACCGCACTACGTACTACTCACTTTAACTACACCGTAAACATGTTTAACTGTACGTTCCTATTATAGCAATGTTCGATAAAGTGCTAAATCACCAAAGAAAAACCAGACTCCTCATATAAAGGGGAACCTTTTCTCTGCTGTACAGCCGATATTTGAAAGAGAAAAGATTCATAAAATCCGTGTTCGAGTCACTAAAACGATTCCTGCCGCGCCTTAGAAACCGGCAAGCTAATATAGAGGAGTTCAATTTATATGGGCTTTGTAATGATCCATTTTCTAGTATCACTTAAGGCAATCTTCTATTTCACGTGTAGCATCTTGCCGCCTGTTCACTTAGCAATGATATCATTATAGTGTGTCCCAACGGGGACTTACTCAAGATGCATTAAATATATAACGGTGTGAATGCAAAGGTGATGCCCTTTTCTAATGAACATGATAATTATAGGATTTGAAAAGATGTAAAGTAAAGAAGGAATAAATGTAAAAGCCAATATTCTGTGTCTTTCTTGATCTTGCTCGAAGCCATTTCAATTAAGCTTCAGATCAAAAAGAAAAGAATATAACAACGCCAAAATAATACATTACTTATTGGTTCAGTAAGTATTGTGCTGATTCTCTTTAACACACCTTAAGATAAGTTGGGAGTAAGTCGAGTTAATCCGGCACTGTTGATTATATATATATATATATGACGAGATGTTTGAAATGGAAAACATGTTTAATCAAAGTACGTTGCATGTGATTGAACGCAATTCTGCCAACGTGTAACATTATCATTTATGCCAGGATTATTAAACAAATCGTAGTTCCAGGAGTAAATGAGATTTCGAACCAACACTGTACCGTGCGAACAGGAACCGATCCATGGCCAAATGCTTTGCTTATGTTTCGGGAAGTTTCAATAGCATTTCAACCAAGTTGCACACAAGACCATGTGTTAGGTTTATTTACGCGTTAATAAATCCAACCTGTAAAGAGTAAAAGTTTGGGAATTTACGACAACTAAAATTATATTAACACCCAACTGATAAACTGTACTGTTTGTATTTCTTTAGTATAAACATCAGTGTACTACCTAACAGCTGTAGCATTTTAATGTATGCTGAGAGTTTACGACGAAGCTAAAACGAGTGATTATCGAATATGTCTCCTTTAACGTTGAGATATCTACAAAGCTGACATAGTGTGTTTCGCTTCATGGCTAAATATACATCCTATTCAAACGAGGCTAAAACCGCTAAACTAATGGTAGGTTTCGATTGTTTTAATGGACACAGTAATCATAACAAACCGGGAGGATCATTCGATTATTAATAATGTGCGTGCCAGACCAACTAATACAATCAGATGAATTAGGGATGTTTAATGGAGCATATCATCCAATCAGTAAGATAGTTTTGAAGTTGTTTCATTTGTTTTACAAACTCTCATAGACACTGTTTCCCTAATGTTCGACGTAATGTTTTGCCAATATTTGCTTTTAATTCTGTCAACCTCCAGTCCAAGTCGGAGACTGTTGTTGATTTTGTTTTTCTACCGTAACAACAAGAACAACTAAAAGAACAATCCACACCTAATGTTGAAATCACGATCAAGTAATCGGTAGGCAGTTCTCTCACCGACTGAGTTAAACTGACCAGTCTTACATATCTACGAATGTATTTTTTATGTATATGTTGCATTATACGGGTTTTACATGTGTTGCACGTTTACGGGAGCTCTGTCTCCAACTAACCAAATGCCGCCCGATTTGAATCGACGTCCTAAAGAATACTCGGCGGAGCTGATTGGTCAAACGCATTCTCTTTGTTCCCACAGTAAGCCGGTTGACCCACATTCTAGCCCAGATAACATGATATGACGTTTGGGGGCCAGGTGCCAATACTATCATACCAAGCGCCATTCTTCTCTACCATCTGTTCGCCAGCAATTCAGCACACAAACATACGACCTGAGTGTATTTCATTACCTAGGCCCATTTGTGGAAAAACAAAATGTATGCAACATTTTTTCTCACAATCTTAACTCATAATAACCCACTGTGAAACCGGTGTCACATACAATTTAATTGATCTGCACAGTCGCTTATAAAATAGTATATGTTATCCTTGTTTTAGCCCATGCATTGCACTAAATGACATCTAATGAACATCCTGGTGCAGCCACGTGCCTGTATGTCGATTTACCTACCCAGAATCCCACATAGTGTTCCTTCAAGTAGAGATAGGTCTGGGTTCTGAGGGTTACATTTAAGAAAAGAAAATGCGCCTGCATATACAAATCCACGTCCATCTGGTCCTGGTTGAGGAATAGAAAATGAAATAAATAAATGTCTTTCGCTTTTCTTGATTTGTCTTTCTTTTCTCTGTGGTCCATCGTCCGTTCTTGCTCGAATTCCGTGACTTCCTATTACGTCGTGGTCGTCTCATGTCTAGTGCATATTTCTATTCAGGAATTTCTTCACGTTGTGGATTTTTCTGAGGTTGAAACTTAGGTTACAATTTTGTTTTCGAATAGGTCATTCGAATCCTGGTCACGGCACCAAAGGAGACCCGTTGCGATATACCGGTTTTACATGTGTTGTGCATTTATGGAAGATAATTAGCAGTGTGGGGAAACAGACAGTTGATCCATTACAGAAGAAAGACGGATAGAAAGACGACAAAACTATGGGTTCCTTTCTTCCGTTGATACCTTCGATAAATGAGGATATTGAATTATGTTTTTTTCTGAAAATTGGTTGAATTATCTTCCTAGTTGCTTTACTGAAACAGTGACCACTAGGGTAATCATAGGAGTTCAAATCAGGCAGTAATGGTTTCTATCCTCCCACACTCTGCTTCACCCTGACGGGTGGTGCGTGGTACACGGTTGTTGACACATCGCTGATCTGTCCTCATCTTCAACATGTTGAGCGAAACCGAATTCAATACATGATTGATCCGCACCGACCCTGTATCAATTACTGAATTGTGTCGTCTTTCTCTTCGCCACTTGGGAGAGCATTTCTCATCTATGGACCAACGTGTTGTTTCCCACCGCATGTTCCTCTCTCCTGCCAATGTGAGACCCTGGAACGAGACGTTTCATGTCGGCAGAACAATTACAAGACGGTTATACTAAATAGCCATGCTTGTTTCTGTAGAAGAAGAATAGGAGGTTGAGTACTCTATTCAGGATAGAGCGAATGGTCGATGGCACCAGTGACACTATAAACCTATTGCAGCTTCCGTTTCATTATAATTGCAATACTTAATCGCCATGGAAAAATCATGGATATTCCGGTTTTCCCCGCTCACCGAAGATACATTGATCATATCATAGCATTTTGTGAGGGGTACTTTTTTGTTAGCTTAGCACCACCGGAGAAACAGACCAATAACATGTATACGAATATTACATTTTACACCTGAAAAAGACCGTAGAATGATTCGACCAAAGTGTTCTGTTAACATCACACATAGGAAGAAGAGATTGGATTGTCCCAAAAAGGTTGGGAAAGTAAGTTTCTATGGTTATCATCAATCAGCATAGAATGTAGTGTATTCATTCCTTCCAGAAAACACGTCTCTTGTTATTCATTCTCTTTACATGAATAAATCAGCTGATATCTAGCTTTGGAACGAATTTCTTTTCTTTTTTTCTAAAATTAAACGGATGATCCAATTGACGAAGATACATTTAAACGTCTTTTCTATAAAAAGAAATCTCTTGAAACTGTTATCGGTATTTTAAATGATTGTTTGTCTGATTCATTAATTACATAAATTGTGGCTTCTTCGGAAGAGTTTCGTCAAAATTAAACCTATCAGAAAAGTATCACAGTGAAGCAAATGTGGACACATATTTAAAACAATAATTCACCTAATAGCTTGCGATTTCAGTATCAATGTATCTGTTTATAGGGAATTGTTCTTGTTTGAAAAGGATACTGTCAAACTAATCTGAGTATGTGGACGGAGTTGATTTCTTTTTTCCATCGTAACAACAAGAACAAGAACACCAAACCTCACCTAATGTATTGTTCTTAAAAACCTGTGTTCGGAAGTAAGCTTTGTCCTGGGTTTCAAAATAGAGAGAGTGAGAGGGGAGGAGAGATAAGGGGAGAGTCCTTAGTTGTTTATGAGCTCATAATCTTTGGAATATATACAATACAAAGGCTGCAGTAATCATGTTCAGTAGGAATATAAGTCGGACTAGAGTTTGACCCTGCGGTAGCCAGGTCTGTTGTTAATTACTAGTGTAATGTCAGGAATTATGGAATATAGCACATTGCTAGTGTGTTAAGTCACTGAAATATGTTTGTCTAATTAATATCAGTTTTACAGATGGTGTGCCGCGTACTGTTGCTGTTAGGGTTCCGTTATACGATGACGTTTGAGGACCATGCTTTTGATGGATCTACGAATAGAATTGCGCAAAATGCGAGGTGTTTCAGAAAATACAATTATGATTCCATGTGACTTATTACTATAAGAAATACTGAATATTATTTCGACGATTGTTCTATTACACTGGTCAACAACAATGTTCACCAAGCATGCGCTGTGGTATACTAGTTGTTGATGCCGATTCCGAACATGTGTTTCCTTCCTTGTACCACGCAAATGATACGTAAGCTGTAATGCAGCATATGGCCACTATAGAGCACGATAGGGAGTCCACAACACAGCGTTTTCAGCTTGTTCCTCTGTATAGTATCTTCTTAGTATGTCGCATGCAAAGTAATGTTGATGCTCTGCATTGAACTGTCCTGATTGATACATATGTTGTTTTAATTTAACCTTCGCATATATTGCCTCATATAGAATACAGCTGAAAACAGAATCTGTCCGTAACAACAGAAATGAGTCGTGCTAGAGTGAAGCAGACTGGAAAATCGTAATTTGCGTCGAAAATTGGTCAATATATGTTGTAGTGCAACGTTGGTGAGGAAGAAACGTGACCAGTGTTATCGGACAATAAATATAACCAGTGCGATAAATAACGGCGTTAATTATCCGTGTTTGAACATTTAATGAATCCATTTTACACACGTGGCATGGGAACGGCAAGTGATATTTTATATGACTGTTATTAGTTTTAACCCATTAATTGCAGTAGTCGGCAAGTGTAATAGTTATCCATTGCAAAATAAAAGCCCCTGTCCATTGCAATATAATCAATTGAAAGTTGAACATTACAACTAATCAATTGCAACATAAAATCCCAGACTCATAGATAAACCTGAGTTGCCATCAATCACAATAACACGACAAGTGTATTGAGTTAGCCGTACATTTGCAGAGACGGACATTTCCGTCATTCGCAGTCAGTGGGTTAATACACAAATAGAAAAGCTATTTTTAAAATATGCAAGGATATGAGATACAGCCAAACACAGTGTTTGACGGGAATTTTGAACTTACTGCTATTTGTATCATTAAGTGTTCGCTCCATATGTATTCGGCCATGGACCTCTGCGATGGTTTGTCTCGTTACTTATATCACCCTTGCCAATGCAGTACTTTCTTTATCCAAATAATAGCTACAACTAAATGAACTATCGGTGCACAGGCTATCCCTGCCAATCTTTAGTACTACTAGTTCTTAAAAGTTACATGTGTTGCAGGGAATGCCAAGTAGTTTGTTTATGTTTGGGAACTAGTAATAATGCGAATTGGCAGGGAAGCGCAGGGAGTGACAGGGATAAGAATTGCCGCGATATTCGTGGTACGGAATGCAGATTTGAATTTGTTTTTTAGCGAGGATTCTGTGAAGACCAGAGTAAATTGATAATTCGAAATGATGACGATATCTGGTGAAGAACCTTGCGAATGAAAGAGAAATCTCCCCAACCAAGATAAGGTACATATTCAGAGAAGAAACGAACACATAAAGCAACGGGACTTCATGGAAACAGAAATATAGACCAAACCAATAAGAAAGGAGACGAAGAAGAAGATGGAGAAGAAGATCAGTAGTGTAGGAAGATGAATGTGTAGGCACACCTATATTCGATTATGGAAATACTTATTACTAAAATCAGAATCAGTTATAAGCGTGAGAAAACAGAAATAATTTAATTTCTTATATGATGTATATTGTATAAATTATAGCAAAATATACCGTTCTATTTCCAACACTATTATTTCTGTTTTCCGTAATTTCCTGTGGTCCAGTATTTATTGTGGTCCGGCTATGGTCAGAGCACGAGGTTGCCGGATTAAAGAGGTACAACTGTACTATTCATGTCCAGACACAGTAGTTCAGCTTTTCTTTAGATGCTCTTATTTATAGAAATAACTTTCTTCAACACATGTTATACATGTCATAAAATGCCCCACCTCGTTAGAGCTAAATCAGAAAATTAACAAAATAGTAAAACTATCTCTGGAGCTTTTAATTAAATCTTCAAAGGCCATCGGCATTTAATTAAGTTGAATGTGTATCTCTCTCAATCAGCCAGTCCTTTCTCCAAAACGCACCAACTGAAAAGGTCAAAAAGAAAGATTGATAAATGTGATTAATATAATTGCATTTGACACATTTTTGAATAGTATCTATCCCAACTGTTTCTTGTTCTGTCGGTTGCTGACTTTTAGAAAATAGCATACATATCAATCTTTCTTACTAACAATCGTGTCGCTATAACCGGGTGCAGGAATGCTGGTTCAGATGCATCGGCTTCAGGTCAGAAACCTCTCAGTAATATAACCGTATGTCTCTTTCACTGTGACTGTTGACATATCTGTATACATGTAATGGCATATTAAAGAGCACTGATGTGTTTAAAGCGTACGTTATACAATGCGGTTGCATAATGCCAGCTATGACCTACGGATGCGGAACCTGGAAATTAAAAAACGAACTGGGAACCAACTTGAAACTACACGGTGTGCAATGGAAAGAGAACTGCTAGGGATAACGCTAAGACATAGTAAAAAGATCAACATGGATCAGAGGGAGGACTAGAGTGGCGGATATTATACAAATACTTAAGCCCACACACATTAAGATTGAAACGTAATAAAACACTAACAAACTGGCGCCCATGAGGCAGTGAACGGAGTAGGGAAACACTATTGTGAGATGAGATAGAACGGCGTGTTTATGTGTGTGTGGATAAGAATGGCCAGATCACAAAACTACAGAAATATTACAGACACTACAAATGGCCCCACCTTCTTATGAAATTCATGATGTGGGCTGCCTATGTAATAATGGCGTTCATAAAGCCCCATGTTCCTGCTAGCGGGAGAACATATATGTTTCATTTGAAGATCTATGCAAGTAGCTTGTGGGAGATGTTAGAAACCTGAGGTCCGTGTATGGTCGATGGACCCCTATGGAAGGACAGGATCGTGTGAGCCTGAGACAGGACATGCATCGTCTTGTGGAAGGGGGTGCAGATGCCACAAGAAATATAGCAGATGTGCAGTATGCATATATGCTATATTCCCTGTGGCATCTGCACCCCCTTCTGGGAAAGTCACTGTCTTTTGCCTGTTTTCTTAGTTTAGTTTTCAAGTATATATTCTTTCCCAAAAGGTGCAAGGCAGTGTGTTGTCTGTGAGGAATATTTGTGCATTGGCAAGCTGGATGATAGCTGCTGGGCAAAGTGGTACCTGAATAAGGAATGTTGGAGATAGACACAATAACAATTGAGGAAAAAGTAAAGTAGGATAGGTTTTTATGTCCAAATAACATTTATTTAGATTATAACAACTAACATGTTTTATAGGCTGTTAAATAACAGCTTACATGATTATACAGTTTCTGCAATATTTCCACCAGGAGCCCAGGGTGTGGGTGATCACAGTTCAAAAGGTTAATTACTGTATTAAAATAATAACCACAATCAAAGGTGATAATAATTTGCTAAAATCGTTAACTTTAAATGTGCAGTCGTTCATAAAAGTTAGAAAGGCAGTAGTAGTAGCTAAAGTAGTTTGTAAAGTGCAACACCTGTTGGATGATAAACTAGAAGCCAGCGTATTTGTACTTTCTGGTGATGGCTGGAATACTGGTGCTGGGATTCTATGGGTTAAATAATCAAAACTGGCAGAACATTTAACTGGAAACCTTTAATAAGGAAAAAAAGTACTGTGTGGGTGTGTGTCGGTGTGTGTGTGTGTGTGTGTGGGTATGTGTGTATGTGTGTGTGTGCTTGATAAAAACTGAGTAAATACATACACATGCACACACACAACATGCCGTATGGAAATTGGAAAATAAAAGCTTTTGTACCATAGCCCCAGCATCCGCTGCACATGCTGTGCACTCAGTGAGTTCATTCCGTAGCAATCTCTGCTTTTCGCCGATCGTTTTCGCGGAAACGCTGACGCATGGGAATCGGTGACCAAATCCATAGCGCCCTTTGCTGTACGTGTGCCATTCATTGGAGGGAACACACAACATGCATGTCTGTTGGGTGCACCGTGCAGGACAGATTGAAAAAGTCAAACGCCGATCGAAAATCAGCAGAACTATTTATATAACACAGAACATTGTAGCGCTATAGTAACTGTACGTGTCCTGCGTTAAGAGAGAAAACGAAAAGAGGCTCAGGGAACTGCTCCTACTGCCTCACTATAATTGCCACTGCTAGTGATAGAGAGAGGAGAGAGAGGGTAGAAGAGAGAGAGAGAGAGCGAGAGAGAGCGAGAGAGAGCGAGAGAGAGAGATATATATAGAGAGAGAGAGAAAGAGAGAGAGAGAGCATCATCTCGCCCGGCGCTGGCCCGTATGTCCACGACCTGTTTGAATGATTCTCCCGATTGATATTTTAGCCACGCCCCGGCCACACCCACTTCTGGGACAACGTTTTCGCACATATGTTTTAATAAACTCTAAGATGGTATCTCTCGAAGTGGTCAACTCCGGAAATTGTTAATATATTTCTAACTACTACTACAATTTCATTTTGGCAAAGATTGGCGCCCATTTCTTCACCATCCGTGGGCATCTTTTCAAAGATTTTGGACTTGTAGTTTTAGCCGCCCTGCGCTGACCATTGCTGGCCAAACAGGAATGATTATATGTTGTTTCTTTTTAAGCATGTTTACATTTTGTTACACTAATCTAACTGTTCCTGTAGCCAAACGTATCGTACTCCGCTTTCCTTTCGACTACATCAGGCTGAGACTGGGATTCTATCGAATGGCCATCCCAGAATCTCCATACGCTTCGCCAAATTCTGCACTCTAGAGAGGTCACCAGTGTCGTTCCATTGTCTATCACAAGTGGTGGCAACATTTCTTGGAGCTGGGGCGGATTAGAAAAGTTTTATGCAGGCCAGATCAAATAGGAAAAATGAAACAGTCATCATACAAGCGTGTTTTAAGAAATAATAACGTAATGCTTTTGTTCAATATGGGTGTATATACCTACATACACTTCAATTAGTGTCAATGTACTATGAACTATGAACTACTTCTTTGGGGAAAATAGTGTTTAAGTGCGGCTCAAATTTGGTTTATATTAACAACGGCAGGAATGCGTAGGTTTAACAACTCTTTTGTTATAAAGCATTGATTCAATATGAGGCTACTGCAAAAATAGGGTTTTTGCATTATTTCTTCTGAATTTTAATGTTTGCTAACTTAAGATAGATAAGGGAAACACAACATGATATGTTGTGTGACGTCATATATTCAATGAAATTGGTGGGCCAGGTGAAATGATTTGTTCAATCGGGACATATGGAGGCCGTCATTCTATGCAAATTGCAGTAATTGTTCATGTCATATTCGACAGAGTTTGCAATAGTTAAGTTCAGAGAATAACTAAATTGTATAGTTGTTTGATATAAACAGTTTTTGTTAAATCCCATCACATTTCCACATTGCAACTCTTTCTAATATGGATTAATTGTTCTTTTACTTCACTGGCTTGAAAGTTCAAGAGTTGTAAAATGTATACTCCATAAAAGTGTATGGTTCATAGAAAAGGAATGTTCAGGGTCAACTGAGTTCGCCTACTTCCAGAATATGTCATCTTTTAATACTGATGCATCGCTTAGGATACATGTGGAGGATGTGGAGGATGAGTATATGTTTAATGTCAAACCATTTTCTTGATGTACTTTTTTCTTTGCCAGATAAGTGCGCCCTTTCTGTCGATTTCGTGGCGTAATAAAAGCAATCAGGTTTCCATTTAAGTGCTGGAAATGGGTTTGGGGAACTAGGTATACGCCGCGGATTGTTTATACGGTAATGTCTACATTAGTTGTAGTCATACGAAAAAAAATGGACATTGAGAAGTAGGTATACACCGTAACCAACCCACGCCCATTTCCATCCCTGGGTGTTGCGTAAAATGGAAAATCTAAACTGAAGTTAAGAACTTCAAAAGGAGAGATAAGTAAAATGTAAGTAACATGTTTTTTGATGGAGTACATATCGAACAGAAAGGGATGTTAGCAACAGCATTCAATGTTTGTATTTAGGAGCATTTATAGTTTAATATATAAATATCGTCGAAATAAGAAAGGTTCTTAACGGAAGGTTTTGTTTGTGCGGTTAAACACGCTCCTTATACACAGTAACACATTTTACTCATCTTAAAATCTATTTTTCTTAGTGCAATACTATTAAGGTTCGATTATCTGTTAGTATAAATCAATGTTTTGGGGCATCTTATGTACAGGTAAGTAATAGAATAGTGAGAGATGTCACGATGTCTGCCATGGATGCAGTAAAAGGAAGCCCGCTCCTTTTAAGGGGTCAACAGTGAAAAGAGACGTTTACCTCCCTTTAATGGGTCATACATAAAGTGATACTCTTTGTTCCTAGTTTATA
>VCCN01000420.1:7853963-7872522 GCA_006491835.1 Architeuthis dux | reverse complement strand
TAGAAGACCGGCGTCAAACATGTTTTACTTGTAGTGTGTCGGAACTCGAGAGGTACTTAACAGTCTGACGAGTCGTCGGTATATGCCATGTGATAGGTGCGTCATTTTAATTAAATACATCTAGTTAGTACAGATATATTGGGCTGAAGAAAAGAAACGTTGTGAACATTTATTGGAAGTTACATTATTCTACTAGAATAGAAGTGTGAACATGACTTTATGTAAAATATACCGATTCCTGTGTTATTCTTCACAGAACATGATATCCCGCATGTTTATATCCGCATGGTGTCGTATAATTTCCTTATTGTAATGATTGTAGTTTTGTTGTTTTTTCTCTTTGTTGCCTTCGTGTATATAATTAAAAAGGAACTGCAAGGATAGTTGAGAATCGGTATCTAAGCTAAATAGGCTTATTGTATATTTCTAACTAGGAAACTTGTCACATTGCGGCCGTGTTACGTCAACATCGTAAGGATGTTCATGATATTCCCAGACGGCTTCCCAACTAGGTATTGACCAGGCTCGAACTTGCTTAAATGTGGTGATCGTACACACACTGTTTTATCCAACGCAAGTTGGCCTTAACCCACATTGAACTTATTCGTCAGCCACAATTGCAGTTTGGCAGTGGCTGATTTAGACATTGGCCTTATGGAAGCTTCTTACGGGTGGGGGAAAACGGCTTGATTTGCACGAAATTATACTTGGATTTGCCCGAATTACACTGATCTGCCTAAAATGTAACATGTGTTGCCCGAATTTGGGGGTGAAGTACTCCCGGCCTCGTACGCCTATGGACTTAGAAGTGTCCTTACATGTTACTTTCTTTGTCAAAAACCAGTACAAACCAGAGGCTGCGATGGTCGTAACAGCAACAAGAGGAACAAAAGTAATTCTCACCTAAATAAGGGGAGGACACTCTGGTTGTACTTTCGATATGGACATATAAAATCACCCACTCCCCATGCCATCAAAAGTCACCTTTTTATACCTCCCCTTCCCCATTGAGTGGATGGTATAATTTATTAGAAAAACCTATGTGTGATATTGACAAACAATGGTCCTTAAACATTTATCAACATATACTCTTTGGAATATATCCGATACAACTGCAGAAATATGTTTTAGTCGGAATAGACGTAGGAATGATATGTGACTCTGAAGCAGCTACACGTGTTTTTTTCTTAATGCTACGACCTTTTCGGCTGGGGTTTAGGATATGCCGACTCCGTCCCCTGCAGGAGCCACCTGTTACAGCAATACTCGAGTTAAGGAAGAGTACTCTTTCACCAAAGTCGCAATACTCTAGTTAAGGAAAAGTAATATTTCACCAGAGTCGTAAGGCGCTGTTTAAAAAATCACCTTTCACAAAGTCGCAAGACTCTAATTGAAAATAGAAAACAAATATCCTTTCACCAATATCCTTTGCTATACACTATTTAAAACAAATAACCTTTCCACCAAAGTCGCAAGAATCTAGTTAAAAAATGCCCTGTCGGCTGGAGCCTAGAATACGCCGACTGCCCTGCAAAGGGGTTGAAAAAACAATAACCTTTCACCATTGTCGCAAGATTTCGGCATTAAATGGCCCATCAAGAGGTGATATGCCGCTAAACACATCAATCAGGCAATCTAAATTCTAATAGTGTAAACATCCTAACCGATTGATGCCTATGGGAGAGGAATCGACGTAGGACCAGACCAGTCACAAGATGGGGGGGGGAATGTGGTAGAATAGTTCGCTAGTAAGACATGGCAAAGGGTAGCGCTAACGTTATTGTCTTTAAAGGAGATAGGAGAGGCCATTCCGACAGTGGACTTATAATGGGTGCTGCTGATACGGATGCTAATGATGATGATTGTGATGGTTACAAGGTCATCAGATATGAATGATATTCTGCTCACGGTGAATAACGAAGAATTGAACTACTAGTAATATAATGATACTCCGCAATAAATGGAGCTGTCTGAAAGGAACACCGAGCCTGCTTCGTGTTGATATCATTGCGTATTTTCACTTTTGACACAAGTCGGTATTAAAGTCTAAAATAGTGGAATGCTGATTTTCGAGGCATGATATTAGCAGGATTTGTCCTCTGCCGTTGTTATATATTCTGAGAATGATTCGAGATATTTGTTAATTCTTACAGGTTATTGTTCTGCGGATCATTGCCAGTAATTGGTATGCTTTCTTGACTATCTTTGAAATATATGTATTGGGTTCCAGGTCTTCTGATATGACACGATACAATCAAAAGCAACCTTTCAGGATGAAGTTAATGAAAATTAAATACGCCTAATGTCCTATAACGAAAAAACAAAACAAAGGCTACGCAGTATATATGTATATGTTTATATACACGTATAAAGCTACATTTAAATAATGGACCAAGAGCCATTGAACAATCGTCACGAAGTGCATTATTTCATTAAGCCACTCAATTTAATTCATTTCGCCTCGTATTTGATCTGGTTACACCCTGGAACATCTAGACACAAACGAGGTATTTACATAAGAGATACAAGATGAGACCCAAGTACTAGAAAGGTCTAGTACGATGAGGGTCATGAAGGAAAGAACTAATGAGACAATCAAGATTCTAAGAAAAACGAGCATATTATATTTATGTAGGCTAAATGGAATACACATACAAAAATAAAAATAACTCCGTTGTTGAGATGCACCAATTCGATCCGTTTCGGTTCGCTATTTTCTGAACCACTTCACATTGTCAAAAAGAGCTCACATGGCAGAGTTCACGTACTGATTTGCACCGAGAGTTTTTACCGTCTGAGTCACGGGTCGGAAAATGTTGGGCGGGTAAAGGGGGATTAGCGATATAGTTATGTCTCGTAGGCCAAAGCAAATGAAAGACGAAACCATGATCATACGCGTCTAAAGTAACTGTTTATTCTTAATTCAATGATTCCCTTCATTATAGGAGAATATACATGCATATAGATGTATCTACTAACACTTGATGTGAGCTATGAAATGTATTTCCAGATAAGAAACTGTGTTTAATTGTCGTTTTGTGTATATTAATAGATATAACTATTTTAACAAAATAACTGACTCGTGTGAGGACACTGCAAAATGAGCCTGTTGCTCTATTTATCAATAATGAATGTTATTGATTGCTAAAAAAAGATAGATACTGAAAATCAAGCATGTTTGTATGTAGCATCATATAGCTAATTAAGTTGGTGGGCCATATGAGATGAGTCTGCGTGGGAAGGTGATTTAGCCCATGGCGTGTAGTCTGCCGATCATATGTAAAGATTTCTAGGAGTTCAGAGGATTACAAAGCTTATTGACTTAGTGCCCATGCGCATTCAAAGTGTCATTGCAAAAGAAGGACTCATTACTAAGTACTTCTCCTTTTAAAACCCACAAATGTGTATATATGTAGATATTCATATATACTTCTACAACTATATTCAAAGAATGAAACAATTTCTCTGTTTGTATCTAGACCAACAGCCATTGGACAATCGGCAGGAATTGCGTTATTTGACCAAGCCATTATTTTCTTATCAACGCATGGTTCGTAGTTGAAATGATATGGAAACTGTGTTTTCTTCTTTTTTTACTGTAATGTTTTTGTTTTCTTTCATTACATAAACCTCCATGTTTATCGATGCGAATTATGAAATTCTTTTTTGGAGAACAAGTTAAAATTGTGTGTATAAAAATAGGATAAATTATTTACAAAGGTTAATCAATAAAACTGTTGTGGTTAGCCATTCAATAAAATCGTTACATGACCACCATCTTTTAGCAACATATGTTGGGGTTGATCAATTAAAAAACATTGGAAATAGTGGTGATCAATTACTAAATTATGTATCTTGCCTTTTGCCAGTGATCAATAAATGTTCGGTTCTTAAAAAATCAAGCCTGGACATGGTCGGACACACTACACGCGACCGATTTAGCATTCACATTCGCACTATGAAAACTATAAAGAGTAAATGTTTAAATTTACAGTCATCTATCTCCGTGGATGTGACCTGTAAGCGTACATACATACGTAGATAGAGCGCCAGTGAGATATATCCACTTAAAACCTGAAGAAACCTACATTGATAGTTTTGGCTGAAGGTTTCTACCATAACGCAAGCTCCATGAAGAGGGTATTTCCTGAATTCTGCCGGTTAGAATATCTGCACATCAAAAGCCACTTAAGAATAATCAGAATCGAAGCTATGACAAGAAGAAAAGAATAAGAGAATACTGAAAAAAAGTCTGAAAAAACCCCGAGGAAATAAAGTCAAACGAAGGAGGAAAAATGATTGTCTCGAAGGAGTTGAACCTCGATTCTACTGTAATCCTATTAGCACGAACTGATCCACGTAAAATGCGATCTTTATGCAAGTCATGCGTCCTACCGTTATTTATGTCGAAGATGGAACACATTTGGAATAAAATACGTACACTGGGGAAAACAAAGAATAGAAAAAAAATATAGGAAATGAAGTTGCATCAGAAGAAGGCTTTCAAATCTAACTTTTACTTCTTTGAGTGTGCGAGTTTCCGTGCCCAGGAAAGAAACTGCCGGAGACAATGCTGTATATAATGTATGCATTGGCACTGTGCCGTTCTGTATATCAATGTATTTGATAAGAATACATGCACGCCCTTTTCCCGAGCAAATTACAACGTAAAACAGGCAAATTAAACAATATAGTAACATAAGTAATATCTATGTCAATCTAATGTTAACATACGATAAGTAAATTAAAATATGCGGCAATCAAATTAAAAAGATGTGACAACCACATGCTAATTGAAAAATACACTAAACAAATTAAAAAAGGACAAGCAAACTGGAAGGTACTGGAGACTTGGGTATACACAAGAGAGTAAAAGGGCTTGCCCTGCCTCTATAAGTGTGCACCTGTATTACTATACTACAATCTTGCCTCACATGTTATGAGCAAGTAGATGTTTAAGGTTAGCGATTTTAACCGATTATCACCTTTAATTGATGTGTGGTATCTGTGTTATGCATATACGATACATAAACACGAAGGTAATTGAAACCGAAGCCACGGCACGAAGATCAAAACGAAAACAAAGTAATAATATCGCTAAAATGTCAGACATATTTGTCGTATTATCATGATGTATAATAAATAAGCAAATCTAATTATTTTGAAAGTAAAACATATCTGTGTTTTAATATGTATGATTGTAGGGTTGGGTTCCATTATAACATGCTGCAGGCCCCGCATTAGCTTAATCTGGCCTAGGAGACCATGAAACAGTGTTCGCTGTAATAGGATATGACGTGCAAATATCAATCGTCATTCAGTGGCCAGTTTTGATAACGATTGCCTTCATGCAAACATGATTACAATAATATAATAATGTTCTCGGTGACGGTAATGTTAATGTAATACAGAAATACAACGGCAACAACATGCAACAAATACAAGTGGAAATTGCACTATGCTGTGTTGAGTGATCAGATAGTTGAATAATAAAGCAAACGTTCTCTCTTTAGATGACACCTTTGATTAATCGATGCGTCTGGAAATATTTAGAAACCAAAGGTTCGGCAAGCGATAGAACGTACGGTTGACTTGAGTTTTCTGTGTGAAATAGCCAACTGCTGCCATGAAAGGGGATCGCTTATCTCCCTTGAGTGAGTGGCCAACTAATAACTCAAGAGATCACACATAAAACATTATGCGTTATGATGACAGTTTACATGCAAAGATGAATTGTAATCCAATGGCCAGTTGTGATAATAACTGTGTTCATCTAATAAAAAAAGATAATAATCATATACTAATCGTAATGCGTTGCTTTTAGCGATATTTAGATAACCAACGAGCTCGACCTTTCCATGTCTCTGTAATTGGCAAATAGTTACCGTGCACCGAAAACTGATGGGCTTCTTTGATTCCTGTGTTCGAAGTCAGCTGGGAATTTGACGCACAAAAGCCGTCAGTACTTTACTAGACAATTGTTATAAAATCGGTGGGAAACATATAATTGTTAACACAGAGGGATTCAGTGTCAGTTTGAATGGGGACAGTTATGTTCCATGATTAACACAACCGATGATCGTATACATAGACGATCAATAGAATATTTGGTGACTCTTCAACTCACGCAGGGATGGACAGAAACAGACTGTACATGGACCTATATACGAATGTATTAGTTACTAACAAACATATTCATATTCTTCGTATAGACCTTTCGACTAAATTGCATTGATATTCATTGAATAATTATATAACAGACAAGGGACGGACATACAGACTGACATACATGCGAGGATACATATAACTCTGCCATCTTCGTTGACAGTGGTAAATTACCGCCTGTGGTTTAAGTAGCAGTGCACTTCCCACTGGCACCAGTACATGATGTTCGAGATTAGGTAAAAGCCAGGATGTCAAATGATGATTTTCAAGGAAGACAAGGATATCTCACTACCAATGTAAACAAAGTGTAGTACATATCAAAACGAACACAAATATGTATCCTATAATCTACACAGTGTTATTGGTCAGAAAGAAGTTAAACGCCATTTGGTGACTGCATAACCTGGGACTAGTTTTTCTATTATTGTTTATCTTTTATAAGTATATATACGCTATATACTTATAAGTCCATACGTATATATAAGGGTGAGTCAATAAATCGGACGAGTAGTTATTAGCTGAAATATGATTTGAGCTGTTCACTTCAATGTTTGATCTATATGCATAATATTCACCGCTGTGTTAGATACATTGACAATGGAGGAGAATATGTTGAAAAATTAATAGTTGTTGTGTAAATTAAATGATGAATACACACATTACTATGATAATGTATATAGTTAGCAGCAAACATATCCGGTGTTTCCCGGGGAAAACATAAGGTAAAACATAACAATACAGGTAACGGAGAAACAAAGTTTCTTCCCCTCGATTTCGACCCTAGAAAATGGAAAATAAATATGTGTATTCGATTTTACCTCGATGATAACCCCTGAACGTGAGAAATAAAAGCTCCCTCACAAGTTGTACACCTAAGAATTAAAAAAAGACTTCCTTTTCGATTTCCAATCCTACAAGTGAACATAGTTATCCCTCGATGTTGACCCCTAAATGTGGAAAAAAGTGTTCATATCAACATTCTGTGTTTTGGAAATATACTAAAATATTAGTTTCATGCGACGGACAGAACATAAGGGTTTCAGTCACAATGAAGTTACTATGAACCCCTTCACAATGGTGTAACAGTTGCAAATCACACGGATTTCTGTTTACACTCTCTATTGCTTACTAGTTTTTTTTTTGTTTTTATTACTTTTAATATTTGTTATTGTTCTTTAAATTCGGCATTTTACTACGTCATCAGAACATGATATTCTACATATACCTCATTATAGTTGAGTTGCGCCCCTTTCCATGACATAGTACAAAGCACTTTGCTAATTATTATATAAATAAAGACTTGATTAATAATAACATAGATTTATACTCAAATGTGATCGAAAAAAAGTATACGTCAGTATTTCACATGTTTATTTTCCAAGCCATACCAACTCTCCAGACTTAGAATATCGGCGTCAAATATCTTTTACTTGCGGTGTGTCGAAACTCGAGAGGTACTTAAAAGTCAAACGAGTCGTCGGCATGTCATGTGAGATGTACACCATTTTACTTGAAAACGTCTAGTTAGTACAACCTGTGACAATCTATTGGGCTGTGGAAAATGACTGTAGAGAGAGGCATTGTGAACAGTTGTTGAAAGTATAACATGATACGGGCAGGATTAATTCTGCAAGCAAGCAGGGTTAGATGACGGTAGTAGTAAACCAACCAAACGCTCTTCCACGGGATATTTGAAATCTCTCGTCAATGATTGGCCGAACCGTTAAACAAAGAGTTAGATTCTTTTGCGGCAGTCAGCAAGGAATCTTGACCAAAGGCAGACCTGGTTTTGGCTGCTACGCCGGATATGGGGAGCTGGACAGAGACAGAGGTGGTTAGACGTTAAAGTGGGAGAAGGGAGGCAGACAACCAACGACTATAATGGTAGGTCGACATGATAGTAGATTACATTGATAGTCATTGAGAGTATGTTTTATTCAAGGGAAATAAGCCCTCTGCTGAAGTGTAGGGATTCGAACCGAGGAACGATTCCAGAAATAAATTAATCCATTTTAGCAGATAACAGATGGACTCTGTTGTTTTATTTTCTCTCAGAAGGAGACGTACTGTGTAATTTACATGTGTCCTCTCAAATATGGTATATTTCCCGTATTTTATATGTATATCTCTCCTCTCCCCTTTTTTTTTTGGGGGGGGGCATATTTTGGCCATGAACCTGCCTTGTCGCCGACTTCGCTGCGCCATGAAGGCCGCTGCAACAAGGGCACACACATCATGCATCATGCTAAAAAGTTACGGTACCCTAATAGAATAGAAATGTGAACATGATATTAGGTAAAATATACCAACTCCTCTTTTATTCTGATGTATATCACATATTTTTGTATATATGCAAGGTATTGTATCATTTCCCTATTGTAATGTTTCTCTTTATGTTGTTTGTTTCACATTGCGTCCGTGTTATGTCAACATTGTAGGGAGCTACGAATTCAGCAGAAATATGCACTGAACACTCTGCGAGCATTGCTTTCGACTGAACATCGTCAATGCACCAATGAGACTGGTTATCACTGTATAGATCCACGCGACTTTATTCAGCCCGGCACAAGAACACATAACTGAAGGATCGTGTCGAGACTCGTACACGCATTAATGGCCAGTGTCTTGGAATGATACGATATAGAGACATGGCCCATGTTTAATAAAATCAAAATATACGCTGTGTTACCGATGTTAGCCTTGCTTGAATAATATATAACTGTTACCACTAAATCGTTGGTGACGTTCAGAAGCTGGATTTCATGGGTACCGGTTAAGTTTAACACATATAACATCACTATATTCCATTTGGTACATGAGCACTATAAGTCCAGATGCACTTTAAAACACCTCATGTAAATTAGGTCCCATTCAGTCTGTGAAAATTACGAATATTGAATAATCAGAAATAGACTGACTTAACTAATTCGATTTCAACTAGGTGTGGACAAACGTAGATCTCTTCAAGGCAAATCTACGCATATAGCAAAGGACTGGAATAACGTGTTCAGAGAGAGAGTATAACACGTCGAATGCACACATATTTGGACTGCCGTAGGCAGCTCTTTATAGTTATGGGAAGTAGTAACCATATTAACCCTTAAATGCCAAGCCCACTTATCAAGAATACATTCAACTAGAAATCACTCAGGGAGCGCATACCTGCCAATGCCATTGTCAAGGGAAGTAAGTGAATTGTGAATGGATCCGCCCTAAAGTATAATCACTTCTTCCGTCGTCTATTGCCCACCCTTCCACAAAACGCCAATTTATTTCATTGAGAACTGTTTGAGATATCGTGTGGACAGACATGTAGTGGAGGGAATCTTGTATAGATCCGCTCCAAAATGTAATAACATTTCCCACTCGCCCGTAATATTTCATTAACATTTATTGACTACATTTGGAGATATCGCGTGGCGAGACATGGACTTTTGGCAATACTATGTGGTGTGGACATACACTTACGGCGTGGGGGAGCGAATCCGACCCAAAATGCAATAACCTCTCCCGTAGCCTATTGCCTACACTATTTCATTGGAATGCATTGAGTACTTTTGGAGATACCGTGTGAACAGCCAGACAGCCGGAAAGACTGAAACAAACCCGGAAAGATGCGACCGAACACATATATCTCTTCAGCTTCGTTGGCAGAATTATACTTATAATCATTCACGTTTTGCACATTCAGACATGTTCAGTCGTACAGTTTTAACATTAACATATCCACTTGAGCAGATCAAAAAATACGTGTATTCGATTTACTCCCAGACAACAATCCCAGGTGAGTCCACATAAATACTTAATGAATACCAATTCATACCAAACTGAATAACGTCTTGAATACACAGTTACATTCGGGAAACGAACTGTATACCTTTCAAAAATGATATTGCTTTTCAATTTCTTATGTTAAATATGTTCAATAATGTGTATCAATAAGATACAATAACATTCAAAATCTTGTATACGCTTCACACAGTACAACTGAACATGCATGGAGTGCAAGGTCGGTGCAAGGGTTTCACGCAACCATTCAAATACGTAAATATATGCAAGGGTTTCAGGTACCCTAGGCGTGACTTAAAATGCCCGCTCCCAATTCTATTCTAACGTCTATTTTCCTCCAGTTTGGTGTGCGCTCCAATGACCTTTGTGCCCATGCAACCACCTAGGTTTGTCTAATGGACATGCTGACCTTAAATACGTGGTCATCCTAATTTAACATTCGGTTTCCATAATCTTTCTAGCTTTCAAGACGACCACGTTCACATCAAAACCTTTGGAACTAACGTTTCATTATCCGTCCAGTTGCAGATCAATGGCCAAATACTTGATTGATGCTTTGTGCAGTTTCCTTATTTTGAACAATGACTGACGGTTTTCAGGAATTCAATTTTTGAATTTTAATTAAAAAGGAAAACAGAATTGTTCTGAGGATTATTGATTTGCTGTCTTTGTTTGTGTTGTGGAGAGAAACAAACTTGAAACGCAAAAGTATTGTTAACGTCGACAAAAATTTGCATTTTGATTAAACCACAGATTAAAATGCATTTGTTTCTTTATTATTATTTTTTATTAACATATTCGGAAAGTTTTCTTCATTCAAACATTTCTCATCGCTTGCAGCCAGGCCAGTCGGAGGGGTCGGTGGTGGCAGGCGGAGGGTGGGCCTTGGTTTGCGTCTGTGGCATAATACAGGATGCACATGTCGCAGTTGCAGCGGCATTTAGCCGATCAATCCCGGAAAAGGCGATTGCACAGCGAAGTCGGCGACCAGGAAGAGGCATAGCCAAAAATAAAACACCTGAGCCCGTATGTTAGCTGCTTAAATTGATTCACGGATGCGCGGGGCAGTCAAAAACCAGGTCTGCCTTTGGTCAAGATTCCTTGCCGACTACCGCTGTCCTGTCCAACGTAGTTTACCGCCAAGAGAATCAAAGTCTGTGTTTAACGGTTCAGTCAATCATTGGCGAGAGATATTACACACCATGTGGAAGGGCGTTTGATTGGTTTACTACATGTTCATCTAACCATGCTTGCTTGCAAAATTATTCCTGCTTGTATTATTTTACACGTTATTGGGCACAGTGTAGATATCGGTATCCTCTTAAAACGGTTAACACGATCGGCATAGGCTCTCTACATGATCCCCGGCTGTTTATGACACCTGTCATACCAGTGGGTCACTTATCTAGGTTCAAAGTTGTTCCACTACGTGAACCAGTCATTTCCATCATAGGAATGACAGCAAAGAAGGATGAAAACACCTTGCGCACCACGAACGGACGCATTGTCTTTCGATGTTTCAGCAATTGTGTAAATAAAAACATTCGGTTCGGCAGACCCAATGTACTGGCAACACCGGCAGTCGCCGCGGTTGTCATGTGCCTGCTATGTGTTTGATACACTAGGACCTTTCAAATTCAAATGAAAAAATGAATAAAGTTAACAGAATAAAACGAGTCAAAATAAGAATACCGTGAAGTCTGACAGTTAAATACCATATGTTGTGGTGACACTAAGAGAAACAACTGACATATTTAGATCAATCGGTACCGTATAGTACATTGGTGGGCAAAATACGGTCCGCGAGGCTTATTCGTGCAGCCCGTGAACATTATTACACAGTGATGTACATTAGTGTGATCCCAGACATTCTCGCATAGAATAAGGCTCCTGACGAGACTACCATGTTGTAAACAGAAACGTTTAAATAGTTTTAAGAATATGAAACTAACTAAATTTTATGGATCGCTCAGTACAATGAAGTTTGGCAATTTGCAAAGGTTTGCCAGGCAAATGTGCGTATTCTTTCTCATCATTATCGTCATCATCATCGCCATCAGCCGTTGAAAATCCACTGCTGGACAAAGGCCTTTCACATCTCCTTCCATGGTGACCTATCTTGTGCTAACCTCTGCCAAGTCATACCAGCAGACTTTTCTATCCCACCCCTCCATCTTGTTTCTGGTCTTTTCCTACTTCGTTTACTTCCCATGGGTACCAGTCGGTTAGTATGTCCCCCCATATAGTGTCATCTATTCTTGCTAGGTGACCAGCCTATCTCCACTTTTGCTGCTTAATTAGTTGTATAATATGTGTCACTCTAGTTCCCTCTCTGATCCATGTTGATCTTTTTCAATCTCTTAGAGTTATCCCTAGTATTGCTCTTTCCATGACTCTCTGTGCTATGCTGAGTTGGTTTTCAGATCGTTTGGTCAATTTCCATGTTTCGCATCCATGTCATGGCTGGTAGTATGCAGCCGCTGTATACTTTACGCTTTAGGCACATTGGCAAGGTGCTTTTCGGAATGTCTCTATTCATACCAAATGCTTTCCAACCTGTCGTTATGCGTCGCTTTTTTATTTCGCATCATGATTTTTCTTTATTACCTGACCTAGGTAGATATTTTCATCGACCTCTTCTAGAATCTCACCTATCGTTATGACCTTTTGGGGGACTTTATCGTTAAACATCACTGTTGGCTTTGTTCTGTTCATCTGTAAGCCTACTTTGTTTACTTTCATTGTTTAGATCGGTTAGCACATTTTGTAATTCGTCAGAAGCTTATGGCGTCATAGAAATGTCATCGACAAATTTTAAGTTGTTTCGGTATTCCCCATCTATGTGTAATCCCATTCCCTCCCAGTCAGTTTTCCGAAATATGCTTTCAAGGCTCGCTGTAAATAGTTTAGGTGATATTGTGTCCCATTGCCTAACCCCTTTTGCTATGTTTATCTTGTTTGTATCTGTATGCAGTCTAATTATTGCTGTACCATTTTCGTATATGTTTTGGATAATTTGTATGTAATTCTCGTTAATGCCTTTTTCCCACATTGCGTTGAAGATCACCGTGTGTTCTACCGGGTCAAACGCTTACTCATAATATATAGAGGCAAAACAGTGTGGTTCGTTGTATTCTAGCGATGTCTCGATCAGTTGGTGTATTGCGTGTAGGTGATCTATTGTCGAGTAGCCGCTTCTGAAGCCTGCCTGCTCACGTGGTTGATTTTCATCTAGGGTGACTGTTAATATGACTGTGAGTATTTTTGTGAATAGTGCTTATCTCCTTTCTTGTGGAGTAGGATTACTATTCCTAGGCAGACGTTATTTCTCGTATACATTGCGTGAATAGCCGTGCTAGTCCGTTGTGTATATTTCCCCTGCACATTCTAGAAAATATGTCGTTTTTTTGTTAAGCTCTGTCTTTTTTCGTCTTCTTTAGTCTGTATCTTCATAATTATCCCCTGTTTGATTAGTTTTAATGTTCCTTTAGACTATATCCCTGTGTTATTGTTTACGTTTGTATTGCCTACCATCTCTACTGCTATACATGGGAATATATATATATATATATATATATATATATATATTCCCATGTATTTTTTCCACTGTAAAACAGAGATAAATAAGTAAGATTATGCTATACTCTCAGGGCACCTATGTTGAGCTTGCCCGGTGCGCCAGGAACCCTAGGGGTAAATGAATAAATTAAACAGAATAAAAACTAGTCAAAATCAGAACATGTCCTGGTGTGATGTCAGATTTCCTGGAATACCTGCAGTAAAATAATTGTTGTGGTAAATCTGAGAGAAACAATTGGCAAAGGAAATTCTCATTACCGACGACACGCTCAGTCAGGCTTTAAAGGCCGTCGAAATTCAGTTTTCCCGGGGCGCCCTGAACTCTGGGACCGCACATGGGTTTTGCCAAGAGGTTGGAACAAATGCAGATAGGAACAAAATCTAGTGTTGCACAGATAAGGAAATGTTTTTTGGTGGGGACCTAGGTGTACGGTAAGGCTTTATTTAGGATTACTGTTTGAAGATTACGAAGGGGTCGATCACGGATGAACAAAATGAACCCATCCATCATGTAAGTCAATATGGGTAATTTCTTTTAAATATTGCCAATTTCGGGCCCGTTTTAAGACGATATAACCTATACTGAAACCCAGTGGTACATTCTATCTCTATATATCTTACATGTTGAATGAATGGGGCAAATGTTAACAGCGGGGACAGCGACCATTAGGTATGTTTAGAAATACGTTCGGTTCGTTAATTTATTTTGGCATTTTACTTTTTACAGAGGTGTCGGAGCGATGCTGCGGTGATTTGCAGCAGCATTGCACTCCTGCTGATAGTGTGATTACGTATAATCCGTACCCCCATAGTCCACACATATCCACCTCTGTCGTTGCCTAATGAAGGTGGGCGCTGCACGAATAGAATTCTCTGAACGCCCATCTGCGAATCGGCTGCAAATAAAACGTAGGCAAGCGTTATGGAATCGAGTGAAGAAATAAAAGGACAACACATCCAAAAGAATTCTTCATTGGAAGATTTCAAAATCTGTTGCTGTCTCGCTGTTTATATATTCGAAATGTTGGCTGTCAGAGTCAATACGTTATAATGGTTTAATTTAATAAATATGTTCCATTAGTAAGAATGGGAGACAATGGTCTGTAACAGAGGGATGGTGAGAGAGACATATATACTCGTGTATATTTGATTGTTTATAATACCAATGATATTAAAGTAAACTTGTAAAATTCCAACTATAATTCGTATAATGAGCCGGTTCTATTGAATATAATAGGTCATTGCAGACAGCATGATTCTGTACAGTTTTAAATAAAGATGTGTTCTTCTGCTACTCCTTCTTCTTCTCGAAAGTTCCGTTCCCGCTTACCTAAACAAGCTATAAGAATAGCATTCTAGTAATACGAGTAAATAGTATGTTCCATCAGTCAACTTAATAGACATAAATGTCGACAGTAGTTCCGTCGGGAAATCCTGGCTGCTTCCTGTCTCTCTCTCTCTCTCTCTCTCTCTCTCTCTCTCTCTCTGAGACAAGACCAACAACTCTTAAAGAGATTCTGAAACCATCGATCAAATGATGAGACTTGCATGATTTAGTCAAAGTCTTGTCACACATTGCTATCACAATGTGCAACGTATGTGTACATGTTTTTGTTCCTGGGTAATACGTGTTATTTTCTATAACCTAAAATAATTCAAATACAGATAATCTACGTTTTTGAAAGTTCGATTTACGCCAATCTTTCGCTTTTTAGAAACAGGAAAAATTGAAAGAAGGATCCAGCATTTCTTTGCAGCGAGTCATTATAGAGGCATCGTGCACCGTCTTCCTATTTAGTCTACACTCCAGTCACATGTATCTTCAACCGCCACAACCTCGGATGACTCAGCCTGACATATAATCCTCCCCAATTCTTTTGTCTAGGAACACTCATGTGATTCAATAAAAATTGCGCCTTCATCTTACGCTATTTCGGCTAACGCAACCTTTTTTAGGAATTTCTACTTTCGGATAGCGGGGAACATATATATCCGTGAATACTTGTCACGGGAATTAACTAGTTTACTAAAACAGAGCTGCTAGTAAGTGCTGGACTAAGCATTTGCTACTTTTGCTACATAGGTAACCCGGATCTGCGCTGTATTATCGGGTATAAACAAGTCATTTTACCAAGAAATATATAAGGTAATTAACGTGTCACTATCCAATTACGTGATGTCTCTCTAGTGATCTGTACTTAAAACGTCACCTCTCGTCTCCCATTTAGTCATACGTATGATGTTTAAGATGTGTTTCCATGGCTGCGTGCGATTCTAAGTTGGTTCTCAGTTTTGTTAATCTCCGTGTTTCGTATCCGTATGTCATAGCGGGTATTATACATTCATTGAATACTTTACGCTTCAAGGACAGTGGCAAGGTGCTTTTCAATATGTTTTTGTTTCATGCCGAATGCTTCCCAACCAATCGTTATACGTCGTTTTATTTCGCTTTCTCTAACTGTAGTACCTGTCCTAGATAGATTTATTCGTCAACCTATTCCAGAGATGATCCCATGTTTTTGGTGACTTTATCGTAGAACATTACTTTTGTCTTTGTTTTGTGCATATTTAAGCCTACTTTTTACGTTATCTATTTAGATCAGTCAACATGCTGTGTAATTCTGCGATGCTTCTGACGTCATGGACACGTTATCGGCAAATCTAAACTGATTTAAGTATTCTCCGTAAATAGTTTAGGTGACATTGTATCCCATTGCCTTACTCTTTTCGCATTGAGTTGGATTTCAGAGGGAATACTAGACGGAGAGATGTTATACAAATAATTAAGCAACACAATGGAGATGGACTGGCCACCTAGCAAGAAGAGGTGACAATAGATGGAGCAACATACTAACCAATCGGTGCCAATGGGACAGTAAACGCTTTAGGAGACACTAGATAGGAGGATGAGATAAAAATGTTTTCTGGTAAGACATGGCAGAGGTTAGTACAATCGAAGTCGACATGGCAGGAGATGGTGAATCCCTTTGTCCACCAGAGGATTCTGAATGGCTGACCAGACTGGGGAAAGAGAGATACATGAATAAAGATATAAATAAAGACATAGAGACATGTTATATTGTTATATTTTCGGTATGGTGGATGGTTTATATATGGTTTTAGAAGAATGGGATTTCGTTAATAAATACACACAACAGAGCTATTACTTGGACCACATGAAAAATAATACAGCACGCTATATTATTGGCAGAGGTCATTGTGATGGGATGTTGACACCAGAAATAATTCGATTGTTGTTATTGCCAACGATCAGATTAATTTAATCCAGAAGTCTCGACGCTGGGGAAAGTCGACTTGAAATTAACGGTTTTCTGGATTACAAAGAGAGAAAACGAGAGTCGTGTTGTGTGTTGCACTGGTGGGTATAGTTGGGACTGGTTTGATGTTCATTCTTCGTTCGTGTACCGCGGCCTTTGCTGAAAGGAACTGATACGAAAGTCAACTGGTTCATTGAGAAAGAAAAGTACTTCTATTGTGTTTCTCTTGCAATCCCTGTAAGTCGCATCTAGCGCTTATTTCTATACTTCACAGCAAAAGGTTCGACTAACAGGGCTGGCAGGCTCTAGTCTTAGTCTTGGACAGCTAGTCCTGGTCTCTCCTTTCTCTGTTCTACTCTCTCTGGGTGTGCACCTCTATGTATCGGTATGGCCATTTTTAACATGTGAGATTTTCTTGACGTTTTTTGTTATTCTAAATTCTTGTACAAGTATTCCATAATCAGGATTCAGTCTGTAATTTGTTTGTTTGTTATTTTAACAATAGCATTCCTTACTAATCTCAAAGCATCGCAGATATTATGGAGACAACAAGTTATTTAATAGATAAGGAAAACACACAGAAGTAAATGTTAACACATTATATTATGTTTACAGCATAGTTTTAAGCTAAATCGGTCCCACAGTTTGTGTTCGCAGCGTTGGAAATCCACATGTTTTAATGACCCAACAATGCCGTAACGTATTCATTGATGACTCCATTTTCCAATGTTCTAAACAAGGTGGGTTACCAAAATACGTTGGTCACATGTCGGTTACTATTGAATGACTAATCAGTTTTTCATATTCTCTGTTGTGACATTTTTAAAAAGATATGTTTTGTTCGATCTGAGATAAAGTATATGCCTTTCAAATTTCGGAATTTCGATTTGATTATGTAACGATCGTTGGAAAGAAACGAAGAAAGAAAAAGCAAGATTCTAATGTTTTCCATTTTAACACCGAAAACGATATCCATTATTTTATTATGGAATGTCAATCAAACGCCGTTTTGAGGCGTCTATCTAACATTTTCATATCAGCTGATTTACTAAGAGGAAACTAACGACTAAAAATAAAAATTGTTGAATGTTATTTCTTTAGTATTTGCTTTACTTGCATTTTCATTTATGATATTAACACTTATAGGTTACAGCCGATGCGATGACAGCTATAATTCAAATATTGTTTTAGGATTTCTTTTTTACTTTTGTTTCAGCAATTGGCCTAAACATATTTCGCAATCATCAGCCGTTAGAAGAAGTGGAATAAAAGTAGATGTTCAGCTTAGAGTAGAAAGCAATAAATGTATATGTTGATGAATTCATTTGTATGAAACAAAAGTTAGATCTAGTCATTGGTCATCATAGACTATTTTAATAATTGATTTACGAACGTTATGGAAAATAATCTCAACTAGAAATCACTCCTAGAGAGCATATCTATGTCAACGCCATTTTCATCTGCCCCACAATTCGAGTATTCTTTTCCTTTGCTGCTTGTCCACCTTCCTCAAAATTACATTGAAATCCATTGAGAATATTTTGAGATATCATTTTAGAGACAGAAAACGTTTTGAGATAATGTGTTGTGTGGATAGAGCTACAATATTGGGGAAGTAACTGTGCATGGGTCCACTCCAAAATCCAATCATCTCGTCTGTAGCCAATGGCCCACCTTTCCACTGAATTCCATTTTGGAGATAACGTGTGGACAGACACACACATAAACGCGGTAATGAATATATACAT
>VCCN01000420.1:7802025-7814058 GCA_006491835.1 Architeuthis dux | reverse complement strand
TTCCCCTCTCACCAACGTGAAGTATGTTTCTGTTCCCGGGTAAGATGGATAGCAGTCTACATACCCTCCGAAACATCCCACCCCGTGTTGTAATATTAATGTGCATTCTTAAATGTAGGGCCTCCTTATAATATATGCTACCGACTGAGCGACGATTGGGGTATGCCGTAGATTGTGTTAAACCATATTAAATTATATGTATTGGCAGAATAATTTAACTTACCCACTTACAAACACCCGCTCAGCTGCACGTCTACTTAATTAAGTGACTAACCAGACCTTTTTCCGATAGTTATTTATTGGAACTGTAAATATGCGTGAACATATTGCAATGAATGAATATATTTAAAAAGTCATAAAATAAAATATCTGCAAACATGTTTTTACATTTCTATAAGAATCTGCATTTCAAATCTAAAAAAAGGGTTTTCGAATGCTGTCCAACATGAATAATTCTTCGGTGGAATAAACTTCGTCATTTGGATGAGTTGCTCTCGTTATGAATGAAGAATGAGCATTTTTACATATTATTGATTCTTTGGAATTGATAAACTAAAAAGTTTAATGTGTGATTTAAATTCGTGAATACCAACTGTGACAGTGAATGAAAATAACATTTTGTTTTCGCATTAATCGCATTAATTTGTGGACGGTTGATTTTGTCAAAACGGTTCATATACGAGAGTTGACCTGTATCTCATTTGTACTAAAGTACAATTTGAATGGAATGTATAGAAACATGTGCGGGGGTGAGGGGTGACCGAGCGGGTAACGGCTAGAATTGACTCGACGAGCCGTTTTAGAACTTGGACAGTTTTTGCTCACTTCGCAATAATCCCCCTGGGAAAGACATGACCCCATTCATCTCATCCTAGCTATGAGTAAAACACAGCAGGGTGATGTGAGTGACTCCATTTCTGGTGCGTGTCCCTTCTAAGTATAGATCACCTATCGGAAGTAAATAGTAATGTGATATGTAGACCATAAGCAGAGTGGCCAGCGTAAGGGTACTATTTACTCAATACGAACATGTTCTCCTGTAAGATGATCCGCTCTACATGTTATTGCCTAACTGGGAAAAAATAATTTCAAGACCTGCCATTATGGACTGGTAATTTAACGTGAATCTAGATAGGCATGACTATACATTTGACAACTTATTACCTCTGAGGTATGTGTATTCGGTCGGGTCTCTCCGCCTGTCTTTATACAATATAGCTCCAAAAATACTCGATGAATTCCAATTACATGTTGTGGCTAGGGTGACAGTGGGGTAAGGACGTGTTGGTTAAATGTTGGTGCGAAACCAGGGATATATTTGGATTCAGATATATGTTTCTGTTTTCTTTCCAATACATTTATATACATATACGCTCATGACTGTCCACACGATATCCAAAAGTATACAAAGTGGAAGGGTGGACAATAGACTACGGAATAATTGATTACATTTGGGGCGGATCCATACACACTGACCTCCCCTACGGTTTAGTTATATGTACAGACCACATAGTATCGACCATGGTTCATGTATTTCAACACGATTTCTTGTAAACTATTTTCAATCAAATCTTGTGGTCACTATGCTACAGGAGAATTGCAATACATTTGGGGGTATTTACCCCCCCCCCCTACGTAATAGTTATATGTCCAAATCACATAATATCGCCAAAAGTGTATGTCTGTCCACAAGATATCTCCCGAGCCACCCAATACATTCCAATGACATCTCCTGGAGGGGTGGGCAATTGCCTATCGAATAAGTGATTAATGCGGATCCATGCGTAATTCCTTTCCCTACGTCGTAGCTATATGTCCACACCACATACTATCGCCAAAGGTTCATGACTGTCTACACGATATCTCGAAAAGTTATAAATACATATCAGTGGGATTTTGTGGAAGGGTGTGCATGGGCTTTCTAAGAAGTTATTAAATATTTGGGCGGATCCATGCACAAGTATTCTCCTTGAGAATGGTAGTAACAGAGGTATGCACTCTCCGAGTCATGTTTGGTTCAAGAATAAATAGAGTTGATGCATAGTAAGCATTCACAGTTCGATCAAGAGTAGTATGTTTCTCATATTAGTATGTCATACACATTCCCAAGACGCAGTACGAATCCGATCAAAAGTTTAAAATGATTTTAGATATTCCGTTTGTGGTCAACAGAACGCAATTCTCCAAGCGCACTGCAATGTCCATATCTATTATCCGCGTATATAAAATGCAATGTGTGTGCATATATTTTATATATGCCGTCATTGCCGGGTGAACTAGTGTGATTATACAACGGTGAACTAATTATTTGATGAGCATCTATTGAATAGGTGACATGTGTGATTTCGAACAAATTAAAAGAAAAGCATTAATCGTCAGTGTGAATATTTCTCATTAGCATAATTCATTTATATAACGTGCACTGTATGTATCCATATATGTCATACATGCCGTCATATTTGACGGCACGGGTGAACTAGTCTTACTAACAATTGTCAAAGAGTAAACGAATAAGTTCAAAGCAAACAGAACCAACTACGTAAAAATAAAACACAAAGACCCCAGCACAGGTCGCATTTGTAGAAATCAAAGCTCGATTGAAAACAACGCTAAAAGTGAATGTATCAAAAGCTGCTTCAAATATGAAATAACAGGCACGGCAGCAGGGTGTGGACGGTGTGGCATTGGGGGTTGGGAAAACGAATTGCATTATCTCATGTAAAGAAGTCGTATCAGCTGAAATCAAAGACTATTCTAGACAATGCAATATACTGAAACAGATCTGGTTGGTCACTCAATAAAGACCGCCACATGACCAATGTCTTTTCTCAGCATTCTTTTTTTTTTGGAGGGGGGGTGGGGTGATAACACGGATTGGTCAGTGATCAGTAAATACGTTTGAATATTTAAAGAAACAAGCGTGAACGCTGCCAGCACAAACTAAGGGCATACTTTAGCATAGATGTAGCTTGTAAATTGTCCCCATCCATTAAAAATATATTGGGGGGTAGGGATTTTTGAAAAACAAAGAAGAATGGTTTCTGTACATAATAAGGAGTCTACATTCTCAATCCCTAGCTACATGTGTACGCAAGACATATTCCTAGACATTCAGCCAAGCAGAGAGACTAAAGACTGAATAAACCTAAGTTGATGTTGGCTATGTTGATGTTGACTGTTTTGGTTGACGGTTTCTAATATGCTAGAGCACACCAGTATCCAAGTATTGAAGAGTCAGACGTGTGCTGCAATATGGAAGATAATTACTGACATTACCGACAACATCTATTTACAAATGTGGTTACGTACGTAGATAGCACTAACATAATTATCTACTTGACAATACGTTAAGGCTAAGCTTACTAGTTAGCCACATCGGGATCGAGTGAGATCATGTCAGCGCTTTCGGAGATTAGCAAGCGCACTTAGCTTTAATGCCATTGAGAACGGCTGGGACCCATCCGTTAGTCGCCACGGCTATTAGTAGATAACAGGACAGACTGAGCTCTCTAGTCATGATGTGGAGTAAGTCTAGGACACCGACAACTCTGACCAGGACAGACGTCATATACCTATGATCAGCACGCTAATATTGCTGGCCGTTGTTAGTTGGTTCGTTCCTCATCAGAAATCCAGGCATAGGTGGTCATATCAATTCATGCCGACTTACTATACTTATATAATGAACAGTGTTACATCTTTGGTTTTCTGTCCGTAACACACATGTCTCTTTCAATCGGGGGTAAACATTTGGCTAATAACATATCACATACCCATGTTTTGAAACTATGGACTCTTCAGCTGAAACACATTTGCTATTATTTTCCCTTGGAACATAGTTTCAGAGAAATTCAAATATATCCGTGGGTTTTTTCACAGGTATTAACTAGTTGAAAATTAAAAAAAATTAAAAACCTGATTCACTGTTATTCCATCACGGACATATTCCAACAAGCAGGCGAATACAAATACAAGCGAATACAACGTGGTGCCAAACAGGCTGAATAGTTTGTTGTTCATCCCGTACACGTACACTGCTTTCTATTGATCGACCATTACAAGGTTTCCAAGTGTATCTGGCAGGGCCGTCTCAAGAATAGTTTAGGCCGTCGGGCAGAGCAATGTATTGGATTTGGCCCTCGGGCCGTAGTCCCGCCTCTTTATTTAATACACGGATTCAATAAAGAGTCAAGAGATGAGTTAAACATAAATGTAAACATAGGTTTAGAGAAGGTTATTTATATCTGCTATTTATTAATATGAATGTTAATCTGGATGTATTATAATTGAATGTCGGTGGCCCCTGACAACTGCTCTGTGCCCCCATGCAATAAGAGTACCCTGGTGTCTGACATCCACACCAGTTCCCCATGCATTATACTTTCGAACCGCAATGTAAATTGTGTTCCTACTCGGTGCCACGCGAACCTTTTAAAATTCCCTAAATGTGCCCCTGACCGATTGTTACACACGGGCATTGTGACTTGTTTGATCTGCTGAACAATTGTATACCGCTGCACAATCGAATTCTCAAAGGGTCACATGTAAGATAAGCACACACAATTACAAACCTAAAACTAACTTTTAATTTTAAAAAGGGTCGGCTTATGTTGTGCCACCCTGCATATGATGATTAGTAACATCATAACCGGCACTACACCATACTCCACGCGTCACAGTATGGACATATGACTACTTGAGATCACATTCCAACTGCTATATTCCTGTTGGCATTTCTAGAATCTGCAATGCTGAGCAAGATAATATTGGAAGCCCTTGGCAGTGAGTCCGATCTTCAGTGGTTTCTCTATACCTTTTGTCCAAGCAAATTAAAAATACGACAACCAAATTCAAATCTACGGCAACCGAATTGAAAAATACTGCGACTTAATTCAAAAATAGGCAAGCAAATTAAAAACTACTGATTACAAATCCACACAAATATTCAGTTCGCTTAACTTTTTGCCTGGCATCTTTTTTAATGTGCATGGCGTATTTTAAAATCAGGTTGCTTATTGTTTTAATTTGATTGTCGTTTTTTTCTTTCATTTTCCTGCAATAACACCAAAGATGTGCTTATATAAGACGCCACGTGTATATCTGTGTTTAGCCTAAGAGATATAACTAATAATAATAAGGTAGCATGAACTAATTATAGAGTAGCCCAGAACTTATTTTGTTTTATTTTGTTTTTTGGAATTGCGTAACAAATATGGGTCCATTCATGTTTGACATGAACAAGAAAATGCAAAGCAACATAATATATTCTTTGTAATTGTATGCTATGTACAATGCAACATTCATTTAAACCACGCCATCATTATTTGTACGGCATGCGTAAACTAGTAATAACAATAATACAGATATCTACACTAACCTCACCATCAACGTTTCAATTTAATGCTGTTTTTACTGTGATAACTTATACGATCACTGTCACTATTTTCAACTTGCTGATGTTACTCCCACTACACTTCATAAGAAAAAGACAGAAAGGAACGAAAAGAAAGACACAGAAAGGAAACGAAGAGAAAATTAATTTCCGGGCCGAGGATCTCTCAACAATTTGCCTTGTTTGACGGAAACATTACAGAGGTTTAGTCGAAACGAAATAGCTTCAAGTGATTTGACTACCATAATCAATGCCAGAATTAGCTGATCTGTAGCAAACGACGCACCGGAGTAACGTCAACAAAATCATGTAGGAATTATATTACTGAATTAACTGTGACTTTTACCGACGACATTTATTTTATTAAAATATTACTTAATTCATTCAGCTGAGAGCTAGAAGCGGTTCATATCTCTAATAGTAGTCACACAGCCTCGTTCCTAGTTACACCACACCCCATTAGTTCAGTGGTATACTTGCTCTGTCGGTGGTAGAAAGAGAAGATCAGCTGAAAACCAATCTTAGCGTGACATCATGCCAGACCTCCTAGAAGGCCTGGTAGCTAACCGAGCTACTGAGTGTTACTTAGTCCACCAAAGAGGTGCGGCTTTGAGTCCACATGCACAGCAGCCAGGTAACACCACCGTGTCCAGAGGCATGCGAGGATGGCTCGAACCCCATCCTTCGAGAAGAATCTAACGACGTCATGGAAGCCGAAGACATAATCTCAGCCAATGATGAAAACCAACAAGCTTGAAAGTCAGACCATACATACGCTAGTTCGATCTGATGGATTGCCATCTCAAGTGGTGATTAGTAACATCATCCCCCTTGCGCTTTCAAACAGATCTAGATGGAGGGGGGATACTCGAGATGTGGTGAGAGTTTTTGGTATGTCAGCCTGCCTGTCAGTCAGTCAGTGACGGTCATCGGTAGTAGAGAGGTTTGATCATCTAGAAATATATCAAGCGAGCAATCCAAAATCAATACCAAGAAAAAAGTAAAGGACGTCATTATCGTTATCGACAGACTGCCTTACGCAAGAAAGCAGTGGTATGGGTTGTATTTGAAGTTAAAATAGTTGCCTAACATGGTAATTAAAACTGCCTATGATATTATTTTACAATGCACGATTCTTGGTTGAACCACTAGGCCGCACATAGGTTGTATATATGTGTGCAAACTGCACACGTCGTTTCCCCTATTTGTAGGAGTTTAAGCCATTGCGTATTTTGATTTTAAATAGATTTAGGGTTAACATTATATTTCAGATTATGTTCTCGAGAATTTAGATTTTATTTAGAATGAATGCTTCAATTTGGAATAATAAAAATCAAAATAGTTGGCAACCGAGTCTCCGTCCAGTAGTACAGACAATAGTCATTTAGAAGTTATTAGTGAGTTATATTTAATGTTGAGTTACATTTTAATGTGAGGTATGAGCTTCACCCCACCCCCAGTAGATACTTATATTCTAAGCACCGTTTCCGAGAGACGCATCCTTATATCAGTCTCGATTGTCGTTCTTTCACCCAAATGCTGCTTATAATTAAACAAAAGAGCAATATTTCCATTGTAATGCTGAATGTAAATTGGCAGTAATTGGCAGAAGATTTGATTGGTTTGGTTGTTGAAATAAGCAACACACCGAAGGCCATGTTTCATCCCCAACGAAATGGCTTCCTTTCATTGGCAAAACGTGTTTCGTTAAAAAGTATCAATACTTAATTATAGTTCTTTTTCATATTTTACATAGTTTATGACTTCTGAAAATGCACAAATATTAACTAGAGGCTGCATTTCGTATATTGTGCACCAGCGTATCCCCCCACCCCCACCCCACACACTTAATGAAAGCACAGCATATTTTACAATGTAAGTTAGTGCTAAATTGGTATATTAATTTGTGTCCGGCAGCATTCGCACTTGTTTTCTTTTAAGTTATGGACTTCATGATCCTTCAACAAGCAATATGAGTACATTATACATTGATTACCCCTTTTTCAAACGCTTTAATTGATCATCCCCAACACGTCATCCTGCTAAAATACGTTTGTCACGTAACGGTTTCTACTGAGTGACTAACCAGACATATTTACGTTTTAAATTACATTCTCCATGATGTCTATGTTGATATATTTATTATTTGTTGAAGAAGAGAGAAAGTAGTTAATCATGAACAGAGTCTCAAGAAAAATACATCATCTTCTATAGGTATTAATAATAGTATGGTCATACATATGTACATCTGTAGGTTCGTAGCCTAATGATTAGAAAAGCTTTTCATTTTACACAGCATATATTATTTTCAAGTAATGTTTTCATATTCCCTCTAAGACAACAACAATGTTTTAAAACACATTTTATTTCACTTATGTAGCATTTTAATTCATGTCATATTACTTTGTTCTAATGTGCTATCGTGTGTTTTAAATAATACTTGTTGGGCTTCCTATCTACTTCACTGTGACTAGAATCTATTTTGGAAGACGATGCGAAAATGAATCTGCGTTGTACGAACATTCTAACAGGAAATTTATGAGCCTATAAAGACGTTAAGCTTCGTTTATTGAATGAGTAATGCTATTTACTAGTTGCTGTATTATACCAAGGGACTGTTCATACATAAATGAGTCCCATCAATAAATCTTTGAAGTCGCTGATGTAAGCGACTTGGCAATTGTACCAATTCCCTCTTGTACCCAATATAGTACATGGCATAAAATGAGAAAGAATTATAAATAAATACAATGAGAACTGACAGATAAATATATTGGCATTATACTGTTGGCAAAGAATTACACTGTAAAAGTCGTTATATTGTTAAGTCCTTACTGTAGGAAAGCCATACAGAATTCGATGCAGCGATGTTCTCTGTGGAATGCCGCATTATATAGGGTGCTGCGATGTGAATTATCGGTTCCTTTTCTAACTTCATGTTCGAGTTATTAAATAAAATCAGTATTGCATTATTATAAAACAAATCTTAATTGCAGAGTCAACGAAAGCCTCTATGCTAATGAGTCACCCCCCATGTTTCCTTTTACATACAAGCTGTCGTCGTCGTCGTCTCCCGGTTGCAAGCCATTATGCATTGTCATCAGTCTTTTCCTTTTCTGTAGTCTCGGTTTATGAGTCCCTCTTTTGCTCATTTGTAAAAGGGTCCAGAGTAGCTCACGATGGAAACTGCCGAAGTATTCATTCCTTTGATCAGGTTTCTGGTGCAGAATCTGGTTTCCAGTAGTTGTCTTGTTCCGCTGACTTTTTCCTCCATCCCGTTCTGTTTGATTGTGTCTGCTTCCAAGATCCCTATATTTGAGTTTTCACATACCTGGACTGTTTACAATTGGTTCGGAGGACTTTGAATCAACCTAATTGATTAACAACGTAGAGTGTGAGGATAGGGATGCGGTTAAATATTATTTCATCAACTGTCAGATTTTCAGAAAAAATGAACATCTTACAATATATGATCGAACTTTCTTCCACAAGCCTTTCACTAAAACAAAACACTGATGTTTTTTTTTTTATTAACGCACACGCTGTATAATAATGAGTGTATACACCAGGGTATTAGTTTAAACTAGTTGAACCATGCCGTCAGATATGACGGCTTATATGGTATTGTTATATTGTTGAGTCCTTATTAGAAGCGAGTCTTTATTGATTACTGAAACAGTTCTGCAAATAAAAACATACGGCAACGCAATTAAAAACACCGTCAACCACATTTGAAAATACGCCGAGCAAATTTAAAAGGCAAGCGAACTGAATTCAAATTCAAAAGATTCCCTTTGCGTCCTCCCAACCAATCCACACGTTGACCTATATTCCGGTGTGAATTTCCAACCGAATTTGCTCTAATCAGTTTGGCTTCTTCTTTGTAGTACCACGCATAATGGCTTTATCTATATCACGTATCCGTCTACCACACCGCTCTGCTACATCTGCTTAAAGATTATTTTCGACTTGGACTCCTGCGCGCTCAAATGAGTTGTCCCACTTGGACCTGAGAATCCTGGATCCAGCCCTGCTCATATGTATACAGATACTGCGACAGTAGCTGCAAATGTTATTTTCTTTATTTTAATTTTGGTTTTAAGGTTATTGTATGAATACTTATGATTATTGAGGTTTTGTATACATAGCATTTCTTTATCTGGATATTTAAAAAACGATGTAAGTGTGCCTTTCCCAAGCAGGACAAATGGGGATGTCTGGACCCCCTGCATCCATCCTTCAATCTGCGACTGTACGTGATCACTCATTTCATCGATTCAGTGCGCGTGTCTCTTTTAATTTGCTCGGTGTATTTGTGTAATTTGGTTGCCGTATATTTTTAATTTGATTGCTTTACTATTTCCTTTGCTTTGGAAAAGGTATAGTATAATCAAGAATTGGACTCAGATTCATGTGACCGGATACGGAAAGTATTTGGATCAAGCAGTTAGTCTGTTAGCTGCTTTGATAGATTTCAGATACAACTTCCATTCGAATTAATTCAAGACCAACTCTGGAAGTCAGAACACATTCCAGACAGATTAGAAAGGCAATAGAAAACCTGATGTTTCCTCAGGAAGGAAAGTCTATTTTCAGAGTATTACATGTATCTGCGAGTCTCGCACACTAGCTGGAAAGAAATTAACTTCCTGCTTTTTTTTGTTTTCCGCCGCCCCTCGACAGAATCAGAAGCAACCGGACAATTTTAGTCCATTTTAATTCGATCAAATTAGTCATTGATTCGTAGTTTAGTGACAAGTAAAAGCAGATCAATAACTGACATGGTTGTATCATGCATCCCCAAACTCAACCGAGCCTGTTAACACTGGCAGTGATGAATGACATGATTGAAATCCACTAAGATTTCAGCGCAACTAACGGCAGTGTTTACATATTGTTTGGACTCTCATATAGTATACTCTCGGATGGATTCCAGCTAGTTCATGCAGAAAGCCTCCGCTTCTCCACCTACGGGAGGAGACATATGCCCGTGGAGTTACCTGAAAACCCGCTTCGGGCGGTTCCCATCTAGTATGCATATCAATATATGTATATTGAACGATAAGTAAGGGTTCCGTTTAGCATTAAATGTACATTGTAAATAGATCAACCCCACTAAAACCCTCATATAGGTTTTTAGAAAGAACAAATAACCCAATTTATTCTCCTAGGTCCACTAAGTATGCTTACCTAAGTATATACGTCAAAGTTGCGTAAATTCACGGAAACTAACGGTCGATTACGCATTATAGATATGTATAAATAGGACCACCCCTAAAAGCCTCGAAAAAGTCGCATAGATGTAATTAAATGTTACCCGTTCTCTCCCAATGTCCACTAAGCATGCACACCAAATGTGGTTGAGCTTCGCCGATGTTTAAGGGGGGGACTCATTGACAGGCAGACAGGAATAATCTTTGCACTGTTATATATGGTGTTGGTGAGAGATAACGCTGGAAGGGAATGTCTTTGAGCAATTGTATACAGTCCCAAAGCATCTACGAGTGTATGTCATGCAAGTTATTTTCCGATCGCTGTTAATATAGTGCGTTCAGAGTTTCCCACGTGTTACACATAGTGTGATCATACTATTAGTATTTAAATGCGGATCCTAATGTTATAGGTTTAATTTTATTTGTGGATACTCATCCCTGTACCAAGACATCCCCTAGCTGTGCTGATCGAACACAACAGTCCAACATGTATGTTAATATTTAGATTCAGTGTATTATAATAATATGTAATCCATGGATGTTGCTTTATCTGAATTTTCTTTTATTTTGCTATTTATATTTAGGGTATCCTCTTCCTTTACTATTTAGATCCATGGTAGTAGCATAATATATGCTGAATGGATGTTGTAATTGCGAATTATATATCGTCATATTAGAAGTTTACGTTTATATTAAATACGTAACCCCAAGCTTCTAACTATATTATATTCTACGAATCTACTATTAATTTAAGTGGACTATACATATATACACACATACGGTGTATGAAAATAGTTTCCCACCTTTTATTTCTTATATAATTCTCTGGGTTATTTTTGTCTTCCTGAAAAATCACAACTGTTATATCTAAATGTTCAGAGCAGACTGACCAACATCATTAATTCGGGTTACGCGCCAAACAAAACCGCTAGATAACCTATAAATGTTCTTCGAGAAAAAATTCCGAGATTCAGACATGTGTAGGTTTTAAATGAGATACATTTCCAAGCGAAAGCTATTAGTTTCCCAGAGATACTCCACTTGAACGTCTCTGTATGGGAGTCTCATTAACCAGCCGATGTGTCTCCAAGTATACATCTTACATACACGTGCACATGTGTATACATACATACGTACACATCACTATGATACACACCTTTGCGCATAATCATAAATACGTATATACTCACCTACGTACATAAGCATACTCACAAGTACACATAAACACGAGGACATATCCGTAGGCGTGTTAAAAGGGAAACTACTATTTAAATCAGCCTGCCCTTTGGGTTACATTGATAGCAAAACCCGTATTTCCTAACATATCTACTGATATGATATAGAATTCACAATTGTATATCCTCCTGATTCATATGATACTGTTTGAATGTCTCAGGTTGTCTATGCGCTGCTTTATTAAAGTGTATA
>VCCN01000420.1:7783436-7795159 GCA_006491835.1 Architeuthis dux | reverse complement strand
ACACTCCTGTCAAACCTGCAACCTAAGGACACCGTAAAACTACATTGCGCAGACTACGGATTCTCCACATTCAGGCCCCGCCGACCTATGACCCGAATAAAGACACGGAGAACCCGTACCAAATCTCCGTTCGCGGAGCCAAGCCATTCATTCATTAATAGAATCAGGAGACTTTAATATATTCACGATGCACAGATAGCAAATATCGATGCATGATGGCATTCATTGTCTTGTTATGGTTGTGTACACAAGTCAGTAACCACCAGCACAGAGTAACTTACGCGACCAAGACCAAAGATGCAGACCAGACCAGACTTTAAAGATCCTAAACATAACGTAACGGCAGCAAGAAAATGGCTATGTATAAGCGAATGAAAACATGGCGCATGTTGGAGAACTTGTAGCAAAGTTAAGGCAAGTACATAATAGTGTATGGTTGAAGGCCAGTGATTAATCAATCAAATCTACCTGACGGCAATGGGTTCGATTCTCACTTGATCCGTCTCATTTCTGGACCTTGCGCGAAACCATGCTGATCTTAGTAAATAGCATGTTCACACGGTGCTATTCAAGAGTTAATGGAATGAATAGATATACCAATGTTTTCATGTGTCAATCTTCCCAGTTTTTCCCGTGTCTCGTCAGATGTACCACGCATATTGTGATATACTTCCATTATAAATAAAACAAAGAAACGCACAGTTTTCTTACTTTGAGGAAGATATGTATCGCCTTATCTTCTCCACGCGTGTATATAGCAACTCGTCCATACCTGATGAACACATAATAGTCTATCTTGTTACTTATATATATAGAGAGACATGCGTCACTTAACTTCCACGACACGTTCTGTGAAATAGGACATTATTTGATCTGGATATGTGTAGACACCATATTAAATATGTACTTAGCACATTTGTATGGGATATGTGTACAGTACCTGCTGCTTAAGAGGCGTAGGATACGTGGTATACGGTACACCTTTTATGTTCAAGCATGGGCAGCTTACATTAACATACCGTTAGAAAATACCTATGTAAACCAGTAATAGGTAGTTATTAAGACTGTTGGGAAATACGTACAGTATAAGTGGTTAGGTAGGTACTTGAAAGGTATACGCCTGGCTCCATTTACAGTACAAGCGGTGTGAGAATAATGTGATTCCTTTAATACGTCCGGTTACGTCCGCTAGGTCCCGTTCTCTGATCAGGATTTATTAACTCCATTATAACCTTATGGGACCACGGACATATGTGCAGACGGACATTTTTCGGAAGAACGTTATCCGGAAGGAGGTTAAGCAACGCATGCCTGTACATGTGCCCCACCAGTGTCAGAAGCCAGTGTTCGACCCCAGGGCAACAATTAGGAATTCAAAGGCTCGTTTCCTACTGATGTTGGGTATTCTAACTTGGAACATTGGGGAAACACAGTATGCCCCCAACCCACGAGAGTTTTCACGAGCACCGTAGCATATACAGAGATAACCAGGGAATACTTATCTTAAGTTTCTTGAAGCAAGACCTAAATCAATTGATGTATGCATCAATGCCTCCTGATCAATGAGCAGATTAAGGCTCTAAATTGATTTGATCATTTCCATCGACTTTTTTATTGAAAAGGAAACCAATTATAGGCCGTATAGGTTTAGTTCTGTTCTTATTGATACACAGTTGTTTCATTGATTTGAGTATCTTCTCATTTTGGATCATCAAAATGACATTTTAAATTATAATTCCACTTCACGTTGATAAAGGCGTCAATCGAGGAAATCTATTATATTAATTCACAATGGTCGATTTTTAGTTGAACCGCTTCCTTTTTCTACTTTACTGCAGTGTTTATCAATGTTCCCTCTACATTTTAGCAGTTGGTGTGAGCAAAGACCTCATGGTGTGAACATTTTTTTCTGGTGAAGAAAGTATGCTCGACATAATGAATCAATACGTGTTCAATAAAAAAGAATCAGTAAGCCATCTACATAACTTGAAAAAATTAACATTTATAACATAACGGTTAACATAATATTTATTTTAGTGTGAAAAATAGAGTTTACCAATTGTATGTACAGCCACACATCATAACAATCATATTTACACAATACCTAATGCCTTAAACATTTGCAGTGGTGTAATAAACACACATCTTCTGTTGATAGAACTCCATATCCCGGTAACCTATCACATAGCACCACTGCTCTAGTGCTAAAAAGGATTTTCTGATATCCAATCTACCTCTATTCACTCAGTCCCCTGCATTCCATTCTAGTAAGAGAATACACCAGTGTTTACTCATGCTAAACCACGCATACTCTTGCTCCCTGCTAGTATCTACTTATCCTTATAACTGATATTCTTTAATTCCGGTACTAACTTCGTTGCTCGTCTCTGGACTTTTTCAAACATAGTATGACCAGATCAGTGCACAACAGTAGAGGCGTGGACGGACATACGTGTTATATATTATCAGGAACCAGACCTCGTATATATTTGATAAGGTATGCTTAATCAGTCCTAGAACCCTGTTCGTCTTAGCAGCAACACTGACAATATATTTAGAGAATGATAGTGTATCAGTTATTATGATACCAATATCCTTTTCATCATTTACAATATCTAGTATATTTCCGTTTATAGAGTAATCGTAACACGGATTTCTATTTCCTAGTGCACATATTAATTCCCTCTGTGAACCAGTTACACGACGTGTATGTGCACGCATACGCACGTAGCTCAGAGGGTGAAATGGTGCCGAGTTACATCTCGTGGTTAAATGTCCCTTCAGTCATTAATCTTATCGCTTCAATTGGCCCACATCTATTTCGATTGAATGCAAATCTCGTTCATTCAATGCTTAAACATTTCGATCAATTAATAATTCCAGCGCTAAATATGTTTACGCTGTAACAACCTTATTAAAGCTATGCCAAGTATTGTCAATTAAGCCGTGAGGTAATTTCCTTTTCGAACGATTCGACCCCCAACGCACACTATTTCTCATCAAAGGGGACCGATTTAAGGCCAGTAGCCAGAGACGAAACAGGAAAATCAAACACATGGGAAATCAAACGCCTTTAAACAGCAGTCGTTTTTAATGATAATTTAAACTTTTCACTTTTAAAAATCCCTTTATGTACTAACGGTACTTTTAAGTACAACATGCTTTGCCGATTTAATTGATACCTGCGTTTCCTGGCGGTATTGTAAGTCAACTTTATTCCCAATAAAATTAATTAGGCAAGTGTTTCTTTATCATTCAACGTAGTTGTGTTTGAATGGCATTCAAGTATGAATAAACAAGTCTAATTACAAAGTAATTCAAGATTTAAATGAGAGGGTCATAGAGTGTTTAAATAATATATTCTGAGTGTTTATATATAGAAATTCAGATCGAAATTGAATAGATCATTGCTGCAACGACTGTACCTACATTACGATGTAATCTACTAGTTTGGCACCACCACTACAATGCACATTTCTAAACCCCCTAAAATAGGGACGAGACTATGTTAATTTTGTACACGCATACAGCCTATGCGGGACCTACTGGAACCGTTTTAGACACTGGGTACAATTTCTTTTTTAAAGTGGCTCAACCAGGAATCGACCACCACTGTGAAATAATATAATAGATATTAAAAAGTCATCATTATTTCACAAGCTATTTTTTGTTTTCACCTGTAAGGATAGCGACGACTTAAAAACGTGTTCTTTGTGTTCACCTGTAGGACTAGAGGTGACTTAAAAAATGTGTTTTTGTTATCATCTGTAAGAATAGAAACGACTTAAAAACGATGTTTTTTGTTTTCCCTGTGAGAATAGAAACGACTTAAAAAATATGTTTTTTTGTTTTCCCTGTAATAATAGAAACGAATTAAACAAAAATGTTTTTTTGTTTTCACCTGTAATAATAGAAACGACTTAAAAAAATGTTTTTGTTTTCACCTGTAAGAATAGAAACGACTTAAAAATATGTTTTTTGCTTTCCCTGTAATAATAGAAACGACTTTAAAAAAAAATGTTTTTTGTGTTCACCTGTAAGAATAGAAACGACTTTAAAAAAGCTAACGATCAAATAAAGAATCATGCTGTTTCGATCATTGTCAGCCTAGTGCATTTAGGGGACAAATGTGGCGGTTTGTTTTGTCAAAGGAACGGCAAATCAAACAACGAATCACGGTGTAGGGTGAGGAGTTTCCTGCCCCAAAAAGAGCATGCGAACAAATCCCCACCACAGTTTCTCGGCGTGACTCACCAGAAAAGTAATAGTAAATATCGCTTAAAGCTAAGTCGTGATAAGTCTATATTCACCTGAATCATGTTCATGGGACGCCGACAAAAATGACTTATACTTATTTTACTTTGTTTGTTATACTTCTGTATTCATTCAATCGTAGGCTAAAGCAGTGCTACTTCAACTATGTTAGAGCTTAGAGTTGTGGCTCTCGACTGTTTTCATCTGTGAGAATAGAGTTGACTTAAAAACGAAGTTTTTGTTTTCACCTGTAGGAATACAGGCGACTTAAACATGCGTTTTTGCTTTTATCTGTAAGACTTAAACAAGATGTTTTTTTTTTATTTTCACCTGAAAGATTAGAGGCGACTTAATACAGATGGTTTCTGTTTTCACCTGTAAGCTATAGCAGTGCTTCTTCAACTATGTTAGTGTCATATACCTTAGAGTTGTGGTTCTCAACCGTTTTACCTGTAAGAATAGAGGCGTCTTAAAACAGATTTTTTTGTTTTCAACTGTAAGAATATAGGCGTCTTAAATAATACGTGTTTCTTTTCAACTGTAAGAATAGAAGCGATGTGTTTTGTTTTCGCCTGGAGGAATAGGGGCGTCTTAAACAATATGTTTTTGTTTTCAACTGTCAGAATAGTATCGGTTTAAAAAATATGTTTGTTGTTTTCACCTGAAAGAATAGAGGCGATTTAAAAAAGATGATATTGTTTGTGTGTACACCTGTAAGAATAGAAGCGACTTAGAAAAGCTAACGATCAAATAAATAATCATGAGTGTATCGATCATTGTCAGTCTAGTGCCTTTAGGGGACAGACGCGGAGGATCACGGTGTAGGGTGAGAAGATTCATGCCACAAAAAATGCCATGCGCAACAAGACCATCACCACAGTTTCTCGGCGTGACTCATCAGAATCGCGAATACCGCTTAAAGCTAAGTCTTGATAATTCTATATTCACTTGAACCATGTCGCCTAAAAAAATCACTCATACTGATTTTACTGTGAGGCGTTTCTTATTTTATAATTCTGCATTCATTCAATCGTAGGCTAGAGCAGTGCTTCTTCAACTATATTAGTGTCATACACATTAGAGCTGTGGTTCTCAACCGTTCTTGTCATTGCACGATGTTTCATACCCAACTTCCAAGAGTGTCTGACTCAAAAGGTGCATTCCACATACTATGCATATGATAGCAGAGAGTTGTTTACATATTAGCAAATATTCATTTGCATGGATTATTTAGAAAACAGGAAAAAAGATTAACTATATCAGCGGAGCGAAACAATCAATATTCCACAAGACAGATTATTAGAAATACTCGTGTTTACATAATGCTGGTCTTAGAACTTTCACTCGTAGATATAATGTTTTGTATCGCGTATGTTTACAACACGAATTACTTTCTTGTATGTGTAGGAAAAACGCAACTATCTGAGTAAATTAATAATGTACTCTTCATGTTTCAGTCCATATTCAGTAATTCGCCTAGTTTCATTCAACCTAAAATAATTTCCTTCAACACTAACATCCGTCAACACTAAAATAATTTCATTCAACCCAAAAATAATTTCATTCAACATTAAAATAATGTCAATTATCTCTGGGTTAGAACACTCGAATGGGATATACGTCTTGTAAGAATAACCCCCCGATATATATGGGTTAACGATGTCCGTTACTTTTACGTAATGTAACATTTACGTAGATACAATTACCAAATACACGTTTTACATGCACAAATGGGAAAGCCCGCGGAACAAATCTAAAACGTCAACTTATGATTCATACAACTTGCAAAGCTCACATTTAATAATATAATAAGACACGTGCATCGTAAATTATGCCTGCGTGTCTTCTGAAGCCATTGTGTTAAAACTGATACGATGCAATTAAAATGTTTGTATGCTGACTCAAGTACTTTAGGAAATGCTCTTTTTAAAGGTCCGCCTACAAGTCGACATCCTCGAAGATCCTTGCGACAGCCAAGCAGACGCATTTAAGCAATGTTGGGTTGTGGTGGACACTCTAAAACTATCCATGTCGGAGGAGCGGGCAACCACTATTTAAGACAGCCAACGAAAAGTGTCAACAAATCTGTAAACAAGGGCGATAAAGGGCTAACAATCTCAACATGCACTGCCTATTATGTCGATACAAACGTATGTGTTTAGCAGGGGGTTCAATTTCCAACGTAAATGTAGTCCCTTAGTGGTCTCTTATTTTGTGGCCGGTAGTGTTTTTAGCGATCACAGGCGAGAGAGGTAACTTATCCATCGCTCACCCCTTTATTTGCAATTGTCTTTAATTGTTCACCCCTCAACACGCATGCTGCCAGACAACGTTGGTCACTCGACGGTTTCTATTAAGTAACCTACCAGACGTGTTTCTATAAAACTTAGTACGATGCAATTAACATGTTCGTATAACCCAAATACATTTTTAAAGGTCCGTCTACAAGTCGACATACTCCAAATTCTTTGTGACAGAAATCCGACGCGTGTAAGCAACGTTAAGTCATGCCGTGTAAACTCTGAAATATTTTAGTCGATGGAACGGACAACTACAATCCTACAATTATTGATGACAGCAGTATGTACAAGGGGGCATTACAGAAAAGACCAATTATTTTCAATTTCCATGCACTTGGCGTCACAGAAACTAATTATCTATCGGACGGAGATTGTTAAGTTGATCTCAAGGGAAAATTTAATTCCAATTGAGATGGTCTAACTCAAATTTAAAATCGCTAAATCCTCTAAGGAAAGATTGTGACAATTAGGTAGACACCCTGCGATCGATCTATGAAGGAATCTACAATAAGTCATTTAAATATGATGAACTATTGTCAAATTTCTACTCTGGAGTTGACTTTAGTTTCCCCTAGAAACACCAATAGCAATGACAATGACAACAACAATCACCATCACCAAAATTAAAACCTTTCAATTAGTTGCGTTTTTCTATCTATGCGTCACCGTTCGTAGTATAAACATGAAACGTTACACACGCGCTCCTCTCAGTGATTAAGAGAAACGTGATGTTTTTCAGATTCGGCCTAGTGGCTGAAATAGTTGCGTTTCGCTATATATTTATGTTTCACGTGTACAGGCCACAGCAATGGAGTCAGTGTGGAGTTTGACCTTGAAGCAGCCAGTCGTGTTGACTATTCTAATGTACAATGAGTTTAGATGTACATGATGTATTTTCTTCAACTGGGGTGGGAACGTATTATTCATTTACGTATGGCATCTGGTAGGGTTCGGTCGTACCGACTACACATCGACATACCCTTTTCCCTGTCGTGTAGAGTTGCATGTCAATGCTGTCCAGGTTATGTCCAGGTAATGACGTTCAGACAGTGCTGCCATGTCGGCATCTGAGGCGACACCACCCGAGTTCCCTCGCGTGTAGGTCAAATACATTTGTCGGTTTCTCACCTCCAAACATTCACACCATAGTATGGCCTTCCATAGATCTCTCAGTTGAGAACACTTTTCAAGAATAATTTAGGTAAATATTCCCAAATTAGGCTCCACAGGATTACCGACTAACTCTACCAAGATAAGATCACATCAATCAGCTTAAACATCGTCACTAGGCTCCAAGCGTTCGTAAGCAATCACATAACTGTATTTTACGATATAAGCAAATGCTTTTAACCATCTTGAGAACAGCGTGGATGTTGATCTCCTGACTCCCCGTCGGAGAGACTGCTGATTATCACACACACACACACACACACACACATGCACGCACACATACACATCCACTCTAACACGCCCGCTGAAACCACCAACACACAGAGACAAGTACTTAAAACACAATTACTTTCTGAACTGTAAGTAATAAACTGTTCAAATCGTAACTTTCTTCCCTGTTGTATATTTCATTTAAAATACTTATCCTTTATTTTCGTATTTTCATTCATTGCTAGTTGTATCTTTTATTTATTCGTCCGTATGTCAATTTCAACATACCTTTCTTTCCTTCACCAAGTTCCTTTGTCACATACTCGTGAATACTTTTTCCCTGTCCTTCATCATTGACCAGCCATGTCACCTCATTGACTACTGTCCCCAATTAACCCACCTACACACTAGTACAAGTGAGCGACACACGCGACATTGACTTACTTACAACCCCTTACCGACGAATAGCCATATTGCTCATCCCGACATAACATCAGTCCATAAGTGCAGATAGGAAACTTATATACGATCATGTGTCCCCATGTAATCAGATAAAGATGTTCTCTTCACAACAAACACATCCACTTCCCCGCTACACATTCGTTACATTCGTTCAATGCTGAAGCGGGTACGTGATTGCTTCGTAGGCGGACGGTATAATTCCTCACAGACTGAATACATCTGACACATAGTCCAGATTCAATGCATGTCAAATATATCACTTCGTCTGCTATAGATTTGCCGCATTGGCCATATCACACTGCTATATACGGGGAGGGGCTGAGAAAATAGTCATGCGCCGCTTTGTTTTTATGGAATACCTACCAACATACGAGGCTGGAAAAAATGAAAAGACAGGAGGTAATTCTAGCACTAATCCTTCATTTCAAAGAGGAATATTATATGTTTGAACTCAACTTCTGACCAACATTTAACTGCATGTTTTCCTTCATATAATTACCTCAAATTGAGGAAAAGCGATTTCGCAAACCTTTGAATGCAATACTTAGGAATCATAGATTTTCCGATAAACCCTGTGTTCTTAAATTCATCAGCAACATAATTTGTCAAACGAGACAAATTCGCCGGAAGCCATTTTAAGTCGAAACATATTCAGCAGTCAGTAATCAACGTGTTTAAGAGTCTCGACTTTCCAAACTGTTTTTTTTTAAAAGAGCTCCAACGTAATTAAACTATGTGTTGTACCGTATCGAAAATGCCCACAGGTACATAGCTAGGCAGACTTACGGTATAAGTAAATAAATCATTGAGATACCAGAGCTTATGTTGTTTTCCCACCGTAACAAGAACAGCAATAACAATCCTGATCTAATGTAGTGTTCTTAACATCCTGTTTCCGGGAGTAACTTTCATTATTTCGGATTTCAGTTTCACCCAGTATTTGAATCAGAGGAGACTACTTATTGTAATCACCTTTAGAGAGGGTCATTTAGATAACAATAACCGATAACATAAGCACCTGATATAAAGATCGACACACGTTGGATCCATTGCTATATATTTAGAATCATAGTTATATATTCATTGTTATGTTATTAAATTCATTGTTAAAATGAAATTAATATGAATGGTATGTGAGACGCTAAGAACAATGTACAATCCGTCATGTATGGTGGTATCGAGTCAAGTAAACCATTATAATCTTTAAAGCCTGCTCCATTTGGTGACCATGTAGGACGCACAGAGAGAACAAGTGCTCGTGTTAAAAAAAACAATACTATTCTGTTCTTACTTTTCCGCCCTTAGTAATGAACAGGGGACCGTTGCTCAAGTTAAGTGCACGAATGCGTTGCTTTTCTTATTTTGCATCGCTTAGCGGAGAACAGAGGACACTTGCTCAAGATAAGGACACCGATACATTGCTGCTCTGACTGTGCCGCGGAGGACGGGGAACAATTGCTCAAGGTAAGAACACCAATACATTGCTACTCTTACGTTGCATCCCTTAGCGGGGAACGGAGGACAACTGATCAAGGTACTGCATTGATGTTCGTACTGTGTCTCCCTTAGTGGCGAACATATGGGACTTGCTCATTTTAAGGACACCAATACATGTATGTTCTTACGTTACATCCCTTAGCGGATAACTAAGAACGATTACAAAGGTGGGGACACCAATACATTGCTGTTCTTACGTTGCATCACTTGCATCACATCACAGTGGAAAACAGAGAACACTTGCGTAAGTACACTAATACATCGATATTCTTACTCTGCATACCTCGGCAGAGGACAGATAATAATTGCACAAGTTAAGGACACCAATGCATTGCTGTCCTTACTTTGCCTACCGTATTGGAGAACAGTGGGCACGTTCTCAAATTAAATACACCAATACAGTGATATTCTCACGTTGGATCCCTTAGCGGAGAACATAGCACACTTGGTCATGGTAAGGACACGGATTCATTGCTGTTCTTACTTTGCCTCCCTTAGTGGCGAACAGATGGGACTTGCTCAAGGTAAGGTCACCGATACATTGTTATTCTTAATGTGCATCTCTTAGCGGAGAACGGGGTGCAATTGGTCAAGTTAGGGAACAGATAAATAAATATATACGCATGGTGTATTATCATACATGGTGACAGGTAAAAGAAAGACAATGATTTAGCAAGTGTATCTATTTACAATTATGTGAATTGCTGTTCAGCATTATACAGATATGTATGAAAGTATGCTTATCCCATCCATACACTAACACGTCTAATTACTATAAGACAAAGCAGTTCACTTATGTTAAGTAGTATATCCATTATCGATAATATCCATTATCGATAATCTATTGAAAATCCCAAGATATGTGTATTGTTTCCTGCATTCCACCGGTTTCTTCAACGTGTCCTTTTATTTGTAAAATATTTTCAGATCAGGATTTTAACTTGTTTGTTTTTCTCTCGGATTACTCGTCTCACATTTGTTTGACTTCCAATTTTTCTTTGCAGCCATTTCAGAAATAGAATACATAATTAAATGAGAAAATGCTTTTCGCCTGGAAGCTATTAATTCGTCTATGTGAAAAGAAAAGTGTGTTATGCCGATTCCATCTAGCTCCCAGTAATTTCTGGAGTGAAAGTCGCCATGTGGGTGTATTTATTTATTTAAATATCTATGTATTGATTATGTGTCCCACTAAAGTGGACAACACATCCTTATTATCATTAAGTAGGTTACCACATGATGAACAAGTAAACACAATATGTCATGTTATGATTACAGAGTAAAATACTGAATATGAATAATAATGAAAATATCAAAGTAATAAAACAGGATCCGTGTGTGGGCAACAGAATGTATTCTCTAATCTCACTGAGAATATCTATTGCCCACGCATATAAAATACCATGTGTATCCATATATTTCATACATGCAGTCATTTTTGACGACAAGGGTGAACTAATAAAAACAATACATTGGTTATTGAGCATTGCGTTGAAATTATTATATACATGTTTTTTTAAATATGTTTCGGATTAATTTTATAATCATATGTGTTTATTTTATTTTGTTCGAGTTATTCAAGTGCATTGAATTAAAGCCCATTTGCTGTGTACGCACGCGTCATGGCACGTTGTAAACACCTGGAAGTGAATTAACAGTCAGATCTGGTAAACCGTAGGAACTAGCCGAACATCATCAGGTTCTGAAAAATGTTAAAAAAGACATTTAAATAGAATTAATGTTATATTTTCCCAATGTCACATGAATTCCTCCATTCTGTCGGACATACGGTGTCCATAAACTGATCACACACACACTCTCTCTCTCTCT
>VCCN01000420.1:7759958-7771273 GCA_006491835.1 Architeuthis dux | reverse complement strand
TTGTTCTGGTGGTGTGTAAGCACTGTGTGCAAAATCCCAGCCATTGATACGTATTTAGACGTTGCTCCATAATTCATAATATTATTCTTCACAATAGGCCTAAACGATCAAAAGAAGCCAACACAATAAAAAATGCCTTTTTTGTTTCCAGGTGTATGTTAATGTTATATAGTAAACCTGTGTTATATACTATTTATTACTATAAGAAATACATTCAGATCATATAAATAATTAAAATATGTAGAGATAGAAAGTATAAAAAATATACTATGCAAAACCGAGACGTACACATTGAACATTAGCATAATGTGTCTGCAGAACATGCACTGAATCTCGTCTAAGTACATTTAGATGATGTATAAACATGTTCTTTCATAATTTATGTAATTACTAGTTTAGATGCTGAATCCATTCTTGCAGCAGAGCACTCTCAAAGTTTTTTAAAGCTACAATTCAAGAATAGCACAAGATAGCGTGACAGTTATAACATGAATACATATGTGTTCAGAACTAATGATGCCATGCTTACAGTTATTAATGAAGACGATGTTGAATTCGTGCGAATGTAGCGTGAAGACGTTAGCAGCATGGCAGGCCTTGGTAAAGTAGCCACTGCTCAAGACGAGAGAAACCGTAGCAGAATAGAAAAGGAAGATAACATAAGAACAGTTATCAAGATAAACGGTTGGAAAAAGCTGGATCATTAGCACTTGTACTCTCGCCCTCATATATACCCTCTTTATATGGAGATGAAGAGCTGTATAAACTACCGTTTCCTTTTGCCTATCCATCAGGAACTATTCTTGTAAAGCGGTGAGGTGAAGGACATTCTCAGGTAAATGTAATTGGGGCAATAGATCGCGCCAATCCACCAGATCGGAGTGCTGCTCAAGTAGCTGGAGCTGTAGTGAAAGCGTTTGGTTATGATCTGTCTCTGAGGACATGCTCTCGAATCTCTATTCGTCATCAAAGAGAAAGTGCAGCCCGGGAACATATGATATCATTAGCCCTAGACGGCTCAGTCCTCCTGAATTGGGATGGGAAGCTTCATCCTGGTATTGGGGGGAATAAGACGAACGTGGGTCAAATAGCAATTCGTATTGCATTTAAGCCATGAGAAGCTGTTTGGTGTCTCAAAGACGGAGAAGGGAGCTAAGTGTCACTGGCCCAGGCATGTCTTCAATATATGAAAAGCCTTGATACAACCGCAACCAATATAGGTTTGCGTCATATAGCCCTTCAGCATTGAATAGGCAATAGGGCATGCGTTCATTTGGATATATTGTTTATATGTATTTTCATCAATAGTTGGCCAACAGGTTGCCCTGAAACTGGTCACCTCAAGAGAGTTAAGAAAGGAATGTCAATCCTTCTCAAACAACGTATGTGTCCCACCAGAGAAAGTTTTGTTCAAGTGATAGGGAAATAAATGTCCAATTACATACCTACTCCATTGCAAGCAACTCGTCCTCGTGACGACTACACGGAATTCCTTGAACTGTCCTTACTATTCCTGGGGATGAATACTGATAGTCAAACCTGCATACGAGCTCCGTGTTCTAGCCAAATCGCTATGTGGATAGGGAAGGTGAATTATGCACAACAGGCTACCTTTTCCTGAGCCAGCTCCAGCTCACGAAATGTGACTCAGCTGGCTTTATTTGTCAGTTTACGTCAAATACTGACATGAAACACCAGTGCTGCTCTAGTTGACCTTGCACTGGACCTTCTGGATAGAGAAGAAGCAGTAAACGCAACTCTAAGCTGTCATATGTGGTTCCTGTTGAAGCATCTGATTGGACAGGCCTTTTGTGATGACAGGATTAGTACAAACACACACATATAGATGGTACAAAAATCTAACACTTGGTACGCAACAGTTTAGACACTGTATTGATCCACACGACATGTACATATACTTTAAACCTGATTCAAGTATGCACGGTTTGCTTTCTCTTCATACCATACATATCTAGACACATTTTAGGCTTACGTGTGAAAAATATGAAAGGTTTAGCTAGTCTTCAACCTTAGATATAAGCAAACATAATGTGTGAGCAATGTAGCTTTACAAAGCAACCGACACTGCAGTTTACATGTGCAGGTATTATGACTAGACACGAATAACGTGATTCAGAAAAGTATTACAGATTCATTCAGGTATAAAAGTTAAGATGAAACCGTATTAATTGTCTCTTATGTAAATCCTTCTCGTGTTTTGTCTCTGTATTATAATTCGAATGTCGTAATGTTGTTTAGAGATAGTTGAGTGTTCTTTGCTTCAAATAGTGACATTCTTCAAGCAAGAAATAATTAATATCTGTCAATAATATCCTAATACTATTTGGGGAAACATTACGCTTGCTTATTCTATAGTATTTCTGGATTCCATCGAAGCTTACTGACGTGATGAATGCAAATCTGTTTCTATAACAACCAGACGTCTTATTTTACGGCTGAGTGTATTCTGAATCTCAAGTAGTTCATGCTGCCATGTTGTTTTTTAGGAGGAGTTCAGAAGTCGAATAAACTTTCAACATGTGTCTATTTCCTCGTTAGGTTTGCGTCTATCACAAGACTGTGCTTAACTTTAGAAAGTTACCATAACAGACTTTCCTACTAAATTGCTGCCATTCTAAGCTGTTGATTTACATATTGTTGATATATATATATATATATATATATATATATATATATATATATATAGCACTTTAGTAAATAGATTTGAAGGTTTTGAAGGTTTGAACAGACATTCATTTTACTCCTAATCGCCGAACATTAAGCAACAACAAACATTTGTTTTCTTGCAATCAACATAACAGGGGATGCATCTAATCATGTTGTGTGGTTCTAAATGCTATATTTTTTAAAGAATTACATTGTTAAATGGAAAAGAATCAAGTTGTTTTGTTTCTATCATTCTAAAACTTTGTTCAGAATTTTTCAAGAAGTTTAAGAAAATGAACTCCCATCACAATGGAAGAGTTGCTAAACTAGTAAGTTAATTCTTTGTTCGCCTAGTCAGTATCCATAATGCACCCTGCAATCTCAGGGATTGAACGCAGATGTTGTGCTTATTCAAATACGTAATAGCAATACCTTTTTTTATCAATGATAATATATACATAGACAAAGCTATTGCTCATCACATCTAAAGCAAACATCAATTTTTACATTTAATCAATCATGGCGTAAAGTGAAAAACAAATATACATTAAGTAATATGGTATTCCCAGACCGGAAACATGGTAATGCTGGTATGGTAAGCTGGGTCGACATAGGCTAGTACGATGGGAGGTACATGATACTGCGTTGTAGGCGAAAACGGAAGAGGGTGGGTGTTATCTCTATAACGGCTCGGCCCTTTTTTTTGTAAACATTTCAGTTTAGAAAATACGTTAATGTAGGGACATACATCCACGTATCATGAGTATGTATAACTGCAAATGAAAGTATAATCTCAGATGAGAAGCGTTGCTTTGATCTACAACATTGAATGAATAATATGTAACATTAATCTAAATGAGAAGAAAAGACGCTGTCAATTTGTTAAGTGATCTTGGCTATTCACAACTCCCATTTATTGTATTGTTTATGAAGTCTTAACCGTATTATGCAACTATCCTACTCTGAGGTACGTTGATCTCATTTAAAGGTGAAAGCTCTTAAGTGTTAAGCACAATACATTTTCTAGGAATATTATGCTTACAAAATAAATAATAGTTGCTGTTTCAATATTTAGCTCAACACAATGCATAGAACATTGTTAAAGGGGAAATCGATCTTCTTTTTTTAAAAATGATTATGATAGAAGCAGGAAGAGATTATCGATAAAAGACAGGAGGTCGATAGTTCTCAGATTATATTCTCAGCTCTCAAGATAAAACGTTTTCTGCCTTTGCCGGTTGTTTACTGGAATACGGAAACCAGTCCTGGATCAATCAACGGCGGTTGTCGCCTGGTTGTTCTGACCAGCTGGATGCAGTTACGATGCAATTGCCAATGGGGGTTTACTAGGGTGTAGTATAGCTCTGCGTAAGCAATGGCAAGCAATACAAGTTTTGCCCAGGATTCGTTCTGTGATCAAGTGACGCTTGCTAATGTATTCCGCGACACTAGTTGCGGGATCAAGGGCCAGATCTTGGCAAGCCAGGGCCCCGCCATAAACTCGAATTGATGTCAAACTTGTGGGGAAGAGAGTGAATGAACTAGGATATGCCCGTCTGTAGTACCGTATGTTAGAAAGGGGTCTAACTCTTAAAAATACATACGTATGCATGTCAAAACACACACATTTTGAATGTTTTCATTTGTCATACTGCCAGATAATACGACAGCTATGTCTGATATTGTTAGTAATACTATTAATCGATTCCATTTTCATAGCCATGCAATGTCTATGGCTATAGTTTCAAATACATGTGTATGTATGCGTCGTATATGTACCACATAGATACCACACTGCGGCGCTCGTTTCAGATGCTACTCTTGATACATGATAAATAAACTACTGCTGTTTAAATGAAAACTTCACTGTGATCGTGTATCTAGTGTCCGTTTGATGTTACTTTAAGCGTCATAAATCGGAGGCAACAGTAACCTACAGATGTAAATTAAGATAATTAAACACATCATACACAGGCACCACATAATAAACATATACGGCGTATCGATTAGATATTAACACATTAATGAAGTTAGAAGCCATTAATGTGTTCTTTGTCAGAATATTGCGCACCATGAATTCGGTTAGGTACGACGGAAACAGTGCATCCAACGTGCCACACTGTCCAGGGATTTTCGACATGCTGGATGTCTGATGAAGAACACATTAATGGTTTTAAATTCCATTGATTGCGTTAATAGCTGATCAATACGTTGTATAGTTATACTATTAGGAGCCCTTGCATGCTGTGTTTGACTCCCATATATTACATCCGTATGACCAAGGATTACCATTACGTAAAATGTCGAAGGCTGAGATGCAAAGTTGTCTACAATTATATTTTTCTACGATCAACAATGTCTGAACCAAAACTCAGTCTCTTCCCAAGAAAGAAAAGGCAGGTGGTGTTTACTTGGAAGCCGTTAATGTGATAACGATGTCTAATACTGATGATTTATTGGGGAAAATGTACTGACTTCAAATAACTTTCCTATATTTCGCTGTTTTGTGTTTGTTTTAATCGTCCATTCGCACTCGATGTGTCGTGGGAGGTGGAGACAGTGGTTGTCTTTTCCGTCAGTCCGTTTGTATTCTCCTTTATTTCACACGAGCAATTTATTGCAATTCAATTCCGTCTTGCTAGACTCGTCGGAGCCTCATCAGAACACCGTAAAGTTCATTAATACGTCCCCTACTCTGTCCGTTCTTGTATTTCTCGTAAAGATGAATAATCTTTTCTCCAACTATTGTATAAACACATTATTCTTTCAGTCTTTTAATGTAATTAGTTTTTTTTTTCTGGTCTTCCTAAAAAAAACCTCGATCCGTCCATTATTGGTAAGATCCGTCGCGCACACTAATGAGTTTGAATGCAACTATTTTGATAGAAAATGTACTGTTGGTGTCAATAGTATTAGAAACCCAAACCAACTGTCACTAAAACTGTCAGCATATATTTCTTCAGGTGATTCTGACTGGCTGACTGGCTTGCTGGCTTGCTGGCTATGGATGTGTCGCACGTATATACCACACCAATAGAGTGAGAAAGCTGAACATGTAAGCAGCCACTCCCTATTATGTCTAGAGAAGAATGGTTTTAGTTGTTTGTTTTAATCACCGCCACAATTATTTTCCTGGGCTTGGGGAGCGGGTTAAAATTACACTGTAAGTCTATGATAAATTGCCAACAGAAGTAATCAATGTATTGATTGCCCCTTTTCAAATTTTACACCCAACATGACATATGGCCAATATATGTTGGCTATGTGACGGTTTCTATCAATTGATTAACCAGACCGGTTTTTGACAACAGTTCAACACAAATATTAGATGACGACTGTTCATATATACAAGAGCTTCTCAAACCTTTTTCACTCGCGAGCCCTTTTGATGAGACAAATCCTTCCTCAACCCCTCACTCGCTATTATAAAATCAATAGATACTAAGACAGTATATGATATTTAGCTGCAATTTAACAGTAACTAAACGTAGAAACGAATGTCTACCGCAGAATTGCAACACATTTATAATCTATATTACGTTTTACGGTGTTTATTACGAAAAACAATCAAGAATACATTACTAAAACGTAAAAAGACGAGATTTACTTTAAAATAAATAGTGAATAATGAATAAGCATTGAGCCATTTTACAAAAAGCAGCAGAAGGAATACAAAAAATAAAATAAACAGATTTTCAAATATGTATGTGACCCCCAATAACTTTTTAATCGACTCCCAAAGACGCCATGGGCCCTATTTTGAGATACCCTAATGCATACGGCCATTGTTGTTTGAATATTAACCACATACTGAACACATATATGCCGACTTCGCTTAATTATATTAATTGAAGATAACTATAACATGTTAAAATCATTGAACCATAGTTCATCATTCTGAAGAATTATATAAACAGGTCTGGTTAGTCACCCACTAGATACATTTACGTTTTGGCAGCATCCTGTATTGGGGTGGGGGTGATCTATGAATAAAATGCTTCTCTTGTATTTTGGTTGAGAGACTAATGGTCCAATTTTTAATATAAATATATATTGTACATTGAAACCTCCACTAAAAACATATTTTGGAAGGGAATGTTAAAAACAAAGAAATCGTTTTTTCTTGACATAATAAAGAGTAAATGTTTAAACTTTCAGTCCTCTAGCTCAATTAGGTGCGGCCTGTACGCGTGAACTATAAGTAGATATGGTTAGACAATGTGGAAAAGGAAAAGAGTGAGAAAAGCGTGTTACATCTCAAACATGTTTTTTATCACGAGGATACCTCTTTATGCATTTCGTCGCGGCGAACAACGTATTCAGAAGAAGGTTGAACACTGCAGAGTCCTGCAGTTATCCATGTGGTGTGCAGTGAGTGATCCTAGATGTGTTTGGTGTGGTGCTGTGGTCATTCATCTTGTGTGTGGTGAATAAGATCGTGTTTTGTGTGTTATATGCCAGAATGCCTGGCCTGTGTGAGGAGGGATAGATTCTTCTTGGAGGGGTCAATGTGTGGGTATTGGGGTGGGTGGTGCTGGGTTGTTAAACATATCTGGTTTGGGAATGAGGTAGTGACTCTTCTTGGAGGGGTCACTGTTGGGGTGTAGGAGGTGGCTGCTCTGATGGGGTGGTTCTGCTGGCTAGTGAAATTGTCTGTATTGATAATATCTGATTTATGGCTGGTGTGCGTTTGTGGGTGGGTGGGTGTGTGTGTATCACTAAGAGGTGAGTGTGTAGCAGGGTAGGTGTGTGTTTGTGAGTATGTCGGTGGGTGTCTATTGGTGTGTGGATAAAGAGTGTGTGTGTATGTATGGTGTGACATGTGCGGTCTATGTGTGTCACTGATATGTGCCTGTGTGGCCGGGTAGGCGTGTGCTTGTGTTCGTGTGTGGGTGGGTGTCTATTGCTGTGTGGATGATAGAGTGTGTGTATGTATGTGTGCTTATATGTGTGGGTGGGTGGGTGTATATTGATGTGTGGATATCAGTGTCTGTGTGTATGTGTGAGTGGTGTGATGTAGCTTGTGTGGGTGGGTGTGTGTGTTATTAAGAGGTGTGTGTAGCGGGGTAGGTATATGCTTCTATGAGTGTGTGGGTCGGTGTCTAGTGATGTGTGGATGGTAGTGTGTGTGTGGTGTGACCTGTGTTCTATCCGATGCCTTGTGTGTGTATATGATTGTCTATGACTCTGATTTTATGTTGTTTGAGTATGATTTATTTAATGGTTTTGCTAGTTGGAAGTAACCAGGTCGTTGGTGAATGGTTTCGCATTCGGCTATAAGTGCAGCCTCGATGCATCGTCGTTTCATGGGACTGTGTATATGTTTTATGGTGTGAGTGTTGAGTAGGTTAAAATTGTGGTTGTGTGTGTATCTGTGAGTTACTAAGGCGTTTAGGTGGTCGTCAAGCTTGAGGGCTCGGCGGTGTTCGTATATTTGTTTTTTGAGTGGCCTCGACGTATACGTTGTACCATGTAATGTCTGCAACAACCACAATGTTAACCTACTCAACACCCACATCATAAACATATACAAAATCCCAGGAAACGACGATGCATCGAGGCCGCGCTTATAGCCGAATGCGAAACTGCGAAGATATACGGACACATTATTATATTTTGAAAGAAATCGGTACATGGAGGTGGGCGCGGTGGGGGTCTAGTTGAATTCAATGCAGAACAACGTCATGAAGGCGTTTGGAAGAACTGTTTGTTATGAACTGCACTAGCGCCGGATATTTGAGTCCATGCCTCGTGGGCACTGAGTTCTTGTGCTGCAATCTGACATTGAACACAACAGATAATTCGATTTTCCGGTTAATGTCATCATTTCCTCGGCCACGTATTCCTGACCAATTGAATTTTTCTCTTGGGCATTGATGGACTCATTACATGATTTATATCTTGATAATATATTCGGCATCTTCTTCTTCTTCATGTGACATGTCCACCCAGGACGTGGGTGATCATACCGTTCCCTTGTCGCTCTCAGCAAATCCCACTCTTTAGGTATTCCTCCTGCCATCCACCTGCTATAAGCCTTCAAGTAGGTTACTCGCTGCCTATCTATACTCCTGTCGCTTGATGTGAGCATTATATTCTCAAAGCCGTACTTTCTCAGTATGGGACCCAACAATGCCAACTATCTTGTGCTTGCTGTTAGCAACGGTTTAACAGTAAACGTCTATGTGGTTCCATACTTTTCTCATCGCTTTCGGTGATGATGTTGCCTTTCCAATCTGACTGAGCTTGAAGTAAACACATGTCTCCGAATGTATTAAGCTCCTCTTTGCACGACATACGTTTACCAGGTAACCGGTTCCAGAGGTCAATGTCCGAAACCAGGTAAACTTTACCTTGTCTCGGTCATTGACCTTTGGGAGCGGTGGGAAATACGCAACACTTTCAGTCACTTTTTTCTTAATCATAATCAGTACATAGTTATTACCCTGAGGAAATGAGTTCAATGCATATATACTGTTCCATTAAACAACTTATTATTAATGATGAAGCTAATCACATTCATGAGAAAGAAAGGTTTCGAATGGACAACAATCAAAATGCCACAGTGATTCTGATGGAAGTATATCTTGAATTAGGTGCTGTCAGCTACATAACAGCACATACTAATTGAATATGTGCAATAGTTTCGAAATTAGCACTTTGAACGTCCACAGACATTGGGTGAGTTTTTATTATTGGCGCCATGTAGCCTGTGGTTCTAAGCAGGGCCTCCGAGAGGAACTGTAGAAGGCGGTGCACAACTGTTTTCATCCGGCTGCATCCCCTCGAAGGGGGGCTGGTTCTAAGTACCATGCATATGCGAAGGCCAGAATACGAGTTATCACTGCTAATGTTAAGTCCTGTAAATGGTAATTTGCTTAGTAAATCAGTCTTGGATTTGAGGAAAAAGCTCCAAATGTGTGAAAATAAAGGTTTCAACTTACATGTGCGACACAAATACCGACTGAAACCCTCATATCAATAACCGCCAACCAAAAACTGTCAGCATAGGTCAACATAAGTTTCTTCAGTTGTTAAGTGATTATGCCTGGCTGGCTACCAATCTCTCTCTATATATGTATATGTCACGCGTAGAGGCCACACCAATGGGGTTAGATGTCTACTCTCTGTCGAGAATACACTTGTGTTTGTCTTTTGCCTCACCCGCAATGAATTTTCCTTAGGGCGGTGTTTAAATGTAAGTTAAAGCTAAATTGGTCCCTTATTTTGTGGCTGGCTGTGTTACGGTATGGGGTATCTTCAAACCCCATATATGCAAACGACGTGTGCGTTGCACTGGTGTGTATAGTTGGAACAGGTCGGATATCGTTTGATGTTCATTCTTCGTTCATTCTTCGTTCGTGTGCCGCGGCTTTTGCTGAAAGAAACTTGCATGGAAGTCCACCGAAATCCGATTAAAAATATTAAGTTCGTTTTATTTGACTTTACTCGTAGAGACGCTCCGGGAATCCGCATTATAAGAAACGTGATTACTACAAAATCTACGTCCTCATCCAGAATATTGTTGAATTTTGAGTTGTCAAACATGTCAACACACAGTTACCTGCTACTGTGTTTCTCGTTTCAACTATGTAAGTTGCATGAATCCCATATGTTTACACTTCACGTCAAAAAGCTGTGCAGCTCTAGAAGCACTGACCTGTGGAGGCGGGCGGCGGGGCCGCGGACACAAGTCCTAGCCTTGGACAGCTAGCAATGGTCTCTCTCCCTCTTCTTCGGTTTCGCCCCTATTTACCGGTATACCCATTTGTAACATGTGCTCGTTTCGTGACGTTAAAACATTACATTATACTTTTGTTTGCGTCAGTAAATTATTTAGCCGGATCAGACACCATTAGTTTTGTTATTCTAACTTTATGTACAAGCATTGCATGATTAGGATTCAGTCTGTAATTTCTTTGTTTGTTATTTTAACAAAACAAAACCTTCATGTCAATAACATGTCTTACTTTTCAATTCCAACCAAATAAAAACAATCCGATTTGTTTACCATTAGTTAATACAGCCCTCATCTTAATACCTGTCCTAACAAACACATTACATATACACACTGCATGATTATATCTATCTATATGGGTCATATTGCTACACAGATCCAAGACACAGACAGAAGCAGGCGTGCGCTGACTGTATGAGTAACCTGGGGCCATATTGCTACACCTGCGTTCCCGCGTGTTTTTTTTTAAAAATCGGACTTTTTTAGTGATCCAACAGACAGCAAGAGAATAACTTAGTCATTCATCACCGATTTTAACACGTGTTTAACTAATCACCCCCACTACGACATGTTACCAACAGACGTTGGTCACGTGACGGTGTCTATTGAGTAACTAACCAGACATGTCATGACTTAAATCACCACACAAGAACTCGGGAAAATAGAATGTATATTTTAGGCTTCAGAAGTAGGTAAAAGGAGATAGCACAAAATAGATGATCTGTCACTTGTATAATTCGATCAGTCAGAAATTGGTCGGACAGGATACACTATTTCCAATCGAATACGCCTTTGAATATATACACAATGTGTTTGTTTTCCTTTACATCTACATCCTGTTCTTTGATAATTGATGTAGTATCATGAAGTATTAGTTTATTTCAACAACTATTTACCCCCCGCCCCCAAC
>VCCN01000420.1:7725286-7738252 GCA_006491835.1 Architeuthis dux | reverse complement strand
ATTAAAGCATATATATCTGACCTCCAGTAATACATTGACTTCGTTTTTGTTTTGATCTTTGTGCAGCGGCCGTGACTTCACAAACCTTCGTAATCGTATGTCCTATATGTATCAACTAGATACCACACTCCCATCAGTTACTGTGTCAAAATAATAACCCCAATCAAAGGTGATAATTGGTTAAAACCGCCTTAAACACACCGACATTAATAAGATCTGAGGGCAGTATAGAACTTTAATAGAGCAAGTGCACAATCACTGGTTATGAATTGATAGCTTGGGAGTATTTAGCACGGTGCCCGTAGGATATGCTACTTTCGACACATAGATTATCCAGCACTGTATATGCAAATCTGCGGGTTTGTGTGAGTGCGTATGTGTGTACTTACGTATTTCTAAATCTGTAGCACATGATTTTGCAACCAACCTCACCTTCATGCCTGGCACGTTCTCCGTCTTCCCTTCTGAATAGATCGATATAACTGTGTATATGAATGCCTTTGCGTAACGGACGTATACACAAAGTAGATATTTGGTGCATCTCAAACATCAGGTGCCAAATGAAATAGTTTCTATTGATTCTTCTGATTACATTCATAATTAACGGTGATAATTAAAACCTTTGATGATTTGAAACAGCTTCTTTGATGACATTTGGGAAAACAGATATTTCTTCCGGGATTTATTTTCTGAATGGTAATTTTATTTTGCAATTACACAGAAAAGTTCAAATGTACTTATTCGAGTGAATGGAGAATGTCTAGTTTTCCGGATGAAACGTCTGATTGAGCCAGGCTATGTTTTAAAGTTAATAACGATCGGGTCGCCAACTCGAATATAGATGCTAAAGCTAGACCAGAAAGGAAAGGATCTATAAAGCAGCTACAAACAGGCGTCCCACGATATAGTGATTCGTCATAGCGCTGTTTGTGATATAAGACGGATTTTTGGTGGACCCGAATATTATATTATGGACCACCCGTCCAGAGAACCGCGAATAAAAACAGAGTTTCATCAAACGACTTACTTATTATGATTGCAATATAAATAAACAACTATTTAATGTGTAATCAATTAAGATATACGTGCCTGGTGTTTAACATATAATTGTACTTACCTAATATTCGTGAACTATGTAGAAATATGTTTTTAAAACGTTAGATGGAATAGATAAATTGTGAAGGAACTAAATTAGGAGATAAGTTAAATTAGGAACTGAGATATAGATGCAGATTATTAGGAGCTGTTTACTTCTGCCAAATACTTTGGTGAGATACATGTATTCGGTCGCATCTTTCCGTCTGTCAGTTTGTATGTATGCATGTATATGCACGCGGTATCTCCAAACGTACTCAATGTATTGCAATTACACCTCGTAGAGTGGTAGGGCTACGGGAGAAGTGATTAAATGTTTGGGCGGATCCATACACACTTACTTCATCCGACAATGGCGTTGACAGAGGTATGCACGCTTTCTATATATTTCGTTTTAAATGGTGATTTGAATCTTAATCTTTCTCAATCGTGAATTCCAGTTAATTACTTATTCGTTTTAGCTGACGGCCTTCTTCTTGTGTATTTTCTGTTAAATGATATTTCTGTCAGAATGCCAACTTTGGCACGATGCCACATTTATGGAGCATTCACTCAGGATGAATCTATTAGTAAATGGCTTGGGAGATTATTGGTTTAATTATCACTCTGCTGAGGGTAAACTTGTTATTTCGAGGACTAGGTCAACATTTAGTGCAAAGCCACATTTACTGCGAAACTGTTTGGGATAATGTTAACTCTTAACCCATAAGAACCCGGCCCCATTTCTCACTGAAGGGAAATGATGGAGGATACAAAACAGACCAAATGGAACACATTTCGGAAGTTCTTTTTAAAAATAGGACTCCTAGTGTCATATGTGTCATATATGTCAAATGTTTTCCCCATTTGAAAATAAATTAGCTTGACAGTTTGTTCCATATTCTCCTAAACGATAGCACCCTAAAGATGAACGTTTGTGTATGAGGGTAACATGACCCCACCATGGACACAATATAGGTGGCGACGATGGTGACCGCTAAAGGTCAATTTTGGGTCAGGTCCATTTTGGGTCAGGTCAATTCTGGCGTTTTCAAATCTAACAGAGACGGCCGCACGTTGAAGGCTGCACATCTGTGTACAAGGACAACATTACAATGACGGTCAATGTAGGGTCAAGTCAATTTAGGTATTATCAAACCAAAGAGAGTCGGCTAAAGGCTGCTAATGTGTGTACATGGGGAATTTGACCCACGAATGGGCATATAGTTGGGGTACTGTCCTCTGGTGACCTCTAAAGGTAAACCCAAGGTCAGCTCAATGCTGGTATTTTCGGAAATGGTAAACATTTGACATTTTCGAACCACCTGTAGGATTGCGACCGCGACTTTGAGAAGCTATGTATTAGAATGTACTACTTGACCTTTCAGTATTGATTTCTGTTCCCCCGGGCACAGCCGGGTTCCCTACCTATAGTTATCACGTGTGAAACACTTACTTACGTTGTCCTCCCGGCACACCCTCCCTATCTCGTGCGCCTATGAATGTGCCACTATACATATTCCACATTCTGTACTGTACAGTCGACCATGATACAATCAAGATCTTAACATAAAAACGTCATTTCATTCATTTTCTCATTTTCAACGAAATGAAAAAAAGGTTCTTTAACTTTGCCAACAAAGTTGGAGAGGTTTTTGTATTCAGGGTCCGTCTGTATGTCTGTCTGTTTTCCCATCTGTCTGTCTTACCATCTGTCTGACCACGCGATGTCTCCGAAAGTTCTCAATACATCCCAATGTACTTTTGTGGAAGGCTGGTCAATGGGGTAAGGTCGAATTTGTCAAACGGATCCTGGAATATTATTTTCTGATTGAGATAAATTATTTCCATTTGTATCGTACATTTATGTATTCGTTCATGTCTGTTCACTCAATATCTCCAAAGGTTCTCAATAAATTCCAATGAAATATCGGGGAAAGTTGGACCATTGCGTAATGAAGAGGTTTATTATATGTTGGAGCCGATCCAATAATGTTTTCGATTTATTTAGTGTAAGACATTGGCAGAGGTGTGCGCTCTCTAGTTTTCCTCGTGTCCATCCTCTTCGTTCAATTGCTTCACTAATATTGTAATGTTATCATTGTATAACCATGTAAGGACAGTTTTAATTTTAATATGAATGACATTATACAGTGAACGTTAAGGGTCACACTATGAAAGAGCGTGATGTGCATGCATAGGAATCACGTGAGTGGTTACTGATATCAGTCAAGGCACTGGCCCGACATGTATTACAGATACTCGCGTCTTATTATCGTATACTGCATGAACTATAAATACATATGTCAACGGGCATCGGGGAATGTAGCTTTCATGGCCACATGTACTCATGCCAATATCCATACACCCCCCACACACGTATATATATATATATATATATTCATTATTGATTCCCGCAAATAGCATCTCTACCATATATGTATACTTTTAGATTAAATATTTTCTTTATTATTCTGAAGTATTGCTTTTAATTATATAAGGACACAACCTCAATGTGTCTTTATATATTCCAGCAATCCAATGTGATTAGTTCAGTTCCCACTCTTACACAAAGAGAATACTTTACGGGTATTAGTTTAAAACGATTGGCAAAAACTTAGTTTTTTGCCACACATGTTCTATAAATATCGTCCTGTAACCAATCAGACTCCGATGGATTATCTTGTAACTGGATAGGAATAACATATTTGGTTAGTCACTAAATATAAACTGTCACGTGACCAACGTATTTTGGCAGCATGTCGTGTTGGGGTTGATCAATTAAAACAAATGGAGATTGGGATTTTGTCGGAACAATCTGTCCGAATTTTCAAAATACAAGCGTGGACGCTGCCAGACACAGACACGGGACGAATTTAGCATAACCTTACATTGTAAATTGAATCGCCCTAAAAAGCTTTTTTCCCCCAGATTGCAGCCCTGTGGCTCCACTGGTGCAGCCCGTACGCGTGACACATATATAGCCAGCCAGCCAGAATTAATTAAAAATGAAGACACCTATGTAGACAGATTTGATTGATGGTTTAAGATACATGGTAAAATGTTTATAACAACGGGGTTGAAATCTGTGGAATCTACTTTTACATGTTTAAACACTTACCTATATATACGCTCATATACTTATAGATAGGTAAGTGTGTAAAAAGAGAATCAATTAAATAATCCCCACTTCAATCAAGCATATGCAGACTTGTAATGTCTTTAGCTGTACACTTTGCCGGCTCAGATTTGGGATCATCATCATCTTTGTCGCTAGCAGCTAGGCCGGCTATATGGCATATGGCTTACGTCATTGAGCGTAGAGAGTGGTTTCCCCGATGAGTATTAATGGGATCGCCAAGAGAGGCGCTCTACACGAGTCTCTTACTGTTTACAGTACCCTGTGTACCCAGTTGGTCATTCATCAAGGTACTGATCAGGCCCGACGTTGCTCAATTCGAGTTGGCCGTAACTAAACTTGAGATTACGAAAGAGCAAGTAATACTAACAAGATGCACTATTTAATTTCTGATCTGATTAAAGGGATTCACAACTGTTAGACATTCATGTTACTCAGCCTTTGTCTAGACCAGTGATTCCCAACGGTGAGTGCTGGAAGGCAAGGCGTGGTATGGCAACGTTAGCAGACACGGCGAGGTAGGAAAAGGGCAAAGAAAGCAACTGATACCTCCTACCGCATGTACTTTTAGATACGTGTGTACAATTATAGTTTGGGTTCTTAAATGCTTAGATAAAAACACAAAAACATTATCAACATTTAATGTCCAATGTATCATTTCTCACCGACTTTACGTGAGAGGTCTGATCATATACATGCTCTTAAAGGTGGCGGTGGACGGAAACTGGCATAAACCTAATCGCATCGGCAGTATCGTGCGCAAGTGCTTTGTTGTAGCTGATGGGATTTACTGAGGCTCGGTATACGTATGCAAATGATTTACCTTGCTCATCCTGAGGGGGTCATTGAGCCCCGGGACAGCATCTCCCCATTGAGCTAAGGGTGGTGAGGCTCGACCTGACGCCTTCGCGACAATAGTTGCGGGAACCAAAGTGATTTCCGGAACTAATGGCATGCGAGATTCCACCTTAACCGACCTTCTGTCACATCCTGCACTTGTGGGGAAACTGGGTAAATTCGTACGTACTCATCTGTATTGGTTTCTTCTGTCAATTATTGGTTGAAACCAGGAATTGAAGTAGGGTGAAGAGTACCAATTACGTGTGCACAGTTCTGCTGCGACCATCTATGTATACACACACGTGTATGTATATAGCCACATATAAGAAAACACACAAACAAGCACAACCAGAACAATTTAGGGGCACTTCAAATATTAAAATATAAAATAACATCTACATTCAGGTTTTCCTTATCCCCCTCCCCCTTAGCTGAATGATTTAATGTATTAATAGCCCCATAGGTCTGGTACAGACACACAGATGTCCTTAGTAGTTTATGAACACATACTCGTTGGAATATAGACGATGCACCATTTGCAGGAATCATCTTCAGTAGAAATAGAAGTACGTGTGGAATTTGACCCTGCAGCAGCCAGAAGTTTACAAATACATATTCACTTGTATAAGCATGTGTATATATATATATATATATATATATATACATACATGCATACGTGTGGGGGTGTATTTATGTATGTATATTGACCACTATGAACCGTGCTACTAACTTTGGCCTATGGGAGTTTTTTGAAAATCCCCTAATAAGTGTTTAGTGGGAGTTAATTAGTGTCCGGCAGCGTTCACGCTGGATTCGTTAATAATCACTGCCCATCAAAAGGTCCGAATAAGTGAATGTTAGTGACCATGTTATTTTGCAAATAGTTTTGACTAAGTAGTAAAACTAAATATTGACGAATTAGTTGAAAATGTAATTCCGTTCAAAAATCGAGGCAGACTATATCAGGCTGTGACTTACTTATTCATTTACCCTTTGAGATCTGATTTCTCTTTTTAAATTTAATATTCTGTCATTAAATTCTCATGGAGGTCATATAAAGACAACTAACATTGAACGGTAAAGAATAATTCGGGCAAACAATACATTTTTACTGCAAAAATACAAATTTGAATTACAATTACCGCCAATGACTTGCAAGTCTTAATCGATAAAACCTGTGGTCCTTAAAAGTACCGTTTGTACAGAAAGGGTTAAAACTAAACTATTTGTTTGTTTTCAAATTCTGAAAAAAGTCAACCTAACGTGTTCTTGCCATTCAACATGGGCTACCATTTTGGAAGAGCGAATACCCTGAAAAGGGAAGTTCTGGTCTGGTGGTGAGAAACCAGATGCAAATGTAAGTATTACTTTCAAGCCAGACTGGAGTCGTATTGAATAGGGATTCATTTGAATGTTCCTTGAGAAGAAACGTAGCCTTTCTGATCATTATCATTCAGAATTAGGTGATGAAGACGAACACCTTATACTTGGCCCGTTGCCAAAGATAAACTCAAATGCGAAGTGGATCAGAGACGAGGCTGGAGTAGAGAGCGGAATGATACAACGAATATAAAACAAGGAAACAGGCATAGCGCTCTTGCCAACAAGCCCAGTGTGATGAAAAGAAATTAATCCCATAATGTAACTCCATAGAGTTTGACCAGACTGTCGAATGCCTATGTTGGCCCGTGTGAACACATATGTATGTGCCAGCTTTCAGATCACATCAACAGAAACACGCGTGACTACCTGGCTGTCTAGTTCAGAATATTAACCTGATGATCGGTTATGTTGAAGGAAAACAGGAATATTCTCCACATATTCTAAAACGCACTGAACTAGAAGGATCCGTATTAGAAAACACTGAATGAAGACAACGGGTTTATAAAATAGGATGTATGCTAATCAATATAGCTCTATTCTATATACGTTTGTGTTGTAGATGTACTATCATACTGGCCACGGTCAAGGGTGAACATTAGGTTCACACATGTCTGTTGTTACCGACTGGGTATACTTTATTTATAAGTTTATAACGTATAGTTTATGTATATGTTTTCGTTTTTTTGTAGGTCTGTGGAAGGTCCCCAAACACGATGTTAGTGGGGGGTTCATTTTACACTGTAAGTTAATACTAAATTGGTCACTTAGTTAATGCCTGGCAGCGCTCACGCTGGATTGTTTAGTAATCACTGCCCAGCAAAAGCTGAGAGAAGTAACGTATTTATTGATCAACACTTTTTCAAATTCTTAATTGATCACTCCAACACGGAATGCTGCCAAAATACATGATTGATTAACCAGACCTGTTCTTGTTTTTGGCATAGTTTGGATACTTTCATATAGAAAGTCTGACATATTTGCGATCATTCTAGACGGAGGCAGTCTTGGCATATCTAATGAATGTCTTCCTATAGGTATTTCTGAAGAGTCATGTCTATGAGAAACGTCTAACATATATCATTGACTTGATGGCAAACATCCGCCCGTTTGATCAGGAGACATGTTATGGTCAACACGGTTGGATACTCTGGTTCTCGTACGATCACCGAAGTCAAGCAACGCCGAGGTATGATGGGTGTCTAACTGCGTATACTAGCTGCCGTAAGCAGCTGGATATCGTGTACACTGGCTCCGGTGGTGATTCTGTTTTCCCCTTAGGAGGAGATCGATATGTATACTACGCTGAATAACGCAACCCGAAGACCTTTTCTCCCCCGAACCCTCTGAATGGCCTGGCTGCGAGTGACAAGAAATGAATCAATCAATCAATCAAGAGACATTGCATGCCGTAATGAACAATATGCTGATCGGCTATCGTGAATACAATTCAAACGAGAAATTAATAAAAGACTCACAGTAAAACCTCTGAAGTGTGTGTTTTCCAGCCATGTACAGTATCTATAATAGCTATCGCTTTTACTAACATTTCACGAGGCTGATAACTGTGTCAGATACAAATGTCCCACATTTCCAGGCATGTAATGTATGTAGTAGCTGTCTTTTTTACTAACATTTTATGACGCTGATAAATATGCCAGATATACACACAGCAAACATAATAAAGGAGATTTACTATTACACACTGCATATCATTCTGGTCAGCTTACAATATACTGTATATGTAATAAATCCACAACATACCGTTAACATGTACGAAGAAAATACGAAATATAAATGGTTGAACGAATCATGTTCATTTATATTTTCTTTTTGACTCGTGTTCCTTTCATTACGGCCACTGAGCATTAGTCGGTCTCAGCTTAAATTCGAACGTATCATTGCGGCAACCATTCCGCCACCCCGCACACAGTATTGCATTAGTGTGCGCGTGTGTGTATGCGTGCGTATGTATGTGTGCGTGCATGTGTGTGTATATATATATGTGTGTGTGTGTGTGTGGGTGTGTATTTGGATAGGGAGAGACTGTTATAGCTATCAGATTAAAGCTATGGTTGCAACCCCGTGGGCACATGGCATCTGAGCGAGGGGTGCTACCGGTTCATCGACAGTTTCTTAGGAAGAGTCACGCATCGCAATTTGTAGTCAATATGGTATGTCCATCAATAACATAGTTTGATTCCATCATTTACCGGCGAGCTAATATAGTATGACGTACTAAAAGAGTTATAGCAGATGAAAACCGGGTGGCTAAAGGACGAGGGTATTTGAACCGTGAGTATGGGCTAGCTTTGCATCGCCTTACACTTTATTTCATTTGCGGTTGTGAGTTCGCGCGTGGGTGTATTAGGAGAAGGGGAGATTGTTATAGCTATCAAATTAAAGTCATGATTGCAACCAAGTGTAAGTATTCCTTTCTTTTCTTCTTTTAGATCATTCTTCGCTGTTATAGGTTCCCAGCGAGTCAAAAGAAGAAGAATCCATATAACGCCCTGCGTTGAATACGAATTTAAACTTCGTTATTGTAACGGTTATGCCATGAAGCCGAGAGATTGGTATTTAAATATCCCCAGGAATAAATCATGTAACTATCTTGTTTCAGACCTCAGGACATGTCTTTGTAGACTATATTTTGGTTAGAACCGATCAAAGTCAATAAAGCAGCCTTTGTAGAAATCAAGAGTGAAACGAAGAGGATTCGAAGCAGACGTCGTAGATTATGTAGAAACATATTGATTTTAGACCAGACACTTTCTTGTCAATATATAACGACAGAAATTTAAATAATTGTATCTGACCCAGGACAAACACCCGTCTATCCCATCCCCTCTATAGAACGCTTTCTGGCACTCAATCTTTCGGTATGGACACAGCTAACAATATACGGGCATTGGTTTATCCGTTCAAAGAAATGTTCAATTATAATAGTTTACCATTCAGTAATGTATGTATTTCTTGTCGCTCGCGACCAGGCCCCATCAGTGGGTTGAGGAGTGGCGAGACCTGGCCTCAAGCGACAATAAATGAATGTGTGGAAAGTACTAACAATCAAGATTGTTAGTGTCCTCCTTTGACAGATATAACAAGTCATGTACACACTATTCAATTATATTCACTATAGAATGTGCCCGGCAAACTACTAGTTAAGGCAAAATCGTAGTGGATACATCGGTTCTCATGTGATCACCGAAGTTAATCAACGTTGAGACTGTTCGGTTCTTAGTTGAGTGACCGTCCGGGAACACCAGGTGCCGTAAGCAGGCTTTGACTTGCGTAGTGTAGTGTAGTGTAGAGATCGATCCTCTTCTAGGACGATTAACGGGATCATCACGGGAGACTCTCTACTCAATCCCCAGCATACGGCACCTGATATAATAGTATAGTCAGATGCTTCCGGTTCTAGCCCAAGAACAGACATTTAGCAAAATAATTTCGCAGGTCACTGGTTATGGAATGTGATCGTTACATTATACCCCTTGTATTGTCTCATAGTAATCGGCTGTGCTGAGTAATCATCTATAACCAATTAAAGCTTATTAATTAATTATCCATTCGATGAGGCCAACTAAATTCCTCGGTGGTATTTACTAAGTTTTGACATATTCTTTCATAGGATCACAACACTAGAACAATCAATTAGTATCGAACAGTATTCCCCGGGGTAGTACACACATCGCGAGTCGGTTAGAGTAAATTTGAAATGATCCCCCCAACATGTGGGTCATCATATGGTTCGAGAGAGCTTTGGAGAACGTGTGGATGATATGCGCTGTTTGGCTGAGAGGAAGCAAAATACAGAATTTGGAATTTCAGTATGTTTAAGAGTTAACCGCTACCCAGTGATGTAGAATGTAGTGGGCAGTGCGGCTGATACTAATAAGAGCAACAGTTGACGAAGGAGATGGGAGAAAGGAAGGACGAATGTTAAAGGTAGCAGATATTGATTAATTCGCGTTGTTGTTTTCGCATTTTAATCGGGCCGTTAAAACAAAACTGCAAATAAATCGAATGCTTTATATCCCCTATGTTTCGCATTGTCTCGCTATATTTCGACATAACCAACCTTCACACTTTCAGCTGTGACTTGAAGATATGGCTGGCTCAATCCAGAACCAACGATCGCCGATAGCAAGATGTGCCGAATCTTCTACAAAAGTATTTTGATAGTGCACTAAGCGGGTGCATTTTTACACGCTGAGGGGCGAGGAATTTGCCTTATCACCTAGTGTGAAAGGCTTTGGAAATTGGAATTGTATAGTCAATAAAGGACAATAGTGCTTTACAATTGTGTTATATTACCCCAACTTGATGTACCCGTATCAGAAGATGGCATTATTCTTCGCTGGTTAAATGGTAGTCGGTAAGCTATATCGTTTTACCCCTCCCTGCTTCTGGAAATATACTCCCACCCCGGAAAAGAGGCAGCTACCGCCCATGTCCTGATATCTATGTGCTTGTGAAATATGCTATTTCTAAAATAGATACCGTAGACTCATAGTATTACCACTCTATCAGGGATTTAAGAGTGCCATCAGAACGACTATGTGAAGTGTGTTCATGAAGAGAAAGCAAACTGTACAGACATACCCTGTCATAGTCTAATGTCCCATATACAAGATATGTATTGCCAATTTTAGTTTTTAAAACAATGCCTTGAGAGGTGCATATAATCTCCGACAATAACATTGCGAGAATATACCGACACACATACCGTTAGGATGCATTACATAGAGCCATTAGAACGGGTGTACTGTATATTCAATTATGTTTTATCAAATGCAGGTGATTAAATTGCATTCCCATGCTTGAAGTAAGATGATTTAATACATAGAAATATAGAAACCGTCACGTGGCCAATGTCGTTTGACAGCAAGCCTTGTTGGCAATGATCAATACATAATTTGAGATAGTAGTGATCATTGCATAAGTTACTTCCCTCGCCTTTTGTTGGGCAGTGCTCACTAAACATGTCTGAATTTTCAAAAGCCAATCGTGAATGCACAAACTAAGAGACCAGTTTAATATAAGTTTACGCTGCAAATCCCCATTACTTCGTTTATACATAATGTACATGTCTAAATATCAACCCTCTAGCTCCAGTGGTACAAGTGATATAAACATACATACATGCATAACCAGCCAGCCATAACCGCTTAAAACACGAAGAAGCATATGTTGACAATGTTGATGACAGTGTTGGTTTCAGATAGCATCCCATTGCAGTTAACATGTTAACAAAAGATTTCCCCACATATTTAAAATGGCTTTTTGAAAGGGTATTTTCCTTTTTAAGCAATCTAATTCTGACAAGAATAACGCATTACTCTCTTTATATTGGAGTGATGTGTGAAATACATCCATCTGCTCGTCAATTACGGCAGACAATTTGAGAGTACAAAGTACTGTTGGATAACATTTCTGTAATGATATTTCCGGAATTGTATTTAATTTATTTTAAAAAGAAATCTTGTCAATACTCTTTAGAACAGAGGTTTCAAACACGCGGCCCGCAAACTACGTTTCTATGGCCCGCGACAGGACCATTTCCGTGACCAATATTTTCCTAAAACTTGGTAATGTGTCCCTCGGCCCTTCCATACTCTTGCAGCAGCAGTATTAAGCTTGACCTGCCAACCTAATGCAAACAGAAACTCAATAACTTTTAAGATCGGTCAGGGTCTGACATTGATTCTCACCAGGGAAGGGTAGAAAGTACATTAATATTTCAGTAGCTGAAAATATTTGAGAGCGGATTGATAAATAAACAGAAATTTCGAAGAAAACAGAAATATCGACAATGTCAAAGAAATCGAGAATTGCCGAGGCGAACCGCAGTTTCCAAGAAAAGTGTGAATAGTTGTATTGTGTAACAGAGGTAAAGGATAAAGTACAATGCTTGATATGTCTGCATAATGTTGCCATACTAAAAGAATATAACATAAGGAGACATTATGAAACAACACACATTGATCAGTATAACGCATTAACTGGAAAGATAAGAGAAGAAAAGGTAGAGCGGCTTAAAACAGCTCTTTCGGAGCAATAGAACTCGAACGTTTTGTTCAAGTTGAAAAACAAGTGAAAATGCGGTCAGAGCAAGTTTTGCTCTTAGCGAAATGATCGGAAAATATAACAGTTCACGATCATGTGCCATTGTTGTATAGACATCCTGGTCTGCGGGAGGAAAATCCGGAACTTGCAGAGTATAAGGATATGTTTTTATTTCATGAGATGCATTATGTCGTGGTGGACAATGAAGAGTGGGAGAGAAACAATGATAGCCACCAGACTGTTCCCAAAAGTGGCACTGGTCTTGTGTCATCCAGGCCAAGCTGCTCTCTGGCTCTCCCTGGGCGTCCACTGCCTATCTGGCCTTTTCGAGGGCCTCTGGGTCGCTTTTATCGGGCTTGAATAGCCCAAGCTGACTCTCCTGCCACTGCCAGCAAGTTCAGTCATCATCCTCTTTATGACCCACCGGATGTGCCCTTCCGGTTCCCGACCGCTTGCAGCCG
>VCCN01000420.1:7649838-7660184 GCA_006491835.1 Architeuthis dux | reverse complement strand
GCCTCAAAGTGATCCGCGAATCGGCCCGGAATCGAAGCTATTAACGAACACATATGTTCATTTGAAAACAATTAATGTTGTTGTCTATTGATCAACATGTTTTATTTCCCTTCACAGAGTTGTTCGGTCCCGTAGAGTTACAACCCAACGACGAGACGTCCCCTTTCAAATCGGCGAGAACAAATACCGTCATTATACAACACATATTCTAAAGCTTTTTAAATGTTCAGTCTTTCGTGCTTCATCGGTGTGGCATGTATACATGACACACACACAAACACGCACACACATACACACACACGCACACACATACACACACATATGTGTATATATATATATATATATATATATATGTATAACATACGTACATAGCCAGCCAGCAAGCCGACCAGGCAGAATCATTTAATAACTGAAGAAACATATGTTGGCACATTTTGTTGATAGTTTGTTTTAGTTTGTTTCAGTTTGTTTATCTGAGGTTTTGAAAATTACAAAACAACCACGCCAAGTGCTTTCGGAAATTTCATACATGATAACTTCAATAAGCTGCATGGAATAATTGCCAATGCACATCGTATTGATAAGAATTCTTCTTGCACCAGTAACATTATTTAGGATAACATATCCAGGTGTTGTTATTACTTGTTGATGTCTCGTCTGTGTCTTCTGAAAACAATGCCGTAATTGATATTCACGACCTTCTGAGAAAAGCCTTGACAAGTCAAGTATCAATACGAAGCTGAAACCAAATGTTGACAACAGTGGTTGCCATTTCTATTCATTCTATTCCAAGATTGTTATCTTCGACTAACAAATATAAATAAAGCAGCTGCCAAATTCTTAGCGATTTCCTGTTTCAAATATAAACGCGACTCGAGATCTATATACACACATACCTATGTCGTTCGAATTAACATGTGCCGTCAGAATTGACGCTATATATGACATATATGGATACACATTGCTTGTTATGCACGTGGATAATAGAGATGTGCAGTGCAATGGGCTTGGAGAATCGCGTTCTGTTAGTCCAGCTACTAAAACGACAACAATGGGCGAATCGTTCACTTTTATGATAATGCATGGAGCTTTGAATGATAAGTAACACATCTTGGCCTAACCTTAACATTACTGACACTACTGCACTACTACAACTCAAATCCCAAATAAAACTTTGACAATACTATATGCGTCATTTTGATGGGTAGTTTTGACATGAGCCGAACTTGGCTCCAGCGGTGAATTGTGCATGGCCCAAGGGGTGTTACCTATCAGGTTGTTATCACAAAAAAGGAACGCTTCGATCAGTTGTCAGCAGGACTATGTTGACCACACAAGATTTCGTACTTATCTTTCTTTTTGTATTACTTTGTACATGTGTAGTATCCTCTAAATTCAGCATTTGTACAACGTCATCAAAATATGGAGTTGTATTTTTACTACGTCATCCTCTGGTAACATACTAAATAGTGATATAGATGGGTTGCACCCCTTATTGTGACAGAGAAGAAATAAATAAATACATTCACATTGCGTAGTATTATAGTTAGCTGTTGTTATATGAATATACTCACCTTCATAAATATTCGTCAGTTGATTCATTTATGAAGTTTCCTATATAGACCCAAAAGAGAAGACATCCATATGAGCATATGTAAGTAACTCAATAAGTATGTAGTATGATGGCAAAATACATTCATTTTACACAACACTTATTAACATTGCAACATAATCACTTTCCTTGTCAATGCACTTTACCCAACACTTCTCCATAGATCTGTTGGATAATGGCCATCTGTACTTCGTCTGGTCGCCGAGAGAGAAAGATATGGTGGGAGTGAGAGAGGTAGAGTTATACTGATAGAGGGGGGAAATACGACCACATTCACGGATCTTTACTTTGAAATCTGGGGTTTTATTTCCGCATATACATGTTCATTTTTGGGTCGGTTAGCGTATTACAGAGAGGTAGGGGAATGCTGTTGCATTTGGTTTTCTAAAAGACTTGGTCACTTTTCAGAGTTACTACTACGAAAATCAAGGGTCCCTGCCTCTTCAACCCAGCCGGGTGAGAGAAGCCATTTCGTATCTGACCTGTCGCTCAAACTGGTCACCGCTTCTACCGGCTCTCACCCCACGCTCCCTGACGGGGAGCGGACCTCCTGGTCGACCCTGTTGCTAACTGATTCAGCTCGCAACCCCAACTGCTGCTAACCGTTTCAATCTAGCCCCTTATAACTGCCACTGGTCATAATATGCATCCTCCATCCTATTCTCAAATCTTCAACGGTTTCCGCTAACCCGATCTATCCAGTTTGTCACGTACGCAGTTTAACACAGATTTCAAATCTGGCCACGTACAGCGGCTACCGGTAACACGATCTGGGTGTATGTCGTTACATACGCTCATGTGTATATTTTTCCTATAGCTGTGGAGAGAAAAGGGAATTAGTGTGAAGTGAATATAAACAGCATCGGCCGGGGTTTGTACTCGGCTGACCAATTCCATTGTCCACGCCATCAACCGCTACACCACTCGCATCTCCACGGATATCGATATAAAAGATCAATAGTTGAGTCAATGCACTGGAGATTTACCGGGGCGATTGATAAGCTAAATTCCCGTTCAATTATTGCTCGGAAATTTGCAAAGCTACTGACAGTCTCCTAATAGCCGATATCTCAACCAACAACTGAAAACGACATCACACTATTGGCACTGACCCTGCTGTTTGCATTTAACCCTTGTCCGCCCGTCTCCTTGAATGGAGCTTCGAGCAAAACCTCTAAATCGAATCCCTTAAAGATGCTCGCCTGAATAAGCCATAACCCACAATGCGAGCAGTTCTAAATATTGAAAAGGGTATTCACTTGGATTAAATGGAGGCTCAGTTTCAAGTGACTCCGATCCAACAGAAGGAAATGTCCTATCGAGAATAAGGTAATTGATAACCAATCGAATGCACTGTTTGGATTCAGACAATTTGCCGATTCAAATAGAACAATACTGTTTTAAAGTACAGCAAGCAAATTAAAAAACACACCAACCAAACTTAAAAAAACACAGTTACGACACTCAATGGTACGGTGACCAAATGTAAAACTACACCAGGTACATTAAAACACTATGGCAATTAATTAAAAAGACGACCGAACTGAACTTGGATCTGTAATTTTCTTGGCGTATGTTTTAATTTGTATTATTACCCAGGGGCTCCGCGGGATATTCGAAATGTGTAATATCCAACGATTAACGTAAATGCAATTGATCAGTATACGTTTATTTGGGGCATCGTGAAAGAATCATGATAAACCAAGGGCGCCGCGATTCGAATACATTTGGGAATCAGTGGATTAAGATATATTTTCACATTTCTTTCATATAATCATGTATCACGCGATATCTCCAAATGTGCTCAATGAAGTCCATTCCCATTTTGTGGACTGGTGGGATATGGGCCAAGGTAGTACAATTTTCCCCGATTGAGATATGTTTTCTTTTGTTTCCATACATTTATGTATACGCTCATGTCTGTCCACACGATATCTCCAAAATGTTCTCAAGGAATGTCAATGACATTGTGTGGAAGGGTGCGACATAGACTGAAGAAGAAGTGATTAAATGTTGGGGTGGATCCAGAAATCTTTTTGATTGAGGTACCTTACGGCTTCATCAGGAGTATTCACACTCTGAGAGCTTTCTAGTTACTGAAGAGAGCGTGATGCTCACTGGGTGCCTCATATGCCTATCTGTAAGTTCTATTAAGGTAAGCTTGGTAAATATCAATAACATTTACACGGTCGAGGTCTGTTCGATCGTGAGACTGCACCATTCACTCGTGGAAAGGAACCAATGGTGTGTATTAGTCTTGTTTCGTTATCATAAAAAAATATCATAACCCTTAAATATAAGACTGACAACATTTTATTGTGACAGTTAAAACAAACCTTAAAGACATCTTTGCAAAAATAAGCACCAAATGTGAACATTTATAATGAGACAATACGTATATTGCCCGTTCAAAGTGATCAGCAAGGCAACGTCTTCTGGAAGAAATCAAAGGACATACATACAGTGAGATGGGTGGGGTAAGAAACTAGTGTATACTGATTTCTGTTGCTGGGTAGAATAAAACGTGTTACGGCGTTCGTCTATAGTCCATTAAAGAAGAAGGTGTGTAAACGGACGGGAACAAAGAATGCAACGTCCCTCAATGGCAATCTAGATGATGTTTTCAATCGCTAAAAGTAATATCTCAGTCAGAAACCGGGGAAATCTTTGGTTTGACGGGACAAGAAGACGGTAGCTATTGTAAATAGTTAAAACAGCTAGATTATTCAATTAATGTTTTTTTTAGAATTGCTAGAATGTGGCTACATACATTCTACATATAACACGCTAAATGGGAGCGATTTCAAATGGCTACACGGGGCTAGATTGTTCAATGACTGTCTCTATCTGATCTGATCAATACGTTGTATACTTATTCTTGTTGTAACCCCTGATGAGTTTTAACATTTTAAGATATACAGTTGTCTGGAAAGTAAATCTAACCAGTGTTAACGCCATTCATTGTAAAATATAGTCACGTTTAGCAATGTAAAATGGCTACCGTGTTCTGGCCCGTCAAACCAAAGATTGCCCAGCATTTACGAAAAGAAAACATATAGTGTTGGATTAGTTCAATTGTTTCAAATGATATCTAACAACGTTTTTAATCGCTTAGCATGTGTTCTAACAAATCTGATATTTATTTTCAGTTAAATATCGATCGAAATTTTATTTAAGAATTCATTGAATTTCTCGTTTTTATTTATTTTTCATCAACATTTACACTCACGTTTTTCTTCTTTTCTTCCATACAGGTGCATCTCATACAATTAGAATATCGTGGAAGAGTTCAATATTGTTTGTTAGTTATTTCAGAAAGTGAACATTGTATATATTCCAGACTTATTATATGTAAACTAAAATGTTACATTTTTCACTCACGTTTTTCTTCTTTTCTTCCATACAGGTGCATCTCATACAATTAGCATATCGTGGAAGAGTTCAATATTTTTTGTTAGTTATTTCAGAAAGTGAATATTGTATATATTCCAGACTCAGTATATGTAAACTAAAAGATTTATTGTATTTTAATTTTGATAATTACGGCCTACAGCTCAAAAACATCGCAAAAACGTATCTCAAAATATTAGAATATTCCATTTAGAGTTCGAGTAAATCGCTATTTATGCCGTATACATACCATGCCTCTCTCAGTCTGGTTCAGTACACAGAACCAGACTCATGGAGAAGACTGCCGAATTGACAGTTGTCCAGAATACACTCATTGTCACCTTCCACAAGGAGTGTAAGGCACACAAAGTCATTGCAGAAAGGGATGTATAAAAACATATCCATGGACAGTTGACTGAAGGGACAAGTGTGGTAGTGCACAAGCAAGAGGGATGAACGCAGCCTTGAGAGGATTGTCAAGCAAAGCCGATCCAAGAACTTGGAGGAGCTTAACCAGGGATGGGCTGGAGTCAGTGCATCAAGAGCCACCACGCACAGACGTCTCCAGGAAATGGTCTACAGGTGTCGTATTCCTTGTGTCAAGCCACTCCTGGACCAGTGACAATGCCAGAATCGTCTTATCTGGGCTAAGGAGAAAAGGAACTGGACCGATGATCACTGGTCCAAAGTCCGCTACTCAAATGGAAGTAAATCTTGCATTTCATTTGGAAATCAAGGTCCCATAGTCTGGAGTAAGAGTGGAGAGGCACAAAGTCCAATGTGAAGTTTCTACAGACAGTGATGATTTTGGGTGCCATGTTATCTGCTGGTGTTGGTCCAACGTCAACGCAGCCGTCTACCATGATATTCTAGAGCCTGCTGACACGCTTTATGGAGATGCTGATTTCCTTTCCCAGTAGGACTTGGCACCTGCCCACAGCGCCAACACTACTAGTAACCTGTTTGCTGACCATGGTATTACTGTGTTTGATTGTCCAGCCAACTCGCCGGACTTGGACCCCATAGAGAATTTATGGGGTATTGTCAAGAGGAAGATGAGGGACACCAGACCCAACAATACAGACGAGCTGAAGGCTGCTATCAAAGCAACCTGGGCTTCCATAACACCAAACGTCTCCATGTCATGCGGCATTGATTCAGTAATCCATGCAAAGGCTGCATGTATGTGGATCCCTAGGGAACAGACATAATACATTAAACACTCGTTGTAACCATACTCGTTCTAACGGCAGTATTCCATGACACACGCGTTCTAAAGACACGTTCGTCTTTATTTCTCACAAGACTATTGTCTATAGGTTTATTTATTTTATTTGCAGACTCGTAATCCGTATATGGGGCATTTCACAGGGTAGTTATAAGCCATTTTTGTCTGTACCTTTTGGTTTCGCATTACTAATACTCCTCGTGCAAAATCCTCCCGGTATAACGGCACATTCGTTATAACGGCTCTTAAATCCACGAGAGACTTGTTGCAATTATATTTTTTTAAATCATTATTTATTGATGTATGCTGCAGAATTGCAATGGTTTATACTGTCCTTTCATCTCTATGTGTCTGTTTCCTTTTATTACAACTTAAATACTCTGGCCCTCATCGTAAAGTCGCGATAAAAAAGGAACTGAAGATGAAGGTAAAACGTAGTAAGACAAATAAATATAATAATTCAGAATAATTCATCTGATTAAATAAATAATACAATAATTGCATTTATAAACAATTTTGGCATTTGGCCATATGTGGCCATTTTTGCATACTTTTGGCACGAAACATCTCCAATTATTTGGCAACCCTGCCTCTGCGTCCTGAATCCCTTATTTCGTGTTAAGCTATCCAGTTTTACAATTTGCATCCTAAGACTTTGTTGTCTTAATCTTCTTTATGCTAACTGAAATAACTGGAATTCGTGTTGCATTTTTCAAAGAAGGAATTGGCTTGGGGCATTGGCTTCCATTTGCGGTCTCAGCCTTTTATTCACGTTCTTCCACAATATTTGCCCCCCCCCCTGCCGTCGTAGTCTTGTCCCCTTTATCCGCCCGACTCCCTTTAGTACATCAACTTCCACACCCAATTAACTCCACTTCGTTATAGTTCGAGGCATCTTACCCACCATTTCTTTAAATGTTTCTCTTGCTTCTAATGGAAGATTCTTGGAGGGAGCCTTTGGAAAATTTACCATTTACAATTCGTGTGCCTCTGCATTCTTTCTTTGTTCCTAAAATACATTCTCCCCTCCCACAATCCCACTTGTTTGGCTTCTGACTTCCCCTTTTCCCCTTTTTCTCGCACTTTCTATCAGCATCCATATGCGACTTAACAACCTTTCAATATGCCATCATCATTGCACTAAAATATCCGGTATTCCCCTCCAAGAAGATCACAATGTGTTTTGTTCTCTCTCTCATTATAGATGCTTCAGAATCCAGACTTTCCTGCCGATGACCGAATTTGCCAATTTCTTCCTTCCTTCTTCTTCATCATGGCATCGTGTAGAGCTTTGCATTATACAACCCAGAAGAAACACTTTTTCTCAAAGAAGAAAATAATATCTGCAAATCTCTAACAACATTACACGTGCCGACCTCTTAGCATGAACATGAATAGACGGACGTGTTAGAGTCTTAAAAGAAGTACATGTATCAATACGCATGTGTACACTTTACGATGCTCGAGTATCTCTAGTATCAATGACCGTCACTGACTGGCCGACTGACATGCTGACATAACGGGACACTCTCACGACCTCTCGTTTCCTACTCCTTCTATATATGTCTGAACGTGAAAGGGGGTGAACTCATGTTAACTGTCTCTATGTTTTTAGATGTGTGACCATCTCTAGTACCGATGTCCCTCACTGTCTGACTGACTGACCGACTTGCTTACACACCGAAACCCACCCACATCCTCTCGTTCATTTCCCCTTTTACTGTATATGTCTGAAAGTCAGGGGAGAGAACTGATGTGTTTGGAGCTAGATCTAGCTTCTTCTTGGTGAATGTAGCTATTATGCGTCACTGATTGACTGATATACTAAAATTGATGGATTTGACACATTGGTCTGATATAATGGTCTAACAGGTTATGTTGACAGGTTAATTGGTCTCATTTGACAGCTTTCCAGGATGCGCTAACTAGCGTATATATGATCTTACTTTCAGGTTTATTATAGATACAGTAATATGGCCAGGCAATTAAGAAAGCATGTATTCTACACAACACATATATCCTTCCACTCAATCCACTTAACCAAATGCATCAATAAGTCCACAGCCTAGTGACAGAAAATACATATATGTATAAATACAGTGTGTGCAAAATGTAGCGGATACATATAAAACATAGTATTTCCTCAAAGCCTCAATGCTGACAGAATGTGGACAGCATATGAATATTAATTAATTATGTAATGTATATTAATTAAACATATTGAAACCAGATTGAACATTGAAACCATATTGAACATTGAACAACAATTAGAAATCTTTGGTCCAAATCCTATCAATTATGTTAAAATAAACGTGTTTGCAATGAATCGGATACTTGTTGCAGCCACTATATATATATATACAGCTCATATGTAAACCCATATTATTTTAAACTCAAATGATAGGTATACCATAGGAATTCATGCGAAAGCAAATTGATATGTGTGGCTTGAAAAAATTACTCTCAGCGGTTCTCGATAATAATTACAGTGTCCATCTAGCACCGGCAAACTACCTTTTTCAAAGATATGGAATTGTAGTATTATACCGAGAAGAGACATGTAGCTATAACCGATATGTTGATATGCAACCGATACGTTACAAACTCGAAAGACGTGACTATAAAGCAATGCATATGAAACACAGACAGAAAAGAAAATACAGTTGCACGTGTAAAAAGCAGCTTATGTAAAATATGTAATCGAATCAGTTCCTCTCCAAAGTAACACACTCACAACTGAGAAGAAAGTTGGACAAACATCTGGCCTATCAGAATCAAAGTCTTTTCCAGTTCGTTCTTCAACATCACACTATTTCACTTTCAAGGCATTCAACAATTCAACGAGCAAAATATTTCCACATAAAATCATCAGAGAAACGCACATCTCAACAGTTACATAGGTGACAGCATACACAATTGTTGAAAAGAAAGAAAACACAATAGTACATAACACAAGGTGGAAATCCCGACTTACCTTGACTACTCTTCCGTCCTGAACAAAATATCCTCGGTGCAAAAGATAATATTTTAAAAATGTAATGGAAAACCATGATTTCGCTCATTACAGTTTCAGCTATGTCAATTCCGAAACAAACTATGAAATTATGTTGTTTTTTTTGGGGGGGTGCTGGCGGCTATTTTGGTTCATGTAAAGGGTATAGTTATCCTCAACCTTTTTCTTGGGAGCATCTTATTTCAGAAAGGAACATTTTCTCAGATACGAAATTACCAATAAACTATTGGTTCCCTCACTATCTATATACTACTAAAATGTCACTGAATAGATAAACTAGCCGGTATATGTTAACATACTCATCCCATGGTCCCATATGGTCACTGACATTGGATAACTTTCAAAGGTTTTCTCCCATTACTTTGTTTAGCACTAGACCTCTGAATATAAGGGTAAAGGCATCTCCACAAAACGGTCGACAGATACGTGTAAAGCTTCCCACTTCACCAGGGTACCAAGGAAACAGTTGAAAATCCGCTTCAAATACTTATTAGATTTCAAACAAACAGACGGCGTGAAAAGTGAAGATTTGATAAACAACAGCGCCAGAAACAACTCACGTTCGTTTAGCAAAACAACAAAATATGCAAATGAACCAAACTTTAAGACAAAACACTGGCATGGCTTAATCTAATCTCAGTTTGTTTGCTAGAGAAAACTCACATTTCCTTCACGTGGGAATCCGCTGTTACTATTCTAGGACGGTGGGGCGGGCGGCACAGCATATATTTCCAGGGGGTGACAAAATCAATATTTCCAGGGTGGGATCCCATAGGGCATATTCGGAATATAATTAAGTGGCACCCCCTGTTACACGATATACATTCTACTCCATGGAGAACAGGCTGCACTTGTCGCCGTCTGTAGTGTAAGCACGTATGACTCATTGTATGTCGTCAGATGTTTCACTGACGGAGATGCATGACCTGACCCGGAGTGGAACGATTGCGCAAGCAGCAGCGAATAATAATACAGTCTGTTTATATGGGAACATCAAGGTTGGGTTATATAAAACAATTATTTATTGACTACACTGGTCCAACTGTTAAACACCATCACCCCCGGTGAGAAGGCGTGACACACGGAGGAGGAAACACCCTGCT
>VCCN01000420.1:7637890-7649819 GCA_006491835.1 Architeuthis dux | reverse complement strand
CGGACACCCATGGTAATCCTTTTTTCGAATCATCGTAGCAATTCTAAACTTCGTTTATTAAACATTTTTGTAAAATGAAATTGTAATTATAATCTACTTATATAATATAACGAATAAACTAGTTAGAAAATAAAATCCAATTTCTAACGGCATACTGACCTAGTACAACAGCCGTGGAGTCAGTGTCGGATTAAACTAGTGCGGGACCTGTATAAGAGACATTAAATTTAACAACAAAATACACATACATATTATAACTATTTTGTTTACTTGCATAGTGCAATAGTGTTGCTATATTGCCGGATGATACGACAAATATGTCTAATAATCCAGTGATATTATTAGGTTTTGGTTATGATTTTGTGTAGTAGCTATGCATTACATTTCATGCATCACATAGATTCCACAATCCCATTAAGTATTGTATTTAAATAGTAACTCCAATTAGGGATAAATGACAAAGATCGTTACACTTCAACACCGAGCCGTTCCTGAAATCTGAAAGCAGTCTAGTAATATAGAAATAAGGCAAGTGCTTCATCACTGAATCGAAAGTAATAGCTTGCAAACATTTAGCGCATGGCCCCTTAGAAATGCGGATCCCTTGAAAAGGTGGATCCCGTGGCATATGCTAATGTTGCTGTTAATCTGTCACTGCTTAACGTGAAAACATGACGAATCATTATATAAGGGTCTCCAAGTTCGAACCGTGTCCCTCTCCCATCGAATAATCTTTACATTAACCCGCAGATGCTTGCGGCAAGACAGAGTGAAGACTAACCAGTTTGATTCGGATGAGCATGTTTTCTTATTTAGTACATTGGGGTATAGGTCTAGCTCCTTTTCCATGGATTTACCTCTATGTTATCACCTTTTCAATGTATCTAGACATCTAAACATATTTGCTAATTTATGACATAATTCACGAATATTAGGTAAGGACAGTAGTAAGTGTAGGAGTACATGGGGAATTCATTTGTAGTTAAGGGATAATGTGGAATTAGCAGCAGCAGCATCAGCAAGTTGTGATGAGGGAAGAAGAGAAATAAGCAAGCAGTAGCAGGCAACCGAAAAGGGGGGTACAGGTCTGTATGGTGTTCGAACATGCCGGAAACGACCTGTTTGGCATTTTGAAAATGTTAGAAAATATGTGGTGGAAAGACACAAGGAAATCGATATTCCAATTTGGATAAGAAAGACGAAATGCAAAAGTACAAATTGCCATGACGTTTAATAAAACAATACATTTAAAAAAGGTACGTGCATTTAGGGGACAAGGTAAAAAAAAACTATGAATCACAAATCATAAGAACAAAAATGTTAATAAAAGTGTGCTTGCTATCAAATAAGATAATTTCACAAACTATGTGTATGCTTGCATCTGAAGCACAAATGAGGAATTGTTCTGGGGGTGAATTTTTGGTGATGTATGTTGTGGGGATTGTTATAGAAAGAAAATCGATAAAGATTTTGTAGAACGTTGCTGCACGGATGATCGGTTAAAACCGTACTATGCGTGAGCAAAAAGGAGCAGTTTTTACATTTGCTGCAACAGGCGTCTGTAGTTGTTCGCTCACCGTTGTAGATTTTGCAGGAAAGTCTTTGCTTTTCCTAGTGTCTGTGGTGGCGTTATCGATCTGCAGAAGTTGTAGCAATTCTCTTCGAAAATAAATCGCCGTTGTAGCGTAGGTGTAGACAAGATGTTCGTGTCTCGCTTGAAAAATGTTGATTCTTCTCGGATATTTTTGCTGTGAAAGCTGCCGGGCTCTTCTGTTTAAAAAGGGGTGTAGACATCAGCTCGGAATAAAAGGGCCTGTTAATTGTAAAAAAACAAAAGGACAACAACAAATGATTAATTTGCATGCGTGTTAAAAACAATTTTAGGTTCACCAGAATTTAGGTTCACCCGAATTTAGTTCAGGAGGTTTAAAAGTAGCTGCGTGTACACATACCACGTATAGGGCCAACATCTTCTAGGAGTACACATTGCAGGGGGGGGGCAATTTGTAAGATTAACAGTTGTGTAAAGTTACGGATGAATGTGGAAGAATTCTTCATTCAAAAGTAGCGGCCAAATGGAAGCTGTAGCAATTATTAGTCGCAGTAGTCATGGTGGGAGAATAGCAGCAGCAGCAAGTCGTCATGAGGAAAGAAGAGACAGAAGCAATCAGTAGTAAGCAGCTGAAAAAGGCGGGAACATGTATTTATATGGTTCGAACATGCTGGAAAGGACCCGTTTGAATCGTGCGCCCAAAATACTAGTAAAGGAGTCCAGTTTGAAAAGGTTGGCAAACACGTGGTGGAAAGACACAAGAAAATGGATATTCGAATTTGGATAGACGAAATGCAAACGTACAGATACGTACATTTAGGGGAGAAGGTAACAAAAACATATAAATAGATTTAAAGAAAGAATGTACGAATAAAGGGTAAGGATAAATGGATATGTATGTCACTTGTAGTCGTATGTACCGAAATTGATTTGTCTTGATACAGAATGTGCTATATTCGATCCAGGAATTTAATGGTTATAATCGAACCTGGATACATTGTGTTTAAGACGAGACATCCACTGTAGGAAAAAGTGAACTGACAGAATGGAAAACTAAGCCGGCATAGACTGGTGTTGCTTATCAGGAAGAATAGTTAAGGCCTGATGTGTCGAAACTATAAAAATGATCGCTGGTCATGGTAATCCCCGGGACCTATTTGTTAGGCCTTTATTTTTAGTCTGGGCGAAAAGAAATGTATCCGGATTGACCAAATAGGAGAGTTACGAATTTAAGAAACAATGGATGCATTTTAAGAAATGCCGACATGACAAAGAGGAGTATATTTACGTATGTAGTACACACGTTGCTGATCCCTGGGTGTTAAAACGCCAGGGGGGCAACTGATCAGTGGGTAAATGTTGCACTGTGTTTTATAGGGAGTTGCTGGCGTCACGAAAAGGGGGGAATATACTTCGCTTCGTGTTTCATATCATTCTGGCTGGTTTGGGCGTAGTGATAAAACCAGCCCGATGTTCGAAACCACATTTCCGTAATGTAACTATGTTTAATATTGTGGCCGCTACATCACCACTCTCCTAGAAAATTCCACAATATTCGCATGAGAATGAATAGGCAACATGACTAACCTAACACGTCTAAAATAGGCGGGAGAAAGCATGAGAGAGCTTAAGAAGGAAAACGCATTCAAAAGAAAAGAGAAGAAATATAATATCGAACAAATATGTCTCAAGTCATGTGAATCACAAATCCAGAAATACAAACATGTTAATACGATTATCTGTAAACACCATATAATTATATATTAATCTCTTGAAGAACTTTTACATTTCAGTCATATTGCGTAAGTCTTTTGATGAAATTATGTTTTTATCTGGAGTTTTCTGGACGAGTGGGCGAAAATATAGGCAAACATGTTAGGGTCCACTATCCACTATATCGAGGGACGACTGTATTCAACTCCTTTTTCTTGCAGATGTAGCTCTAAAATCTTTCTTCAAAATGGCAACCCCCGAAGATAAGATACGGGATGCAAGTGTCTCAGGTAAGGGTATGTTTAATCTTCGGGTCCATCACAAGGGTATTCTACGTTTAATAATTACCGACGTCTAATTATCTATTTATTTTCTGTCACGTTGAAAATCAAACGGAACTGCGTGATTTGAACGTTCGACGCGGAATTCAGTAGACTGATGCCTTAACAAATGGGCCAAGGGTACAATGATGACTAGGAGTTGGAATCTTAAAACGGATGTATATACATTGGTGAAAAGGGAAGCAGCTAACAGCGTAGGGGGGCAGAATTTGAAAAAAAGAAAACAACAAAAGAACTGTCATTCTTTGACGACACTATTAAACAATACAATTTAAAATCAACCGTAACAACTGTAACGCCGCGAGGCGGATTAGACAAACACATTCCAGTAAACAATAACGAATGCCTTCTAATAAGAACTTAACAAAAGATCAATTACATATATGCCGTTATTTTTCAAATCACGAGTAAACTATATATCTTTTCTGAATGAGCCACGACCGTCCCGTGTTCATATCTGGTTGTACTCATAACACGTGTGTAAAAAAAGAATCCATAATTGCATCTGACTAGAGATGTTCGCAATCTTTAAATGTAGTCGCTTTGCTAATAGCGATATGAGGTTGAAGTAATCGATCCTAATTGGCGAATGGTGAAATCCATTGACCAATATCAAAGATACACTAGAAACAGAAACTGTTGTTGAATATAAAGATCAATTGTGGAAAGTTTTGTATGGAGTCGGCTCAGTTTGACGTCTTCTTCTTGCTGCTGCTCTGTCTTTTGTTCTATGTCTCTTTCCTCCATTTCTTCTTCTTTTTCATCTTTTTCTCCCTTATCCACTTCTTGTTATTCTTCATTTTTCTTCATCTGTATCTGCTTTTTATCATCTACTTTTACTGTTTCTGTTTCTGCTTTTTCATCTGCTTTATCTTCTTATTTCCTTCTCATTCTTATGTTTACTCCTCTTTTCCATCTTCTTCTTATTCTAATTATTTTTATTCTACTTTTTCTTCTTCCTCTTTTTCTTCTTTAGTTTACATAGAACATTTGCCTGGCTGAAGGAACAAAAATATCCTTTATAAGATTCGATGCACCGTCTGTGTGTTGAGACTCTGTTGTTGCCGGAGATAAATTCAAGTTGAACAAATTATGATTAGAACAAAAAGTACACAGAAGACACCTACGAAATCTTAGATCAGTTGTAAGATAGATAAAGCGGGAAACGAGAACATAAAAGAGAAAGATAGACAGACAGAGTCAGATAAAATAGTGTATACTTTAATTGAGAAAAAAGAAAGTATGGTTCGTTTCTCAATAGAAACCGTTACGGGATCAATGTATTTTGGCAGTTCCTGTTGGGGATGCTCGATTAAACAAATGGAAGAACTGCTCATCAATGAGTAGGTTACATCTCTCGTCTTTTGTTGAATCACTGAAATGTCCGAATTTAAAAAGAAAACAAATGCTGAAACAAGTTAGCATAAACTTAGATAAACTTGAGCCTTATTCTTATGATGTCTTGCAAAAAACGATGAAGATACACTTGAGCCTTATTCTTGCAAAAAACGTTCTTGTCTTCTGTAGGGGGGAGGGGAGAAGACAATAACTTTTTTTGCAAGATATCATGATGATAACTGTTTAAATGTTCAGCCACCTAGCTACATTGTTGTGGCCTGTATGCGTGGCACCCATTAACCAGGCAGTCAGCATCACTTAGACACTGAAGGAACATATGTTGACTATGTTGACAGTCTTTGTTGTCGGTTTTGAATCTATTACTTCATGCGAATTAGCATTGCAAGTCGATATGAAGCGGATTCTTTTGTTGAAATTAATATTTATCAAGTTCCCCTGTAGACATGAGATAAGAACTGTGTAAAGGTTAGTGTATTTTTTTAAGTTCAATTTTCTACGGGGACGATATAGTTTGTTGTATTATGACTATGAAAATATATACACTGATCAGCCAACACATTATGACTAGCGACATGTGACAGGAATGACATCTACCGTCTCGTAACAACTACCCATGTTAGGCGTATATAAGCATGTAAACCGGTCTTGGGTACTCAAGGCTAATGCGTTGAATGCTACAGTTATGGGCAATAGGACATAGTGGAATGACTTTGATAAGAGCCACATTGCAAGAGGTTTAAGTCAAGGCATGTCTGAAATGGCACATCCTGTGGGGGACCTCATGTTGGTTTGTGGGGAGTACCTATAAGCATTTAGCTGACGAGGGAAAATCACTAACCGGCAGCAATGTATTGGGCGGCCGAGATTTATAAATGCAAGAAGTGAACTGAAGCGTTACTGCTAACTTTAATGACGGTGAAGGAAGGAATATACACAGCACGCAGTATATCGATCCTTGTATGGTATGGTGGACCAATGATTACCACTGTCCATGACATTGAATCAATGGAAGAAGATCGCCTGCTCCGATGGCTGCCTATCTCAACATCATTGAAAATAGGGTAATGGACGTGGCACCATTCAGAAAGAAACGGTTGCGGGAACATGATACATACTTCAGTGTGTTGCCCTCCGCACCATGATACCCATATCGCAAACGCATTGCGCACTAATGAGATGTGTGTAACTCTAACCCATTAGCTGCGGGCGGTGGTATACATAATAGGTATCCGTTACGAGATAAAAGTCCTCAAGATGGATGATGCAAACTAAGGTTACTTTTTAAAAATGGATCGTGTATATAATTCTTCGGTTGAATATGTCGTTTGACTATTAACTCGTAGAAGTTAGATTGTTACTGTTATTCGGACCGATAATGCCAGGGTAGGTTTACATCGGTCGGAGGGTAAAAACGATGATACGGTTGTATTAGTCCCACTGGTAAACAGTCAACGGGGGTACACGACCTCATGCGTAACATCCGTCGCACAGCTAACTGGTACCCCAGGTTAGCCATTTTCCAGCTGCACACTGATGATTATTTTCTCATTTAGCCGATTCAAAGATCTACGATAACCGATTAAATCCAAGGTTAATAAAAGTGAATAATCAATTTCTATTATTAATTTCTTCTTTAGTCTTAGCATATGATTATTATATTTGATGAACGTGCTTTAAATAAGGTTATATATGTATATACCATTTTTAGCTATAAAGTTAACTGGAAATACATACCCTTTTTCGCCAATTCAAATACAGTTTTAGCTATAAATAAAAACATACTTGGCAACATTGACAGCGTCTTCGTTAACGCTGAGTGTTATACATGCGTATGTCCAATTTAGTTACCTTATCTTGATGAACATAGCTACGCTGTTGACCTGTACCCACAGCCCCAATGACATTCAGTGGGTACGCCAATCTTTGTCTGATACAGGGCCACAATTGCGGAGCACCATGTATGAATTGAACTCATGACATTAGCGAATTGTATGGAAGACTAGCTTGATGACAATAACCTCACGGCAGTCGTTAATTGTGCGAGTCTTCGTAGTTCGAACATCATTAATTCGTTAGGTACAGTCAAGTTGGGGCATTGGAATCGGGCGATGCCCCATCGTGGCTTGACAGAGGATGCCTCCTGAGCTATGAATTGGGGGGAGTTGCATCTGCTGTCAAAAAGTTGGCTGATATATGCAGAGATAAGTGGTCCATGATGAACACATACCTCCATCAAGTCACCGATAAGCACTCAGCAAATCCAGATGGCCACGATCTCAAACAGAACTCGCTTGCTATGATGCGGACCGATTGGGCTATAACTGAATCATTCAGCATAGAATTGGTGCTCCACACACGGCAAACTGTGTGTACAGCAGTGATGTACAAAACATCCAACACACATTGCCAGAGTGTCCAATTCAATCACCCAATGAATTCAATGGCCTGTAGCACCTAGATGATGCCACGCTGAGCTGGCTCAATAGGATAGATGCTGGATGGTGATGAAGGGAAAACGCATACGAACGAACAGACGATCAGTGATGCAAGTCATATCAGAGACTGTTCAATACACGAACAATTCTATGAAGTTTCCCCACGGCTAACATATCTTCGGTTGCGAAGCCAAGCTATTCATTCATTCATTTATTTACTCATATTTGTTTTTGCTCCAGGAAGAAACATTAGGTACAATTCTACTTATACCATGTGCAGTGTGATTTCCCCTGTCACTCTGTCCGTAACACTGGTCTTCGACTTAAAAGTAACAATTCTGCTGATAGAAATATCTCCTACCAAACATGTTAAACAGTGGACCTTTCCACTGAAACGATTTCAGTAGTTGTTTCCATTTATAAATATCCTCTAAATGGAATTAGGATATATATGTGAATTCCTTTGTGGGATCCCTCTTGTTGTGCCGTGTCCTTGTAGCGCGTGCGTGATCTCCACAGTTCCCTTTCCCCTGTCGCGCCGCTCAAACCCTTCAAGTAGGTTATGCGTTGCCTACCTTTGCTCCTGCTGTCTTCTATGCACCCTGTGTGCATTACATTCTACAAGCTTTCCTTTCTCATTATATGTCCCAAATGTTCCAACTGTCTCTTTCTTATTGTTAGCGATAGTTTCTTTGTAGTTTTTAATCGTCTCAAAACGTATTCATGTGCTACAGGCACTGCACACATTTGTAATATTCGTTGATAAACCACATCCTGGTTGATTTATTTCATTCACTGACATATAGGAGATAGACATTACATAGCAGTCCAACACTATGTTCGTCGTTTCTAATCTTAATTTTCTATCATTGGATATATTGCTCAGGTGCTAGAAAGCGTCTCTCACGGGGATTAACTAGTGAATAAATAGAACCTAAATGTGCTTTGGGGAAGAGTTACTCTCTGACCCACCCCCATATTGGTCATGTCAACTAGAATTACCTTAGTGATCAGTTGTGGTAACGTTCATACGCATGACCATATTTGCATGCCATTCATTTGATTATGCAACTTAGAAGACAGAATCAATTAACACTTTTTTTCTAGCGCCATGCAAATGCTATATATATAACGTGACTCAGTCTGGACAACCAAGAGTATTAACACATATCATTTTCGATAATGACACTTAGCGACAGCTCCATGGATATCAATTACGGTTTTACCTCACACATGTTTTCGCTAAAGCAAGGAGTCTCCACATACGTACACAGATTCTGAATTCACAGTTGTCCCGGTTGGATGCATGGATGCTAGATAGTTGCAGACGTTTCTGGTGGAAAAGAACGGCCAAGAACGGAAAGCGGCCAAATGCCAACATTGTATATGAAAGCAATTATGTTATTCTTTAGTTGTATTCGATGAAGTGTTTGTATTTAATATTAAGTTGAGTATTAGTATTAAATATAAATAATAATGCTTGTTTATACAACATTGCAATACTGTAGTACACACCAAAAAATGGTATTACACAAGTCAAAATGGCACACACTGTAATAAGGGCCAAACCAAAAGTTAAGATTCTTCGGTTTTGGCCATAAATTGGTCAAAATGGCAACACTGGTCGGATGTGCCTAGATACGTAACCCAATAAACAGAACCGATGTTGAATTCCGGTCGGAACTGAATCCCGGCATGTTAGCACTTATTTCGCCTTCAGTAATCCATGGATCCAATGACCAGCCAACTCTGCCCTGTCACCAATTATTTTTAATATGGAATAAGATGAATTGATGAACAAGGACTCGGAAATTGATCATGTGTACCTAACATACTAAAATAGTATAGCTAATACAGCTTACCGTAGTTTTGTTGGCTTAAATTACACCGACAGCCACACTCACATACGGACACACACACATGTATACTCATGCACACCCTGACTTCTTAAAGGGTAGACGCGGTGGAAACACTGACATTTATGTATATATTTTATTGGAAGTCTAACCTATAAATAAGTCGATAATCTGACAGAGAGCCGATGTTTTTGGAATATCCTCGCGACTAAAGCAAACACTATACATATATATATATATATATATATATATGTGTGTCTCGCTACACATATATACGTCCATGTGTGCGTGTGTATCCACCGCGATTACTCGACAGCAGAATTGTACGAAGTTGACACTCGCCATATATATTAATCAGCACACACGATAGTGCAGTGTCGAGTTTGAAAGTGTTGTCGAGAATTCTAATAGAAATTAATGAAACTTAACGAGGACAGATCTTTTTCCATAGTTTCTATAAATTATCTCCCCTGGCCCTTTCTCCTTAAAATACATTTATGACAATCTGTCCAACACCCCATAAAGCCCGGCCCCTTCGAAGCATGCAGCTTTGGAGCGGGCACTCGTTACGTAAGGTGATGAAAGAAAGTTGATATATGGATATCTATATCAGTGTCATCACCAGTAGCAGCAGAAGCGGTCATACGTACATTGCTGGACAAAGGCCTTTCCCATTTCCTTACAGGCAAACTATATCATCTCTCCATCTTGTGTCTGTTTTCCTACTGAGTCTACAATTCCATGAGACTCTGTGCGATTCTAAATTTATTCTCAGCTCGTTTTGTTATTTTCTATGTTTCGCATCCGTAAGGCATATCTAGTATTATGTATCCACTGTACACGTTACGCGTTAAGCACATTGGCCAGATGCTCTTCAATATGACTATTCATAACAAATGCTTCCAGCCGATCCTTTTCGTTCGCTTTCATGGTCTTTCCCTAACTTTATTATCTGTCTGATGTATTCGTAAACATCTTCTAGAGCCTCTTCTTGTATTATTATGATCGTTTTGGGGACTGTATCGTTGAACATTACGTTTGTCTTTGTTATGCTCATCTGGAAGCCTACTCTTTTTACTTTTTCTATTGAGACCAGTCATCATTTTTGTACTTTTTCCGATGTTTCTGACTCCATGGAAACATCACCCGCAAATCTTATGTGGTTTAAGTATTCTCCGTCTATTTGAGTTGCGATATCGTGCCACTAGATTTCATTTCCGGGCTAACATCTGGGCGGATGTGGAAGTGACCCTGGTAACCCCAGGTAAATGAATATGCGTGGGTGTGCGAAAACAGGATGATGTCAATACCCCAAAAAATGATGATGTTGAAGACCGGAAATAACATGTCAGCGTGGGCGTTCGAAACCCCATAAAAGCAAGAGAGACAGAGACAGAGCCGGACAGAGACAAGCAGAGAGACATACCACCCAGGACTCCGCCACGACACAGCGTATTCTTATGAAATAGTATAATGCATAAATAGTTTCGAGTCTTCCATTTTCTCCAAGTTCAGGATTCTCCTCCTGCGGACCAAGATGGCTATCCAGCATGTGTATACCCATTCCCTTCCAAATATCTTTTCCGAAATATGATCTCAAGGCTCGCTGTAAATAGTTGAGGTGTTGCTGTATCCTCTTGTTTTACTCTTTTAGTCATCTTGTGTGGATATGTATGCAGTCTAATTATTGCAGTGCCATTTTCGGATGTTTTGAATGGTTCGTGTGTAATCCTCGTGAACACACTGTTCGCGTTGAAGAATTCCGTGTGTTCTACCGAGTCAAATGCTTCCTTATAGTCTACAAAGGCCAGACACAGTTGTTTGTTGTATACTAATGACGTTTACATTAGTTGATGTATTGTATGTATGCGATCTATTGTTGATTGACCACTTCTGAAGCATGCCTGCTCGCGTGGTTGATTTTCATCTAGCGTGCCTGGTAATCTGTTTGTGAGTAATTTGTGAATAGTCTATATACATTAGGTAATTGTATAATACGGCGATAATTGCGAAGGTCGCTGTTATCTCCTTTCTTGTGGAGTAAGATCACTCTCGTATGTAGATAGTTCCTTCTGGGAGGTCGGTCGTTATGCCATCCTCGCGTTTCATGTTTTGTAATGAAATCATGGATGAATGTGTATCCGACAGAATATGATAATTATAAAGACATTTATTAATTAAGTTGGAACCTATATCAGCCCGGCATCGGTGTTAGCCGAGTATTTTATTTACTCCAGTAACAATGAATTCCAAAATCAAGGCGGAATGTCAGTGTTACATGTTGGCAGAAGTACGTCCAATCACATGGATCTGTTTGATCAAACATGTTTGGTATTGTTTGACTTTCTTTCGTATCGAAATTCTATACATACACCATTACATTCTGGATAACATAATAGCAAGTTAATCAAGCAGAGTATTACTATTGCCGATAGATTAGTTTTTACTGTGAGCTTAGTAAGTATCCTTCTTACCTAACATGATTATCTTCTACACCTGAACTCCTACAAATGCTGAGATGCTGAAAAACACAACTTGATCGAGTGATGATTGTTTCGCCGACACGTTTATAGTTTCATAATGAAGGGCAATGTTTCTAACGGGAAGGTTTTTAATTCTCATGGAATCAAGTCTACTTTTCTAGTAAGGCGTCTTTCTCTTCCTTTAAGAATA
>VCCN01000420.1:7549381-7562047 GCA_006491835.1 Architeuthis dux | reverse complement strand
TATATGAGTTCAAAATATGTCGTTCATCCATAAATGATACATCTTAGAAAGACTCTTCTACAAATCTGCCATATTTCAATCAAATATTGGGTTTCAAAGAACAATCAATATACACAGAAAACTATATTAATCTTCAATAATATATTCCCCGCATGTTCTATATACGTATTATTACGTGCCCAACATTTGAATAGGAATACTCATTTCTGGTTACATGTATGTTACCCAATCAATATGTATTGATAAACAATATGCTGCATCTCTGATTTTGTTATTTTCCTTATGGTTAATACTTTTTTTTTCAGTATTCAAGTTGAAAAAGATTTGAAGGAAAATTGCTGTGAATAAGACTTAGGATACGTTTCTATTTTCACCCGATATTGATTTGCCAAGCTTTCAAAGAAATACAAAGTTATCTTCAAGTAGCGTAGATTTTAAATAAATTGTTTAACCCTTCCATTTTACATAGAGATAGATAATGTCACTATTGTGATAATGGACACATTTGCAGACGTACTAGTTAACCCCCGTGAAAACAAATCACGGATATACATGTTTCCCTGTTTTCAGCAAGTAGAGCGTTCCATTGGAAGTAGCAACTCTCACAGACTATTTTTACGCTCTTTTAAAACGTATTGCAATAATTACATACCTTCTTTGATTTTGGTTATAACAGTAAAATAAATAGCGTAACGTTAGTCGTAAAAAAAGTCGTAAAAAAAGAAAAACAATACTTGTTCGTACTCACAGAGGATTCCTGAGCAGATTAGGGCCGTGTTTACGTTTTTGACTAAACTGTTATCGATTCCAGCATAATTGACACATTTGTCACCAGAAGAATGAAGTCGAGATTTAAAAGTATTTCAAACATAAAATTGACCCCAGAGAAATTTGGTTCGAATCCAAATCAAAATGGCAAAATATTTAAATGTGGCGAAACCAAAAAGTGCTTGGCCAAAAGCTTTTCAAAAAGACTTGTTCTGTCACATGCATCACATTTGGCAAAACATAAATGAAATATGCAATGGTCATACTAGCCTTGTTCGCCGATCTCTGTCATTTTCATTCTATTTAGTTGTTTCCCTTTCTTGTGAAAATCAGCTTTGTTTAACAAGATATTAAATATGTTGTGTTATTGAAGGCTATGAGAGAACACAGTTGATTATTCTCACCAGCCACACATATACAATAAACTTAGAATCACATGAAGAGAAACATGTGCACTCGTAGCAGTTGATAGTACATAAAACCCAATCTGAACAAAATCATTCTCAGGGTTGTTGGAAAGCTATTCAAGTTGTAACCGATCTTCCAGTTTCAACGCCAAACGTGAAATACAACTCACAGAATGTTCTGAGCTATTCGCAGTTCTTAATATTAAATACATCGGGCGATTACGTTAACTTATGAGAAACAGATAACATCGTTCCACGTGATGTTTTTTCCTGGGTAGTGTGTGTTATTGTCTAATTACTTATGTGTAAAACGTATAGAACATGATTATATTCCCTTCAAACTTTGTTTTTGTTGTTACGTAATGGTCAGCGAGAAGCGTTGTAGCTAGAAACTAAAAGTTCAACATTTTCTTACGATCGAAAAAAGGGTCCCGTTCGCCAGACAGCTAGGGTCAAAGGTGAAGAAATGGAGCACCAATTTTTGCTAAAATGGAATGTTTTTGCCAGGATGGATTGTTAGCTGGTCGTTAGACACTGATTAGCAATTTCCGGAGATGACCACTACGAGAGATATCTTAGGGTTATTGAAAATATATGTGCGAAGACGGGGTTCCAGAAAGTAGGCGTGGCTAAAAAAAGACCCAGGGATTATAAAAAAAACACGGCAAGAATAGTAGCAGGAGCAGTAGATTGCGTCATGCCAGACCATAGGGTCGCGATGATGCTCTCTCTCGCTCTTTCTCTCTCCTTCCCCCTCTCGCTCACTCGGCGTTCGTGAGTGACACATCTGGTAGCTTTCTCTCGCTTCCCCTGCAACGCAAAACAAGTGTAGCTACGATGTTGTGCAAAATAAAGATGTCTGCTAGTTGTCAAAATCGGCTTGTTTGGATCTTTGATTCTTTGATGTACGATACACCAAACAGCCATCTGTTCCCTCCGATACATTGAATCCGTACAACAACAGGCGTCAGGCCGAGGCAGCGGAGATGGCTCATGGAAGGCACGCACTAAGTGCACAACATGTGTGCAGTGGATGCAGAAAGAGAAGCATATGGTACATTGCGACCAGTACAGTGCATACAAGGGACGATGAGGGGGGCACGGAACATCCAGATTTAATTTTCAATGTTTCATTTTTCAACAACTCTGTGTGTGCGGGAGGGGGTGGTGAAGTATATACTCTAAAAATGGGTGGGTAGTCCAAAAATGTTTGGGTAATCGCTTGAAGCATATCTAGTAGGCTTGGTAATTTGGATCTTATTCTGAGACGAACATCATCATGTTTTTTCAAAGAATGTTCGAACACAACTATCTACTATTTGCATTATGAAATATATACAATAACAGAGCAATATTTCCTTGTTATGAGATATCTATCATATTATTTTAGAACTGTCGATTTTCGACTGATCAACTTCCTTTTTCTTTTTACTTTACCTAGTGCCTAAAACGGTTACAGTGAGCCCCAAATAGACTATATGAGAATGCGCAATTCACATATGGTTCCTCTTTCGCAAAAAATAATATATTGGGTCTGCGTTTGCTCTCAACCCGATAACAATGATCTGGTTTCCATCGATTTCTATATAATACTAAACATCTGATTCGCCAAACTATATTATCATGTAAACGCAATGGACTTAGGGGAAGGTTTTAAAGTAAAGTATATACGGCACCACAAGGCCAGCTATATATTTGCGTTTCAGTATGTTCATCCAGTAGCTCAGAGGGTATAGATACATCATCTACGCCCTTCCTGAGATCTGCCGTCTGCTCTTAAAATGAAGACTATTTTACTCAGGAGTAACACATACAAGGTGTGTCCATAATGTAACCGGCCATTAACGTTAACGGATACTAGTCTAACTAGGGCAATGGCTTTAATCCCTTCAAATTACTGATCTTTGGACCTCACATACGTATTCCAGCGTCTCTTCAACTTTTAAAAACAGTATGTACATTCCTCGTTCATGTTGTTATCAGCTGCCTCGTCGTTTTCCCTAATCTCGTCCACGGTCTGAAATGTCCTCTCTTTAAACAATGAACATCCATGCGTTGTAAGGAGTCAAATCCAAATTTGGCTTACCTACCTGGTTGATGCGACGGTGTGTCACCGCACGTCATATGAAGACTGGGCAACTCCATGGCGAGTGTATGTTCACGAATGTAGAGTAAGGTCCCTTCCGATTGTTTGCCAAGTTATATCAATGCTGCGAAACAGGTTCTCGCGATATTCGAAAAGGTTTGATTCATTCTAGACAGACCGTGTACATAAGGGACATATGAAAACAAGACACAAATAATGAATTAGAAGTTGGAAAATATCGTTAAATAAAGCAAATTCCATAGAGGGATACTAATAGATTCGATTGAAGTAACAGAGGTTGTGTGCTGAGCGCTGGCAACACTAATATTGATCTTTATTATTAACGTGTTGCTACTATTTACCTTCATCTTAATTGATGTTGCTGTTTATCGCAACTGACCCCAGGCTGGTTTAGTTGCGATAAACATCAACACCAATTAAGATGGAGGTAAATAGTGGAAAAACAATTAATATACTGATAACATTAATACTAATGATTTACAATACTTCATAAAATAAGATAAATAAACATAAACGTAAATACTATTGGAATGTTGGTCTTGGATCAGAAACACCTAACAGTTTTTAGATTTGATATTAAAGCACCGTATTAGTTAAACACTAATTCTATCGACACCCTTGACTTTCAAAACACTTCTGCATCCTAGCTGGAAGAGAGCGCATCACCTTTTTCACCTGCTTCACCTGTAATATTGTCTGTGGAATGTATATGAGACACGTCCAGGCAGGATGGCTGGACGTGTCTCATAGCCTTTGCTTTTCAGATATCCCCACAGGAAGGAATCATGTGCTGAAACGTCACCTATTAAAAGGTTGGTTCTTTCTACTTGGAGTTTAGTCAGCGTGGAGCGTTGGTTGGTACATCAGCGTATTATGCAGTGGAAATATCCATCAAAACAGTGAAATTAACCCGTAACGAAAAAAACAATTTCTTTAAAGGTGTCAGATGTTTATTCCCCACCCTATACTTCCGGCCATATGGTGGATGTATTCTAGTCGAGGCTTGGACAGTCGCATTGTAGTAGAGAAACGCGTGTATTAAATAATGACATTTAGTTGTCAAAGCGAAAGGGCAAATTAGATCGACCTGTCACAGGTCGATTCTGTCATTTACTCACTTCATGATTCGTGACTTGAATGGTTAGGGCCACGAGACCGGTCTTTATCCGTTGGTGTCCGATTGATGTCACTTCCAATGAGGCAAAAAGGTCGATGGATCTGATTTACAAAGGATTTAGATAGGTTTATATGGGAATTACTGTTTAGTATCTCTCTTTGTTGTGTAGTATTCCTCGTCTAAGTCTATTATGTCGGCGTCGTCGTCGGCTGGACCTTCAAAAGCAATAGAACCTATGTTGAGTCTTCTAGTAGAACGCATCAACCGAATATATCACCGGAATTGTCAACATAGGTTTCTTCAGTGTTCAAATTGGGCTGGCTGGCTGGCTGTATGTATCACGCGCACAGTTCGCACTAATGGATGTAGAGAGCTGAATAAAAGTGGGGTTATATTTTCAATGTAAGTCTCTGGTGAATAGGCCACATGGTTTGTGTCCAGCAGTTTCCACGCTTGATTTTCTTTTTTTGAGAATTCGGACTATTCCATCATCGCCCCTTTTCCCAACTTTTAATTGATCAACACCAACACGGCATGCTGCCAAAATACATTGGTCACGTGACACTTTCTGACTAAGCAGACATGTCTATACCATTGTTTGTCGTACCTCATTTGACTTCACTCACAAACAGGACGCGGACCGATATTTATTTTTCTTTCGACATACAGTGAGTACACACACGCATCCGATCATTTCCTACAGTATGCTACAATATATCTTTCAATCAAAAATAGATTCCTGTCCCAAAATCTAATCATCTTTGCTGTTGTCCATTTCCCACGATAACTGTTGGACAGACAGTATGTATTCTAAAACTAGGACAACACTAGGTTGCATCAGGGCTGCCAATTTAGCTCGTATACGTGCTAGATCTAGCCCCTTTCAGTGCATTTAGCTCCTATAATTCTGCATCTAGCTCTTAGCCTTAATTTAGCTCATGTTCAATCTATCTCATGTATCTAACCTTTTTTGAATATATTTTTTCTTTATGAAATGATTCACGAATATTACTTAATCAACATTGAGAGTATGTCAAAATTTCAGTCATTTTAAGTAAGTCTTGTTATGCAATTCTGTTCGTATACGCCGTATTGAAATTGGCAACCCTGGCCTGCATATTCACACTTTACAATATGAGACTGGATAAAAACGACATATTATTTTGACATTGTAGTGAGCATTTTTAAAACCACTGTGATAATTATAACATTAAATAATTATAATCTTTAGAAAATGACGATTATATAATTAGCCGACGAAAATTGACTGAAATTGCATGTTTAGAAGAACAAACAAAAAAAACAAACATCCAATTTCGTTTGTGAACGACATACTTCTCCATTCGAGACAGAGATGTAAATAAGATATACTCACTGGATGAGTGGTATTGAAGTATTTACTGAGTTTCGAATCCTAATTATTCGTGTCGGTCCCTCATATATCTTGTAAAATGTTCACTGTATAATATTCGATACAGGTGATTAATGGAGAAGCGTTGGATAAGGTGCATCGACAAGAAAGTAGATGATAGTAACATTTAAATAGGTGCTGTATGAAATAAAGGCTATTTTCATCATTAGGCTACTGACTTATTGATATACATATGTTTACATAGGAGAGTGTTTAATCACACGCACCTTTAATGTGAGATCTCGATTTCAGAGCGAGTACTAACAAATTATAAAACCCAAACTGTATAGTCTTTCATTCTATCACGATCTATATTATGCCAATACTACGTGGATTATTTTCGCCTGTTTACATGAAAGAACGGATGTGGTAAATATACAAGTTTAAGAGATAGACACAACACCATTCAAGTTCTTTTCTAAGATGTTTGTCAATGATGTAAACATATCAATTGCTTTCAAGTTTCCCGGAAGTATTTACAACGAAAACCCGATCCGCATGTCGTGACTTTTCAAAGCAATTTTATATTTTGTTTAATTTTTAAATCAAAACTGACCACATTCTTTTTTCCTCACATGATATATACTTTTGAATAGGTTAATCAGTGCATTTCTTGTCGCTCGAAAACAGGCCAGTCAGAGGGTTCACGTGGTTAGGGGAGATCAGGGGGTGTATGGTATGCGTAGTATAGAGATCAGTTTCATCCTTAGCACGGGAGGCGCTCTGCATGATCCACAACTGATTACAACACCTGGTATTCCCAGACGGCCACCCATCATGTTAGTGGCCAGGTTCGACGTTGCTTAACTTCGTTTATCGTACGATGCGATTGGGCCTTAACTGGCTTTATTCAAAACATGATAGTTATGTTTAAATAGTTTATAAAATGAATGTAGTCATATATGATATCCACTGTAGCACATGGTTAACACAGGGGAGGACTATGTCCATCTGTGTTGTTTGTCTCAGAAAGTTGCTGTCCACTTATTTGTTAGCCTCCTTCAAGTGAATGTTTTACTTGTTAGCTTTTAGAAATAGACTGGTACTCTTAATATTTATTGTATTTACGGAAACGCCACGGCTTAATATGCTGGGTCCGAGTGCACACAACTCGTGTATGTGTAGTGACGGTACAAACCGCGAGATCGAACTTGAGCCCTATGCTCAGCCACATCCGAAGATAATTCGTGTGTCAGCGTTGTTAGAACATCTGAGCTCCCCGCTCATTTTTCTGCTGCGCCAGACACTTCGCATACGGTCACTTGAATCATTCCTTAGTAGGATATAAGTTGCCGATTATCAGGAGTGAAAACAGTTCGCTTTTGCCTCGATACCTGAAGCTACGCTCGAATCGTGTTTGGGAGTTCTAGTGTGTTCTAGTGTGAACGACGTCGTAGCAGCTCGAAGCTCGTGATAGCTTACAGGTTTTAAGCGAGAAAGTCCCCCGTGAAGGAAGTGTCCCATCATTGCCGTTGAACTCATTGCATCGAAACTGTGTCGGTGTTTTCCCCATCCCCATTTCTATTAGAGTTTGAGAGAGAACGGTCCGGCGATAATGAATATATCTTACATTGACCCTGTTGATGGGAGTACTCAAGAGCAACTTGGTTCTCTTTAATTGTGGCTACCATGTGGTTTTAAAATCCTTAAGCTAGGGTGGTGTGAAGGTACTACGAGCTTCCCCAAAACAATTGGATAGTGCATTCATTCCTTTGTGAATATGTATTTATGTAGTTACATAAATAAGTATTTAGCCTAATGATGAAAGATTTTACACATCACATATTCTCTTTGAACCTCATCTCTTTTCTTGGCAATGCACTTTTCAATTTAGTGGTGAATATTAATGGCATAGATCGGAAATTATAATGTGGAATCCTCAGCCCAACATCCAATTGAAAACTATGTGTCATGCTGCAGACTTATTTATCCACCTCCAGATATAGCAAAGACGTTTAACAAATTCCCCTCGTAGTTGTTGCTATTATTTCAGGGACATAATGTGTCACTCTTTTTTGAAGTACCGACATTTAACCTTCATTACGTGGTCGAAAGGCAGCTAAATTCAGCGGTGGTAAGCTTACCGTTGTCCTTACCATGGTCTATCAATGAAACACGATGTGTAACTCTTTGGGAAATGTATCAACCGAATATCACTGTCACTGTTACTGTTAAAGGTTCATTTCTTACAGATACGAGGAAGAGGGTGCCCTTGCCCTGTCTACGGATTCGGCCGTCTCTGCCAGGGTTGCCCCTATCACAAGTGCATCTTGTCTCGGCTTGCAATATGCGAAAACGGCGTCACCCATTTTACCACTCTCATTTACGGTACCTGGTATTTCCAAGTGGCCACCCATCTACATAATCACCAGGCTCGAGGTGTATTGACCCTGGTGATCGCACGAGAACCGGTGCATCCATCATGATTTGGCCGTAAGCTTAGATGCGATTACACTGTGCAAATCCTGTTTACTTTCTGAGTGATTATGTTTAAAAGTATATACAAAATGTCAATTATTCCTTCCAAACAGTTGTGATAAGGACAGTGACATTTTGATATTGTCTTATTTCCAATTGTACAACGGGTGGATGTGAGCATTTATAATCGCATAATGCAAGAAAGGCAATTAGATATGAATATCCTGGTAACAACGATTTAACGGACATAATAGTTAAAAATGGAATCATACCCAGTCTCTATACTTTTTACACATGAGCATTTAGAAGATACGAATTACTACCCAGGAACAAAGAATCGCGGTGTACGGTATTATTTACTGATTGTTTCTGATTGTAATACGAAAAGGCAAAACGATATACGAATAATGTGTCCTGTCATTAAATAATTCCAACAAGAAGCGCCTGTTTGAAACGATGTCTCTGTAAATCATATATTGACACACGTTATTTTATCTGATCTATCTGAAATACCATCGAGTAGACACACATTGCCTTTTGGTGGCGCCTCTTACTATTGGAAACAGACTATTATTTTTTTATGTAAGTCAATAACTATTATTGAAATGTCCCTTTTGGGTGGAGGGTCATCGTTGAGTCTGCCTGTGCTATAGATGTTTACCCTTTTAAAAGCAAATCTCGGGTAATTGGGATTTGAACGTTCATGCCAATTCCCATGCCTTACAGGAAATATTGTGAAAGTATCCATTGGAATATTGCAATGGTATATGTCATATACCACAGGATGTCTAAAATCCGACTGGAACGGACCTATTAGATGAGTAGAGAAACTACTTTGTATAAACCCTATTTTCAATTTGAGAAAAATAATAACATGCATTTTTGAAGTGAACTAAGATTCTAGATTTGAAGTCTGTAAACATATACATGTACGTTTCTCATGAAACTGCTGTTGGATCGTACATAATGCACTTAATATAAAAAAATACCATTGACAAGTTCCAGAAATCAAGATTAACTTCACCAGGGTGTTTAGGCTATGCTCCGTAGATTACTCAGGTAGGGATTATTTGGAGACTTCAATCGTTCTTTCTCAATTCTATTCGACGACATTTCCTGACGGTTACCGAATGCGACAAATATACGAGGAAAGTCGGCCTGTACAGCTGATCCGGAATTATCAATGTATAATAGGAAGAACATCTCGTCTCAGCAGATCGGATCAACATTAGCTTGTTATATTGTCAATGAAAATATCCACCAAAATTAAAGTTCACATATGTGTATTTTCTCTTTAATCACAATAAAGGGGAAGGAAAAGTAAGACCCAATTAATGCCTTCATTTGTTCAGGCCAGAAAGACAATACAATTTCCTTCACAAACATATATGGATGGTCAAAAATAAATAATTCATGAAAGAATGATTGCTTTTACATTCGAGTCCATGCAAATAAATGAGCATTGTTCCTGTTTTCTCTATAGGCACACACATAAACAAGCCTGTCTGCTACATGGACAAACGCCATTCCTATTTGAACACTTTTGTGGAGGCAAATCTTCACTGATAGCCGTTCATATATTTTAATATTGGAAATGCAATTAGTGAAGAGTTTCCTGGCCATAATTAGGTGAGGATTGTTCTTGGTATTGTTCTTGTTGTTACGGTGGAAATTCAAAGTCAACTTAGGCAACTGACCTGGACTGAGGTTTGAATCTAGCGAAAACCACTCGTGTCACATTGCACCTTTTCTGCGTTCGAGTGTCACCGATAATGACGCATCTGTCAATTTCTTTTATGTGCTAGCATACGATCCATTGAAAAAGGGGAAGTGCACACATGTATACCCAATTCAACTAGAAAGCAGTCATAGAGCGCATACATCTGTCAAAGCCATACATTTACTCAATCGAAAACAGATGCCTGGACACGCACGTAAATGTAATTACATTTTCCTTACTCCATGACCCGCTCATGTACATACTGGCATTGCCATTCAATTAGGACTTTTGGATATATTTTTGGACAGACATCAGCGAATATATAGGTGTATGAAAACAGATTTGAAAAATATCACTCAATCGAATAAAGGCGCTGATCATCCTTACACTTTAATTACGCCTACCCTACCCCACGTCCCATCGTTCAACAAAATGTCATTGACATCCATTCATAACGTTTGAAGATATCGTGTGTACACCCATATAGAAGGACGGATGGAAAGACACGAAGTGATATATATGCCTCCTCAACTGTGTTGGCAGAGATGGATACTGAAATCAGAATAGAACAGAGCGAACAACATTATCAGAAGGAAATTCAACTGAATCCTTACGGGTAAATATATGGTTTATACAACTGTCATGTTTCAATGCCTGTATGATACGGCAGCACACTGACGTTGTTGACAGATAATCTTCTGCTGCACTACATGTAAATATATATGTATATATGAGATCATATATACATATATGTGTGTACATAGACATGTGTGGAAGATATTCAGACTGAGGTAAATGCGTACGCACGGACACAGAAACATACATACCCACGCTGGATAATTAGTTGGACTTTACTAGATGCTTTCTACCATCTAATAAAGTCCAACTAATTATTGAATATACACCTTGGAAACCGTTTGCTTGAAACACGGACGAGGTATATGTATGTATTTAGTTATGTTCATTTATATAACAACGCATCGGTCCCCAATACTTTACATGAAAGGCATTATGAATTATTATTATTGTTGTTTTTTTATAATGTGAAATTACCTATTACAATGGATTTAATAACATACCAAGTCTGGTTAGTGACTCAATAGAAACCGATGCATGACCACCGACCTTTTTCAACATTCCATGTTTGGGGCCGATCAATTAAACAATTGGGGAAAAGATTGGTCAGTGAATAAGTTGCTCCTCTCGCCTCGCTTTTTGTTGGTCAGTTATCACTAAACAAGAAACATGAATGCCGCCGAACGCAAACTAAGGAACCAGTTTAGCTGTGACTTACATTGTACGTTACATACATACATAACCAGCGAGTCCGCCGGACCAACTTACAAACCGAAGTGACAGTTTTAAGGTCATAAAGATAGAAGGCGAGATACTAGAAGAGGTCGATGAATACATCTACCTAGGTCAGGTAATAAAGCTAGAGAAAGACCATGACTGCGAAATAAAACGACGCATAACGATTTGGCATGATTAGAGACATTCTGAGGAGCTCCTTGCCAATGTGCCTAAAAGGAAAAGTATGTAACGGCTGCATAATACCAGCCATGACTTATGGATGCGGAACCTCGAAATTAACCAAACGAGCTGAAAACCAACTTAGAATAGCACAGAGAGCCATGGAGAGAGCAATGATCGGGATAACGCTCAGATATAGAAAAAAGGTCAACATGGATCAGAGAAAAGACTAGAGTAAAGGATATTATACAACTAATTAAACAACAACAGTGGAGATGGGCCGGTCACCTAGCGAGAAGAGAAGACAATAGATGGGGGAAAAGACTAACAGACTGGTGCCCATGGGATAGTAAAAAAAAGTAGGAAACGGCCAGACACACGATGGAGAGACGAGATAGTAAGGTTTGCCGGTAAGACTTGGCAGATATTAGCACAAGATAGGCAGTCATGGAAGGAGATGGGGAAGGCCTTCGTCCAGCAGTGGACTTATAACAGCTGCTGCTGCTGCTGCTGCTGCTGATGATGATGATGATGATGATGATGATGATGATGATGTACAATGCATTTATGAAAGATGAACGTGAATTTATAACAATGTATGTAAATTGTTTCAGTGTTTATATCCTTTGGCTAATATAATCAGGTGTGTATTGTTATCTAAATGACCTTGTTCCAAAGTGATAATTCCTCTGTATAACATTTCTACTTACTACAACTACAACTGTTCGGAAGGCTATTGCAGAAATGTATTTAATTTTAGCTAGCATTGTAAGTTTCGGTTATTGTTAATGATAGAACATGTTTGTTTCGCCAGAATCTTTTCTGATTTTAATCCGGTAGGCCCTAACAATATTCCTAGAAGTTTTTAGTTTAGGGAAAACAAATTGTTTTACAGTTTTACAAGGGGTGTTCTTTTTGCAACGTAACTGTATAATAAACCGAACCGTTACTTTCTGTCCAGTGTATGTAATTGAAGCTTCGACGTATTCGGTTACTTCTCTTGTGTGGCTCCGTTGATATTGATATGACGGATTTGCTGTGCTTTCATTGAGGATATTTGGTGGGGGGCATGCGGGGCTGTCGGAGAGTGCATGTGTGTGCTCCCGAGAGTGTACACGGGCGCCCGGGGAGGAGAGTTCGCACGTACATGAATATCTAACCATTACTTTGTTTCTGTTGAATATAGTTTATTTCATTGTGGAAACTGTTTTGCTATTAGTTTAAGGAATAATTTTCCTATATGTG
>VCCN01000420.1:7465899-7475931 GCA_006491835.1 Architeuthis dux | reverse complement strand
TAGAATAATAAGTTAATACTGTAGATGGTTTTATATTAAATCTGGAATCATTCAAACATATAAATAGTAGTTATACTGAGAGCAGTAATAATACTTTTGAGTACATATAATCAATCATCAATATTTAGGTATATCTAGTAGTTCTGCCTGGTGATTGACTGACAGAGAATTCCATCAAATTCACCGCATTCTTTTCACTATTATTGAGCATTCTGATACTGCTATTAGGTGAATGGGTCTAATTCTTCCGATTCTTACATCATTGTCGCTGTGACGATATCGCGTGCATTACATGCATGCATGGTACTTTAAATGCCGTTTTGCAGTGACATATCTTTTGTTTACTTACTGGTGGCCACAAACCCGTCTCAGCAACACAGCACGTCCATGTCGGGGGAGAGGAACTATGTTACGAAGTACAGTTATATGCACTTTATCCATTCTTTTGTCAAATAAATGATGATTCCGTCTATTCAATTTCAGTGTAGTAGCGAAAAGATGCGGAATGAAACACGTAAGCTAGGTGCAAACTGTACACAGGCTTAGAAACGAGTTGTAGTATTACACATCGTGGTTGATTTCGTAATCGTCCGCCCTCTCTTTTATGCATATACACTCTACGTTACTCTCCTACCAAGGGTGGAGCGAGAGAGAGAGAGAGATGTGTTGAGAATTGCTGTTCCATAGCCTTAAGAGCTACATACGACTGGATCCATCGTAATATGTTATTCAAGTTCTTTGAAATACGGTTACGATATCCCATAACAGTCATCATTCTCAAAGCACTGTATGCTGGTAGCACATCAACCATTAAATACACATAAACATTTTTCAAACTGTTACTGGATGTCGTCAGGGTGGGACGGAATCACCAATCGTATTTAACATATATTTAGAGTGTGTATTGCGTTCCGCAGAGAATGAAAGTATTCATACTCACTGTTCTAGACGAGAATAACGTTCAATCCATGGTCTTACTGGTGTAAAAATGGGCGTGCATTGCCGTCCATGTAATCGAAGAAATGGGACGAACGAAGGCCGTTCTTTCGTGTTGGCATAGCACAGCCTAAATATAGTATCATCAAAAATATATATCGAGAAGGAGAGAGAATGACTAAGAAAACTTAGCCGCCAAAAACGGAAAGCACTATTTCGTCAAGAGATAGTTAGACGCCATATTCCGTAGACGGGAAAACACAGCCGGTGACTCCCCCACCCTCCACTAAGGGCCACCCGTTAACTGACTACTTATTTCCATCTCCTGTATATTCCTTTATACCAACCAGTCCTCCTCGATATTTCTATTATGTACACTAGTAGTATATCGTTTCCGTTTCCCCGTCGTGGCTGACCTTATCTCATCAGTCTATTTCCGTCTTCATATCTACGCGTAATCTTTGATGGATCGGCTTCGGCTCGATCCTTTTTCAAGTGTCAGAAACATAAACGTATTATCTCTCCTTAACCGTTAAAAGGCCGGCAACCATCCCTCTCGGTACTTGACCTATGGCCTGCTTTCTATTGAGGGTTTTCTTGTGTAAATGTTATACACATACACACACGGATATATCCCCCACACACGCGTGCACATATGCTTCACGTATACACGCACCTACAACAAACAGACCGTGTGTTCGAACTGATATCTGGTTTATAACCACCCATACATGCACACGTATAAACACGCAGACAACCCCTCCACACACACACACACACACACATGTATGCAATCTCTCGCAGACACGCATACATATGAATTAAAATCAATGATGAACTTACTTAAAACAAACTTAATTTAAAAGTTTTACATCGATAATAATATGCCACTGGCACTGAACGATTACGACTGCTTATGTATGCCGATGACATCATCTGTTATGTACAAATATCCATGAATTGGAACATATTGTAAGAATATATGATCACATCTTTACCAGGTATGAACAGTCGGTCATGAGTGCAATGTCAGAGATTCCGTTTCTCTCATTATTGATTCAATGTTAACACAGGTGGCTCTGCTTGCAACCGCTAGCTATCAATCAACGCAAATCATCAGCACTGTACATGAATTTCTTTCAAACCTAAATAACAATGTGACTCTCTCAGGTCAATTACTAAAAAACAAAAACAACAATATATCAAAAGAGCAAGGGTTCCTCTCCAGGGCCTCTAGGGCCTCCGGGAGGAATTGTTTAAGGCGATGCGACGCTTTATTTTACTCCTCCCCACATGTAACAACGTCATGTATGCCTGCAATGTGAAAGATCATTGTTCCTGGAGTCAATATATTCTTAAAACGCTGCTTGTGCGGTTGCTTGCGTTTATAGCTGTTCATTGTTTACAACGCTATCACGGTCCTCGTAAGAATGCTCGAACTCTATGGTCAGGAACTGATCTTTCGCCAAATGCTTGTTTGATGCGTCGTCCGAGATTGAACTCATAAAGAAAAATCACACGAACGTAATTAGTTGTCTATTTTGTTCATGTATTAATCACTCCTGTAAGTATTTGACAATGAAAAGATGCTGACAACTTCTAAATGAAAAATTAGTCTGCGCAATGATACTTTTTTAAACTGTACTGTTCGTTTTCAGTATTGATGTCAATAGTGTAAATAAGTGTGTCTGAAGCAGTTTAAATGAAATAATCCATTGTTTCAAATGTTTGGTAGGATATATTCTATCAGCACACTTGTTACATTTAAGTGTACGGGCCCAGTGTTATAGAGAAACAAACAGAAAGAAAGTTACATTGTTCATTATATATATAAACCATTATTTTAATGTATAATTTATACTTTAAAAATTAATAATACTTAAGCTAGGTGTCTAATTATGATACAGTTTTAACCCATCCATTTGGCCATAGAACAGTTCTAGTTTGAATTGTATTAGAACAGAAATGTTCTAGTGATGCACAGATAGCCAGACTTTAGATGTAACTTGTTTTAGTTCCAAGCAAGAAATACCCAATAGCAAATGACGCACCTAGTCCAATGTTAGAAGAGATAATCGGAATTGGAAGAAGATATCCCGATATAATTGCCATCCATAACAAACATACCTGTGCAATTATTTCTGGATCTGGACTAAACATGAACAGGGTTAAAAGGATAAGCACACATTGAAGACACAAAGGGAATGATGGACGCACATTGATGTCTTCAAGTAATCGAGACAATCACGAAATTATTTCCAAGAAATCCTCTTAGACTTGGAAGACCAACAAATATTGCAACGGTTCAAACACTTTTTATTTTCATTTAATACTTTACAGATGTCCATGACAGTATTCCAAACTAATATCCGTGAACACATTCACGGATAAATAGTTTTACCCAGCTATCGAAAAGTAATTTAACTAATGTGTATCGGAGCAAAACTTGAGCGTCTCCAGACCCCCAAAATGGTGAGGAGTGTATGTCAGGCTGAGTTATTTGTGGTCGTGGTTGTGGGAAGGGAAATACAGGAGACTGAGGTTGTACGAAGTTGACATTCTCATTACATTAGTCAGCACACAGGGCAGCGCAATGTCGAGTTTGAAGTTTTTGGATCAGCGGTTCTCGAGATATCTAATAAGAATAAAAAACTAAGTAGACGGTTTAACAATGGTTTAACACAATCAACTGTAACCCGGAGCGTCGCTCACCTAGTTTCCAAAATATGTTCTGACATATTCACCCTCTGGAACAGTTGATACAACTGCTTTAAAACTTGCACTGTTCGGTTCATCCTTGTATTTCATGAGGTAGCGAATAACCTGCCCATACTCAAACGCTATCATATGTGTTTAAGAGTAAAACTTGAACAGTTTCGATCTTCACAACAGAAGAAAAATATTTTCGAATTACAGCAAACTGACAGATGCCTGCTTGTTTGGGCCATCATCCTTATCCGAGTCGTACCTCCCTCCCCCCAAAATGAACTGACACGAAACACTCACCAAAATTACTATATATATGAATATACATCATTTGCTAAAGAATTACATGTTTTCGTGTTGTGTCCACATAACGTTAAACACTTGTCAAAATTGACTACGGATGCACAAAAGGTGAGATAATTTCGTTAGGCCACACACATACCTGTTCAACTGCACGTCTACTTAATTTTAAAAATAGTATCTATAAATGATTAATCATTTATGTATAGTTATATTTATCTTTTAATAACATATTTAATATATATCATGTTTACAGCGGATAATATTGCTTAATCCAAATTCTGTTTTCCTCCCATCGTCTTATTTCTGTTTATTTGTACACCGTTTTTATCGAGTGAGCGAGGGTGTGTAACTTTACCGTGTGGAAATGTATAATCAGGACATTGTTCCCTACACTGTGCCGAGATAGCTGTTACTGCCTGTTGCTTTTTACAGACACTAACTGATGTTTCCCTTGTGTGCATCGGTAGTCGATTTCGACAACCGTTACATGTTATGAGGACACAACACAAACGAATGCAAACAAAAATATACACGAAACAATCACCTAAATGACGTGTTTAAGCTTCAGTTTAGTTAACCTAGTTGAACAAAAATGTTTTTTCCCCAGTAATGCTGGGTGTTTTATTCCACTAGGGAAATTCCCGTTCCAAAGGAGCATGTTTGGAAATGGTCAGACGTTATGGTGTGTGAAACAGCCTGCAATAATGTCCATGTAAAATAATGTTCCGTCGGTCGTACAAAATTACGGCCTGGAAGTATTTATGTTACGTTTTTCAGTGTTGCCAATTTAGATATGTTATATATCAATTTAGATAATTCAAACGGGTGCAAGTCAAGAGAGATAATCTATAGACATAAATTGAATGAAGAAATACATATGATATGTTATTTGTAGATATCTCGAGAACCGCTGATCCAAAAACTCGAAATTGCAATGCCGTGTGTGCTGACTAATGTATTTGGAGAATGTCAACTTCGTGCAACCTTGTCGAGTAATCGCAGTGCATATGTTACGTAATGGTCAGCGGGGCGGCTGTCATTTAAGTCTAAAACTAGATGTCCAAAAGCTTTGGAAAGATTTTCACGGTCGAGGAAGAATGATTTCTTTCACAGACAGCTGGGGTCGAATGTGAAGAAATTGGCACCGATGTTTGTATTTAAAAATAGAGTAACAATTTCCGGAGCTGACCACTTCAAGAGATACCATCTTAGAGTTGATTAAACACATGTGCGAACACGTAGTCCCATAAGTGGGTGTGGCCGGGACGTGAAATATTGGCAGCGGCAGAGGAGAATTAGTCAGTCACGACGTGGAACTTCGGGTCTGCGTGGGACGCTATGATGCTCTCTCTCTATCACACGCTCTCTCCCTCTCTCTCTCTCGATTCCCCTCTCTCTCACTGGGCGTCCCCTGAGACAGACAGCAGTTCCCGAAGCCTCCTCTCGCTTCCTCGTTAACGCAAAGCAAGTAAAGCCACACTCGCCACAATATTTTGTGTGATATAAATATTTCTGCTCATTTTCGATCGGCGTTTGACTCCTTCACTCGTCGGTGCACGATGCGCCCGACAACCATGCACGTCGTTTGATCTCTCCCAATGAACAGCACACGTTACGCAACCGGCGTTATGGACTTGATCACAAATTCCCATCAGTCAGCGTCTCCGATCGGCAAAGAAGCAGAGGCAGCGGAGATGGCCACGGAAGGCACTGGGCGCACCGCATGGACAGTAGATGCAGACGCTATGGTACACATATGCACCAAGAGGTTTCTTCAATTGTACTTCCTCCAGGAACATCGACCTGTTATACGGAACTGAAGTTTCGAAGTACGCTGATACTTGTTCATTTCGTTAACTTCCTTTTTGTAATTTCATTAAGGTTCTTTTTAGGGGGGGCAGACGGGGGGATCGCGTGGGTCCGCCAGTGTGTGGGGGGCTCGTCTTGATAGAGGGGTTAGTCTTGTGCACTCCCGGGTAGCCTTGCGTGCCCCCTCTCCCAAACTATCAATGAACGCACAAAAATCGGCATTACAATATCAAATAAGTATTGATAACAACCTTCACAAGAGAAGTAACCGAATACATGTAAGCCGCACTTCCATACAACGGGCGGAAGATAACGACCCAGTTTTATATTATAGTTACATTGTAAATAGACCACCCCAGCTGAAATCATCGATTTTTCTAAAAACTAACAAATTACTTGATTGCTGCCGGACATTGTTTTGTTCTATCTTTGCGACTAGGTCAACTAAAGTGAATCCTTAACAACATCAATATTAATGGAAAATGCCAACTTTATTCTTAAGATACATTTCTCAAGTTTGGGGAATGTAACAGATATTATCAATACATTAAAGGTGGTTTAATCGTCAGCATTTGATTTATTAAAATATTTATTTTGAAACTGTTACATATTGTATTACTATAAATGAATATATGACTTATTTTATTGAAGATCATCTAATTAGCAATCTCTGACATCTAGACGCAACCAAAAACATCTAGCTTTAGATGATTTAGATGAAAAACATTTAATTGGTAACCGTGGGCATAACGATTGATCACAGTAGTCGAATGGTCATTAAATTAATTTAGTTATATGGTTTAGGTGTGCATATACTTGCAACGGACATCAACATCATATGGAAAAGTATGGGTCTGGATCAATACGCAAGCTTCTCTTCGCTCGCTTGGATAACAAGAAATAATAGAATCAACGAAAGAAAAACAGAAGTAATTACATGTTATATTGTTATCGTTTAAACAAATTAAATTATTGAATTGATTTCTTCGTGCGCCGTTTTCATCATCGAGTAAGCAAGCGTGTGCAACTTTATAATCGGGACCACCTTCCCTACATTGTGCCTAGCAATGTAAACAGGCATTCTGCCGAATCTCTATAGAGGTTATACTAATAATTAGAGCCTGCATTTCCTGAAGAAACTGCTAATGTGATTGTCCTGCAGCGTAGCCCCCCGCCAAAAAAGCACAGACGTTTACTTGCGGAAACAATGTTACAACGCTTACACAAGAGAAATAACCAAATACGTTGAAGAAAGATGGGGAAAAGACACGTTTTGACATATCAACCTTTTTGCGAAACCACATGGACACAGACTACACGTCTTTAAGATGCACGCATTAATGCTGCAATGGCATTGATATCTCAAAAGCTGTTGGAGAAGACGAGGCGCCAGAAATGAGCGGAATAAAAATACATAGAATAGCAACGATGTGCTTGCGCATGCGCAATCGCACGAATAATACACCATTGTTGTGTCTATCATTTAAAGACCCCTGCCCTCTTGCTGACATTATAGGGTACCAAGCCTCGATATGAAAAAAACATTAGTCTAGGCATTCCAACCCTGTACACAGTGACTCATCAATATTCATTGCGATTTTCATATCTTCGATTTCCAGCTTAATAATATAATCTCATTATATATGTATTATTCACACTTTAATGTAAAAATAATTACCTTAAGTCCCAAACGGAATTATTGGGTTGTAACAAAAGTTCTATCCAATTCATGTGGAAACACAAATATAATGGCGATTAAAGATACACTTAATCATTAATACACTCTACTTCGCTTTCGATAACCATATTTCATCTATCAACAAATTGTTCCACATTTGTAAAAGTCATTCGATTCTGACATTTATCACGTTAAAGAACGTCTTCATACCACTCGGGTAACCAAGGAACTCATACAGGCATTCAGTTGGGGAAAAGAAATGATTCATCTCCCATACTTAGTTGGCGTTGTTCCAGCTGACTATCATGTTTCATCATCAACCTGTTAAAGTCCGCTGTTGGATATACCACTTCCCCACTGTGTCGATCGGAGTTGTTGTCAGTAAACGTCATATGTGACTGTTCGGTTATCGTTTAAAAGTTCGTTTAAATATTATTTGAATATCCAACACACACTCGACAAGCTATTCTCCGGATGAAGGTCACCTCTCGGCTGGGTCACAGCCAATGACTAAGGCGCTAATTGTTGGGGGGGGGATCCATTGTTCATCCCTAGTAACAGCTATGTCTTGAAAAAGCATCTGCCACATCTGGGAATGCAGTGACTTACAGCACTCAGCATGTTGCTGGTGATGTGCCACAGACAGGATATGTGGGACCCATTTAGTAAACTTTGACACTTTTCCTAGATTCAAAGTTCGATGAATAGTAACATGGTTGACATTTGTATCTGGGGGTAGCAGCAGGATATGTAGCGACTATTGATACAGACACAGACAGAAAAACGGACTTTCTTTAGAACCTGATATTTCAATAAATTGCATCGTCTTTCTTTGGTTTGTGTTCATTTTATCTTTAGATTTTAGTGGGGGTGGAGTGTACTAATTGAATTAGCTAGCAGGAAACGTAATCAGAGACATTCTGGCATCCATGATTTCATAAATATAACCTCGTAGACACAGATCCGCAAAAGTATTGATAGGGAGAAGCACCATAGCTTTATTTCGTGCATTCCGTTGCTCAATCCTAAAATAAATGAGGGCATGTCAGGAACAGAAGTGCCAATATTCCGATATGGTAACATGGCAAGTATGGATCCGACATTGTCTATGTATTGCTTTGTGACTGTCACTTCTTCCGTGACATTGGTGACGCAAATATTGTTCTACACTTGATTGACGACAGGAATATCAAATAATATTTGAGGCCACCGAGTAAAGGAACGGTACTCTGATCGCAGTGCCGACTTCTGCATTAATACATGGATTCCCGGGCAAATTCCCACAGTGACCATCCGTGCAGGCACTACTTGACGATCCTATGCAGTGGTTCCTTGAATGATTCGTAATTCAAAACAACCCACTGTGGTCAAGTTAGAAAAGGATACTACAATCAAGTTTACTTTTTAAATTTTACAATTTGGATTTCAAAGCTGAAATAATTTTCCTGACCTGATGTTTTACTTAGGAATGCCTGCTGTCCAACCCATAATCCCATGTGTGCAAAGATTCCAAAGTCTGATCTTCTATCAGTCTTGTGGTGGCGATTCTGAATATACATATGAACTACATTGGAACTAATTTGTATCATGTTATCTGTGTGACCATGTCCTGTCTCATGGCTGAAGTAGTTTCGGATTTCCCTCCAGCTAAATTAGCCGGTGTTCGAGCCCAGGTAAATGTCACAACCTCGAATTATTTCATTCAAGGCAGGCAACAATTCATATATTGACCTATCAGCCTAACATAATAGTTCTGCCTTATATTTTCCATATTTGGCATTGTGTCCTACTAACTAAGATTGGTAAATGTGTAGCAAGATATCAACTATTTAAAAGAAATACAGGTCCGGTTAATCACACAATAGACATTTATTTTTAAAAAAACAAGCGTGAAAACTGCCAGCAGAATATAAGGGAGCAGTTTAGCACAAACCTAAATTGTAAATTATTTATTTGTTGTCTTTTACAAAAAAATGTTCTTTCAGGACATAAGCAGGAGGATGTGTTTACATCTGTTAGATCCATTGCTGCGGCGTGTACGCACGGCACATACGTAGGTAGATATATATGCAGCCAGCCATCTCGACAGAAACATATATTGACAGTTTTGTTTGACGGTTTCTAATATAATGTGTCATGATGCTTGCTATCTATTTTGATGGCTTCTTAATCTGAACACCACTCATATGTTTGGTGTAGAAATTCGACTCCAATATTGGACGTAGACGTTGGAGTTGTTGGTGCATTTTGTCGATTTCCTGGCAATACTTATTTGCTGTGGTGGTTTCGCCATGATTCAAGAAGTTGCAGTTGATGATTCCACTTGCCGACCAACAAACAGTGGCCATAATCATCTGTTGATAAAGGTTTGGTTTGGAGAAATGTTTTGGTGCTTCCCCTCTGTCCAGCCACTGCGCGGAACGCCATCAATTGTTGTACACAATCTATGTTTCGTCATATGTCACAATGCCATCAATAAATAGGTCGTGTTGTTGCGCAAACGACGGCGATATTTGTTGAAAAAGTCGAACGACTGTTGACTGAACAACGTTATTGTAAAAAAGTCATATATAATAGATTCGACATATGTGGTTTAATTT
>VCCN01000420.1:7435936-7445936 GCA_006491835.1 Architeuthis dux | reverse complement strand
ATTATCGCTTTTTAGGCAAGAATATAGAATATCCCAATGTTAACTTAACGACGTATATTTTCCTTTCCTGGTGGAATATTAAGTCTAGTTAGTATGTGTGTGTGCCTTGGTCTAGTTGATGCCTTCCAGTGTGTATTTAGTTTATTTGTCTTAGTTTGACTCTTAGTATATTAGTGGCCATACTTTTTCTTCGTTGCTCAACATGGATACGAGATGGAAGTATCTGTTTAACAACAAGGGACTGAGAACATATCCATGTTAAAGATTATGCATCTTATTTACAAGCGTTTCTGTTGATGTTTGCATTGTCTATGCACTACTGGAGGAAGGGACTCGAACAGGGATCCTCTCTTTTTCTTACGGGTATAATACACATCACACGTGAAGAAGGCCGTATCATTTTGAGATGATACGATACACAACCGGGGGCGTACCTATTGATTTGTATTGGGGTGCAGACCTCTACTTTGCGGATGAATTTGGTGTGCAGTCCCCTCCTTTTCGGAGAAAGTGGGCATGCATGCCTCTAATTTTCCATCGAGCGTGGTTGCTGACTACGAGAATGAATCAGTGTTGCTAAGTATGAATAGACAATAGACAAGATATAGAGATAGAGAGCATTAGCAACTTTAATGTAGCAATAGAGAACATATGGCAGGCTTTGTGGAGTGGCGGAAATGAATAATAGTCTGAGAAATATAATTAAAGGAGCAGCAGAGATGGTGGGCAATACAAGCGTAAACAAGAACACAGGAAAATATTCTAAAAGAACAGTAACACTAATCAAACATGAAGACAGAAACTAAAGAACACATATTAGCACAGTGTTTCTATTTATATCTTTTAAAAAGTACAGTGCGCATCTCTTAAGAGACAACACCCAATGTAGTATGCGACCGGTGTCGAAGTCCCGGTTTCCATTGCATGGGTCAGCTATTGATACTTGCAACACCCAAATCTGGTCGAGACAAGGACTTGATTCGTAAATGTGTTATGCCAATCATGACTTACATCCGAAGCACAGTATGCAACCAGAATACGTTGGTCACGTGACTCTTTCCATTTAGTGACTAACCATACCTGTTCATGATACCTTCTGAAGGTGGGTTAATAGAAATAGATTTTAGAAATATTTTTTCAATTTTATTATTGAACATTTAGAAGTTGATGTTTGTTGATACTGCCTGGATAGGTAAGGTAGTTATGAGAACATGTGTGTTCGTGGACACGCTCTGTCTATTCCTCAATCATCGTGGCATGTCAGTGATGAGAGATATTGTTAAGACATCTGGTGAAAAGTGGATTCAGGCATTTTCGAATTGATTGTAAGCAGCCTTCACTGTAATTCAAACCGGTTTTGCCAATAACGTTTATTGTGTTGGTAACTGTTACGCCACCTAACACCTCAAGAAAGATGCATTTATCCCTAAGGGGGGTAACATTTGAAAATATGTGTAATTGAAACGGAAAAAGAAAGAAGAAAATGTTCCTGCAGTCGTTAATATAATAATAATCCAGAAACTCTATAAAAGTGTAAAACACTCTGGAATTTTGCGATCAAACCACCTCCAGCCAATCAGAACACAGCGAACGGATTTAATAATTGTGAACAAGAAATAAATCATCTGCTAAACCGTATACCTTATGATGACGATATATTTGGATCTCTATGATATTATCTCTTTTTTTAGAAAATGATCTACTGAAATCGTTTCTATGGAAGACTCCATTGTTTTAAATGGTGGGTAGGATATATTTTTATCAGCAGAGTTGGTACACTCCAATAGAAGAGTCAAATGTTACGGACAGAGAAACAAACAGTAAAACAAAGTGTGTATTAAATAAGTCGATCCGTATTAGAACAACTTTATACTGATTGACCCTTAAACAAATCGGGGAAAATGACTTACTAATCTACAAATATACTTGTAACGAAGAGATGTTTAATTAGGAAGCGTCAACCAATAGTCAACATAAGTGTCTCCAGTTTTTGACTCAGACTGGCTGACTATCTATGTATGTACGTGTCACACATACAGGCACCAATATAGCTAGAGAACTGAAACATTAAATATTTACTCCTTATTATGTCTACCAACTCTTGAAGTTTCAATCTACAATGTAAGTTTCTACAAAATAGGGGCCTTAGTTTGCGTCCGGCAGCGTTATATCCTGTTTCCCGTGACTGCAGTCTTATGAATGCAATCCATTTAAGCGATTCTCTCCTACTTCGTCTTTCCTATTATCAGTGAGTCTAGGTTCTTGTCAAACAGACCGTAGAACATTACTTCAAGCGGTCATCGAAGAAGAACAGTGTTCATTGTGGATCTTAATTGCTGATAATTTCGATTAATATTCTCACATACTCCAGAGATTCCCACCCAATCATAGCTGTACAGAAAGTAATTGGCACCCGGCCTACATCTGCGTAAGTCTATGGTGGATCCAGCCTGGCTGAACATTTCGAGAAGGGTTGGACGTTATCCAACACTTCGATGTTAAATGTTATACCTTGGCAAGATAATCGCATGTCGACGTAGCAATAACACCACTTAGCTAAAACTAATACGAGAGGCAGGGTTGCCATTTTGGCTATTGTATTGCTAGATTTGACAAATATGGCCTTTTTGAGAACCATTTGGCCATGAACCCTTTGGTTTGACCATTTTCACTTTGCTGCAGTACTATGTTTAATACATTCTTATTTTTCGTGTGTACTTCAGTATTGCACTGTTTTATTAACGATCATTACTATGAATTCTATACGACTATTCACCTTCATCTTCATGTTCAGTTGCGTCATCGTAAACTTGCGATAGAAAAGAACGATAGAGGTAAATAGTAGTATATAAAACTAATGATTTAACAATACTGCATGTAATGACATTCAATAATAAGATAATGGCTTGTATACACAGTTTTTGTCATTTGGCCATTTTGATATGGTTTATGTGTTCTTTGCCAGGCACTTCTCCAACTCTCCCTGGGCAAAGTAATCACCTGTGGACATAGCAATACGATCACGTAGTCAAAAATAAGATAAGAGTTGTACATCGCTGGTTTCCCTTTGTGCCATGAGTTGCCAATTTAGCTCTGATGTAGCTATATCTAGCATCTTGCTAGTGGCTCCTAATTTAGCTCCTTTCCAATCCATCTACTTCATGTAACGTTTTTAAACATATGTTCTCCCTTACGAGATACGTTACGAATATTATGTAAGTAAGATTGACACTATGTGTAAATTGATTGCAAAACATATATTTCAGTCATATTAAGTAAATCTTTTGATGAAATTATGTTTTTATTCGCCGCTTTCTGACGATGGACGCATGCATGTATTTTCTTTGTAGCTCCTTTTCTTTGCAGACCCAGCTCTAAAATCTATATTCGTTTTGGCAACCCTGATCATATGTGGACATAGCAATAAGACAACCTAGCCAAAACTAAGACTAAAGGTGTAAATCTATTATTTCCTTTCTGCCAATTGAACAATGTTTTTTGTACTTTTCTTCCTTTTTTTATTTCTGTGATGAATTCATGGGTATTCATGACCTCTGCTAAAATGAATAATGGATGTGTAGTAGCTAACAACAAACGTATATCGCCGTGTTTATTCTTGTATTAGGCGACCACGCGTATAATCCGACGCCATGTGGTCTCTAGATTAAAAATACAGCTTGACTATAGCAGTATTCGAATATATTTGATCAGGGATTACCAAAGTGGGCCCTACCACCCACTGGGGCACTGGCAGACACATGGGGACTGCCTGAAGGCAAAGGGTAGTAGGGGGCGTTGGGAAGCAAGAATAATGTGTCTCATCAGTCCCATCCTTCTATTATTGTCGTCTGAGTTTGATACAACGAAACATGAGTGGGAATCGACGCTGGAAACTCTAAAAAAAGAATCTTATTCCCAGGGACAAATTCTGTGAAAGTGATCAGATACATATTCTGTTAATTCAGTACAGGAACAAAAGTCTCACAATCGAGTTATCAATGCTGAATAATTTGTAGTAGTATAATGTTTTGAGGTATTTGTTTTTTTAATCAGCAGATTTGGTATGAGAATGCCTATTATCTTTTCAACGAATGGTACGAAGTTATATAGGTATACCTTAAATAGTGTGTTTTGATTACGGTGAGTTTTGTTGTAGTGTGGTTAAGGCATTGCTGTAGAAATTCATGTAACTAAGTATACGCTGAATAAAAACACATTAAAGTATAATAAGACTTCGAAAAGTGCGGTTTTTAACAGTGCATACATATCTTGAAACGAACTAACCTAACTAATCAAGTATTCTGCGGAGATTATGACACACTACAGTGTCGGGATCACTTATACGTACTCTTTTGAATAATAATGTAGAACACCGTACATATATTAGCTTTGTATAATGTAATCCCTTCCAAATAAAGATTGTTTTGCTAAAATCCGATTTGCTTAATTTCCCATGACACACCAGTTACCAGGGCATCTGAGAACGGGTTGCAGCTGGGTCATCGCTCCAATGTTAAGCAAATTGAGTACAAAAGGGGCTCGAGGGTTTCTGGGGGACAGCTATGTATCAAAACCTCAAAACAGTCGACACGATGTGTCCATAAGTAAAAAGTAAAATAAGTTGACTATCCCGTTTACCGGTGGGTGCATATAGTGATGCCTGCTAAATGGGTTATAGCAGAATCAAACAGAATAGCTAAGGGACAAGTGTGTTTGTGCAGTGTATATTTTAAAAAATAGTTGCAGTTCACATTAAACAAATACGGCACGCAAGTGAAAGAATACGGCGAGCAAATCCATTATTTTAATTTGCTCGGGTAAAGCTATAATCACCAACAATAGTCTTGCGAGTATATCAAAACGTTAGAGCGTATGGGTCATTACATAGTGCCGTTACAACTAGTGCCGCTATACCGAGAGTCTACTGTAGTGATTTAATACAGTTTAGAATTGCATTAGAAATATCATTGAAATAATGAGAGTTGATATTATTTTTTTGGTCTTGTTTACGGATGTGGTTTTATTTCCGGAGAGAATTCTTAACTTGTGTCGAAAAAAAGAACAGAGGAAAAAATTCTGAAAATATTTCGCTTGAAATCACCAACCAATTGTCAGGTTATTAAATGATTCCATAAAATTCGTGTTAAAAAAGAAACGAATGAAAAATAACAAACGAAATAAAATAGTTTGTGCTGAGGTATTTTCTTTCTTTGCGATATTCTTTCTGACGAATTTTTTTCACAAGACAATATTTTATTCATCCATTAAATTCCTACGAATGTTTCTTTCTTTTTTCCACAACCCATTATGCCGTCACATTAAATCGACACCATCTAGATCATTTTGCACTATGTGTGCATTGCTATCATTCCTTTTCCTCTTGTAAGACTTAATTAAAAAGCAACACAATTTCAAAAACTGTGTTCATAATTTGCAAAACTTGCTTCATTTATTTAAAAAGTATACTTCGTGTTATACATAGTGTCAGATAAGCGTATAGTGTCAACGAAACAGTGATATTACTGTAATAATATCACCTTCGATATACGTAACCCTTCTCTTCTTAACTATATACATTCATGGACGTTTTAAGTATATTTTAGGTAACCGGGCCAATCAATGTACTGTATTTGGTCCGCGGGCGTTAGTGCCGACTGATTGAATATATGGATTTAATAAAGAATCTTTTAAACATGAATGCGAACATAGATTTAGAAAATGTTCTCTATGTCTAATAAATAACAGTATGAACCGTAATTGTATTTTTAAAACTGAATTCGGTTTCCTAAAATCGTAGGCGCCAAGGCAATATATGGTCTTGAGTATAGAATGTATATGTATAGAATATGTATACACATAATATTGAATATATGTTCTGTGGACTCTCTTACTAAGTCAAGAATTAAAGAAATAAGTGAACGAAATGAAATAAACAAACCAAAAAAGGAATAAGACTAGCAATTGAAACTTATAAGACGGCGTGGACCATATATACCCCATGTAGATATATAGGGACCCACCAATATACCGAATACTGTGGCACCAACCTGTATGCTCACCAGAAATACTGGCAACGGTTGAGCTAAAATAGCCACCATCTTCCCAAATCCAATATGACAGCACAACCATGCAAATATGGTAGCGTTCCTGTTGCACCATCGCCTACTAAAGGCTTAGTGTGACTGCGGGTAATGTGCCCTCGAATGCGAGCAGACACTGCCCAAGCAAGGTATACTCTTGGATATTAAACACATTAAACAACATGAAGATCTACACTTACATTGATTGTGGCACAGCGGAGGACCACAGGCTACACCAACTACACATGAGATTGGACAACATCGACTGGCACATCATAGGTATAGGTGAAACCCACAGAAAAGGAGGACACCTTCTAAAGCTTAAGATATGGAATAACCTATTATATTATAAAGGGAGAGAGGACAAGCAATCCAGTGGCGTTAGATTCTTAGTTAATAACAGCATCGCAGACAACGTGATACGTTTTGACTGCATATCAGACCGAATCGCTTGGATAACAGTTAGACTAATCAATAACACAGGGAGAGAAGATACACAAATTCAGTGGCGTAGGATTCTTAGTCAATACTAACATCACAGGCAACGTTTTAAGTTTTGATAGTGTATCAGACAGAACAGTTTGGATAACAGTTAGATTAAGCAAAAGATACGCACCGAAGGTAAACGAGGTCTACGCGCCTACTTCGACAATTGTTGACCAAGAGATTTGTATGGCGACATCGGTAAGATAATGGACAGAGAGAAGACTAACTACACAATACTCATGGGTGATTTCAATGCTAAGGTAGGTCAAGGATGGATAGAACAGAGGAATGGAGAGGTGACATGCTAGTAAATTCCTCAGAACGATACGGTTTAAAAATAACTAATACATTCTTTCAAAAACGGGAAGGCCGAAAGTGGTCTTGGAAAAGCCCAAATGGCACGGCAAACAACGGCAAACAACGAAATCGACTTCATACTAACTCACAGGATAAATAACATTAAATACGTTACCGTTATAAACAAAGTTGACATAAGAAGCGATCATAGAATGATAACGTGCATACTTAAATATAACTTTAAAACGAGCAATAGGCTGACAAATATAATTAAGGAAGCAGCAGATATGGTAGGCAATTCAAATGTAGACATTAGAGCAGAGGATCACTAGAAAGCAACATTACAACTAATCAAACAGAGGATAAATATGCAGATAAAAACTAAAGAGGACGAAAAAAAGCAGAACTAACGAATTAATAAATAAAATAACGAGAAAAGAAGAAAGAGAGAAAAACAGGATAATAGAGGCTATCAGAAAGGGGTAGATTTATAAAACACGCCCGCTCCGCAGTCCAAACCGGCAAGCAACAGCTGCTTGCACTAAAGTATAAAAATGGCAGACTTATCAAAAACACAGGCACATTGACTAAAGTAACTGAAGGATACTATGAAAATAAACCTATAGATACTAGCGATATCCCAGACATAACAGTTGAAGAAGTAGTATATGCACTACGAAATATGAAACTCGGTAAAGCCCCAGGCGAGGATGGCATAACGACATATCTAGCACATGTATTCACGCTAAGTATAAGAGAAAGAAAAGTCACTAAAAACGCCTGTATGGGGATAATAATCCTACTCCACAAGAATTGAGATAAGCACGACCCCGGCAAATATTGCCCGGTTACACTACTACCTAACGCGCTTACCAACGATATAACGAGAATTACATACAAATTAGCCATGTTATAAAGCTAGAGAACGACTGCGAAATAAAATGACGCCTAACGATAGCACTTGGTAGAGACATTCTAGAGAGCACCGTGCCAATGTGTAAGTATACAGCGGCTGCATAATATCAGCCATGACTTATGGATGCGAAACATGGAAATTAACCAAACGAACTGATAACCAACTCAGAATAACACAGCGAGACAGGGAAAGAGCGATGCTAGGGATAACTCTAAGATAGGAAAGGATCAACATCAGGGACAGGACTAGAATGAAAGATAGTATACACTTAATTAAGCAGCAAACGTGGAGATGGGTTGGCCACCTAGCAAAAAGAGATGGCAATATATGAGGGAAATGACTAATCGACCGGTGCCCATGGAACAGTAAACGAAAAGACCAGGCAAAAGATGGAGAAACGAGATAGAGACAACAAGAAATCGTACAAATGATCTTATATTTAAAGAGCATATTCCATTAATAACATTCAAAATGGGAACAACAGTACGTAGTAAAATATGCAATTATAAAATCACAGTATACTCTCTAATTCTAAAGAACAATGGTGAAATAGATATTCCGGAGTGTGATTGCCAGGCCTCGCCCTTATGCGACAAAGAGATTGGCCACGTATTAACAGGCAAACTAGAGATTGTAGCCAACTCGAAATTAAGGAAACTCCTCACCAAAGGTCCAAATTATAGAGAGTTATGGCAAATGTGTTAAAGAAATTATAAAATAATTAGATACTTGTACTCTGTCTATGATAAATAAATATCGATTAACAGAATCCGCATTCGACCTATGGAAATAAACAGTTCTTAGATTTGTAAATAAAAAAGTCCAACGGTTAAAAAACTTCAAACACCCACCCAAAATACTAGTCCGGTTCTTAAGGATCCCCAAAAAGTTAACGATCTCCAGGGACTGCAAAATAAATATAAATCAATAGTTGGACACCTTATAAATGACAGTTACTTCCACATTAGTAATAGGTTATTAATTCAAACTATAGGTATAACTATGGGGTTATATCCCGCTCCCTTTTGGGCAATCTACATAGATACGAATATGAATTTATGGCGGCATTAATTAAAAAAGATATAACTAAGACACATGCATTCATGGATGTACTCTATTGATGACATGTGTTGCCTAAATAATAAAGGCGAATTTAGTAATTCATATAGGTCTATCTACCCCAAAGACCTTGAGTTGAAGTGCGAGTACAATGGAGTACATTATACAATCCTTGATTTGGATATTAGAATCTAGGATGGGGTATGTGTATATAAGCTATTTGGCAAACGGGATGCGTTTCCATTTGATATAGTGCGCATGCCTCACAGAAACAGTACGATTGACCCATATATATTTTATGGGATCATACTTTCACAATATTTGAGAATAGCACGTGCAACTCTCAGATTGAATGTTTTTCTTGCCTCGAGTGGCTTCATTAGAGATAAGAATGGTTAACCAGGGAGGCGACATTCACAACATATTTGGACAGTTTAATAAGGCAATGACTAGACATCCTGAACCTTTTAAACCGTATCAAATTTACTCTAATGAAATAACCAAAAGAATGCAGGAACATATTGGGCGAGAAGGGTAAAGTGGAACTATTAGAATATAAGCATATATGGGTTTAGGCGTCACCTGCTAGTGTCTTCTGTATGGGAGGACGATAGAGAGGTTCACATATTAGTGATGGTAGAGCCCATTACACGGACTAGCTATTGTCCTCTGTGGGAATATGGTTCGTCTGAACAGATAAATTAACGTGGACTCGGTTGAGACCGCATATTTGCTATCCCACACGGAGTTATACGACTGATCAAAGATATTCATCAAGACAATTTTGCCTTCAATGGACCAGTTTTTGCCGAGCAGGGATTACCTGAAGCAGTAACCAGCCCGGACTAAACAGAACCACCAGGCTTTGTCCGCAAACAATATTAAGGTAGGTCCTCCGCTCTAGTTAACGCATTTTTTGTTTGAATCATTTTTTTTCATTTTTGTTGTTGTTTTTTTAAAAATATGGCGGAGGACGTAGACAGAGTCGCGAAGACTCTTTTTAACTCTCCTGACAAAGGAGAGTTACAACCAAAAAGACACTCCCCAGAGAAGGAAATAACTAAAAAAGACAGTCCCCCAAAAAAGAGCCCTGAAAATGGAGAAAAAGAAAAGACCATGGACACTTCTACAAGTGGGGAGGGTCAAACAGCGACAAATGGGG
>VCCN01000420.1:7239813-7252038 GCA_006491835.1 Architeuthis dux | reverse complement strand
TCCCATGTGTGTAATTAATTTGTACCTCCATTTTGTATATGTCTCAAAATAACAATAGCATCTGACAATTTTAATTTGATTATTTTTTCACTTGAAAAGTATGCTTATATTTCTGAAGCATTCTTTCTATCAGGAGTATAACAACCGATGAAAGTATGTAAAGTTCAACAAACCCGCATTGGGAACAGACACATTTGTATAATAACCCGGACAGTGTTTTATATATACCGAGAGAAACCTTTACTTGGTTACTTTCCATTTCTTTAGTAGATGAAGTATTGTAACCCGTTGAATTAATGTTGACCACTATTTACATTCATCTTAATTCATTAGTTGTTTTCATCACAGATTCAACTCAGGCCGTTACTTCTACGGTAATACGCAAACACCGAGGATCGCAAATGACGCATTTGGTGAAATTTGAACTCACACACCTCTTGCCAGAGCGAGGCCTATTTTATGGCCACCTGCAATGGCCACTCCACTAGAAAGGCTTCATGGCAAGCACAAGTCAGATGTAACCTTTGAAACCCACGCATTACTCTAAATATCGGCTCCATATTCTGTTGTTTTTTTAAGAACTATTACTAATATTGAAGAAATTATTTAGAGGCGCAAGCATATATAGTACCGATCACCGCCACTGACTCACGTACTGAAATGTGATTTACGTCCATTTCCCAGTGTTGCAAATTAAGCTGTTTTTCATCTAAATCTAGATGATTTTGGTTGCGTTTAGATGTCAGAAAATGCGATTTAGATACATTTTAATAGAATACGTAATATTTTTTGTTTAATCTATAATGATAACATATATAATATGCTAAATCAATTAAGCAATATGTTATTAAAATAAAGTAATTTGTTGAGAATATGTGAGAGCTTTCCTGGATGTTAGGTATGTATCTGGAGAATCTAAGTTGTTATGTGTTTTAGATGGATTGTTGTACTCAATTCTAGATGTACATTTGAAAATAAAGTTGTCAGCGCTATCCGTGCTAGATCTTCGCACAAGAGCATCTATGGTCTGACTTTCAGGAATGTGTTTTCTGTTCTGAGACGTTTCCATTCGATTATTTACGGTAATAACAGGGACTGCCAAGTGCAACGGGGATGTTTACTGCAGTAGGAATTTTAATTGGACAAGCATCGATCACACGATTGATGTGTATTATCTACCTAAGACATCCAATATTGTATAATTATTTTGCAGTCAATCGATTTCATGTCCACGATCGAATATACAGGGGGTTAATTTATATGGCGTTTGTTTATCTGCTACAAATGCAACATAGTTGATTATTGCGATTTTAATAACAAGTGTAATTAGCGAAACTGTATTGGTTTTCTATAGTCATCTATTTATATAATGAACAGTGTGATTTTTCTATGCTCGGGGATTAATTAGGCATATACTAATTCTTGATAATAATAATGATATTGACTAATAATAGTATTTAACAAGTTAATACTGTCAAATCCGGACATATGCATACAAGCAATAGTTAATTATTACGATTATAATAACATTTATAAGTAGAGAAACTATACTGTTTTTCTGTAGACATGCACACATCCATCTCTTCTCAACCTCTCATAGCTGTGTGTTAAATAGTAATGCAGATTGGCCTATGCAGTTTAGTACGTCAACCAGTCTGATTCCAAAGTAGGGTGTTGAGACCCATTAAGCCGGTTGGATGACAAGTGTGGCGCCCTCCTGACAGCTTCTGCAGCCAAGCTGATGCCAAATGTATTATGCTCAGCTTCCATTTGGTCTACACCATCGGTTCCGCTTGAGTGGTTATGTCGACTGGGCATCCCAGGATCTCCATACGCCCATTATCCCAGACTTGCACCTGTAATATAATGACGAGTAAGGTGCATCCACCACAACGCGCGGTCTACAATGAAGACTAGCCACTACAACGATACCATGGCCAAGAAAGGGATGAAAACAACCGATGCGGGTTCTTGCATCTGTCAACGCCGGACATCACAACCGCGGCAGATGCAGCGGACACAGAAAGACAACATCACTACAACGTCACAAACAAACAGAAAAGAAAAAGATTGCTGAACACATACACGCACAGATAAACAGGAGATGAAAACTAATTTTGTTTGTGGAACACGGACATTTTTGTCACAACTGAATTAACAGTTTCCATACATATTATATGTACGCATTGATTTTCCTTAATGGTGTGTTTTAAGATATACACTGCGCGCTACGTACACACACACATACACACACACACCAAAGACAGAAATATAAAGGAGAAACAGGAATTACAGACGCTTAGACATATTACAGAAAGGAAAACTTACTTGTTAATGAAAAAGAGAATAAAATACATGTGTGTATGCTATAACAAATTGTGAAGAATAAACTATAAACACAGAATCAAAACGAAAGACTAATGACGAACAAAACAGGACCTCGTCCTCACGGACATTTGGATTTGGATTTGTGAGCTTTTGTTTTCACGTTGTGCTATGGTTTTTGTTTCCGATTCATTGCAAAGAGAGGACATTTTGTTTTGTAATTTTATACAATATTCACATGGGCGCTATGTTTACATTCTTTCCATGTACATCGTTGGGTTGTGATTCTGTCTCGCCTTGAAGTCGCATTATGTCTGTATGTGTTCTGTCTTTGAATTGTAATTGTTGGGGGGTTTGATGATACATTTATTTTCCGACTCTCGCGTGTATTCGAAGCGACAGTCAATCGCTATGATACAAGTTAAAAATCATGTGTTGTACGGGTCGTTTTCCAGGTAGCGCCTTGAAAGAAACACATCACTGTGATCTACGTTAACAAGGTCGGGGATGTTGAACTGGAATTCAGGTCTTGGAAATATCATGTGGTTTATGAACATGTCAAAGTTGAGTTACGTAATCAGGAACGTGTCAGATGTGAAATGGCCGAATCACAGTGGGAAAGGAGCCATGTGGGGCTGGCGCCAGTTCTGGTCGTTATATTAGTCTGGTTATCTTACTAGGGATTTTGCTAAAAGGCCACATGTTGCGAGTTAGTAGATTATCAGTGAACATTCAAACACACTAAAGTGTGTGAGGTATTGGTTCGTCAAAGACACGTTATTGCGATAATTAAAATTAACGGAGGAGCGAAGTAAGAAGGAAACATTGGGAATTAGAGACGAGGACGAACAATACAGATATGTAAGTGACACACATAAATAGAACGATATATTTGAGACGGCCAGTCAGAGAGAATCAGCGGCGGCCAACTGGAGGAGGCACTGGTCTCCAGCACGTACTTGCGTGCTGTACTTAATTAAGCTTAACAAAATGGACTTAGTTGTGTCTTAGTCGTTCTCTCTCTCCGTATACACCATGTCAAGTTAAACACCCTTCTTTTCTCTCAGGTGACGAATTGTAACCGATGTTGTGTTTTGGGAAACTGCTATGTTGTTTGAATGTATCTGACACAGCCGTAGGCAACAAAAGCTACACATTATACCATTTTAAAAACGGTCTTCGTCTCATCCGTTTCTGTACATCCCTGCATCTGGTAAGTATATGTATGCCGTTAATTAATAACTAGTCACTATGATACACACCCTGGATAGTTCCGTTCGGTGTCTTTCCGTTTTATATCGAAACATAAGCATACTTTCGTCTTCTAGACAAATAGTTTGTGACACATACCTCTTGGGTGCCGCATGGGTGCAGTGGTCAACAAGCTTATTAGGCAATTTATTACCAGTTGGTTTGATCCTCAGATATGATTAGCATTGAATCAGACGAAAAGCTCAATACAGTCATGTATTGATTAATGCGTTTACTTGGTTCCGACATTTCCCGTACTGTTCAAAACCTCACTGCTCAATGTCTTATTATAATTCAACGTGTTTTTATTTTCAGTTCATACTTAGTTACATCAATGTATATAGCAATACCGTCAGTGTACTACGATAATACCCGCCCTAATCAGAACCGCAGTATTCAATGTATTCCTGTAATTAGAAAAGTGCCTGCCGTAATGAAATAGCTAGCATTATTAAAAATATCCTTCATTCCCTCATCAACATGTATAACTATAAATGTGCGTTCAGTATGTCAGTCCGTCAGCCCGTCAGTCAGTCGGCAATCGGTACTAGTGATGCTCACGTATCTGGAAAAGCCGAATGACGATTGAAAAGTGCAAACATTCGCTCGCAATGAAGCGCTGTAAAATTATTTCTCAAACATCATAAATAAAATCTGAAAAGTGTAAAGCAGCATAGAACATATTTTCTTCTTCATTTTCTTTCTTTTCTTCATTCAAAAAACATGTGATAACCAGGTGAAATAGCTATTTGAACTCGAACTTCCAATTCTTTGTGGAGTGTTCCCTATCTCTAAATAGTTCCTGTATTGTATTTCGACACAAAGGTCAACAAACAATGTTGGACTAAAACTCGTTCAAAATAACCAAAGGGAGAATCCTCGTCTGACCTCAACAGGCTCTGTCCTTTAATTTGCATTGTGAGTGTAACAGCCAGTAGCAGCAGATATAGAATTGTCACAGATGCTTTTTGTGTCGACCATTTCTTTTCTCCAAGAATGGAAACATGGCCTTCCTTGCAGCGTCAGTCGCATGGAGGGTTTGGGTTGGAGAATCAAAGCGTCAGATCGCAGTTGAATTATAGCAGCAGTTTTACAAAGAGACTCGGATCAATACATCAGCGCCATCTTAAATTGTGATCACGACATATGTCTGCATTTCTGATGATGATCTCAGAGCATATCTGTCCTCAGAGGGAAATACAATAAAACATGCGAAATAGCAGAGAAAAATATCTCCTCGACAAAAAATAACATGGGAGTTAACCGAGCGTTTTACAATTCATCGGAATATCTTTTATGTTTTAAACAAAAGGGAAGAGATGCTTTCTTTGATAGCTGGCGCCATATTTAAGAAAAAGAATAAAAATAAATAAGCCTCGATGTAATACTAGCTTAAAAAAAGGAAGACCGACAATTAAGCATAATAATACCTTTGTGTCGTCGCTTTTATTTTCAACACGTTTAGATGCGGGAAAGAATGTACTGCGTCTGTAACAATGGGATGATCCTGTCCGTACGATCTTGATCGTTCAGTTCCACTCGTTCATTCATTTCTTGCCGCTCGCAGCCGGGCCGATCAGAAGATTGCCTAGAGGGTTGGGTATCTGGCTTGTGTCCTTGAGTGTATTGCATGATTCCTCCTCAAGAAGATTAGCGGGATCGTCACAAACGGCTATGTACATGATCCCCAGTTGCTTACGGAACTTGCCGTTCCTAGACGATCAACTGTGTAGGTACAGACCGGGTTCGACGTCGGTGGTCGTACGATAATTTAAACATTTACTCCCTAATAATGTTTGTTTGTTTCTTGAACATCCAGCTCCCAAATAAGTTTTAAGGATACATGTTCAATTTACAATCTAAATTCATGGTAACTTGTCCGTTCACGTTTATTTTTTTTAGAAAAGTTGGACCTATTTTAGTGATCAACGTCCAACAAAAGGTAAGTTATACACTGATCGCCCCCTTTTTCACATTTTTAAGTTGATCACCCCAACATGACATGCTGCCACAAGACGTTGGCCATATGACGGTTTCTATTGACTGATTAACCAGACCTGTTTCTTTTTCAAATAGACAATCCCACTCTCACGACCTCCAGGACCGTTTTCTAGTGGTAAGATTAGACGTCACAATTGGCGGCCTTCTTGACCGCTTGAGTTGCAAGAAAGGAGGCTAGAGTCTACGACTAGTCTGTCTTAGGGGGTTCACTCGTGGTATGTTTCTTTCTGTCAGAGTAACCTTCTCTTGGTTAGACTGCTGTACCGCCTTACTATTTACCTGGGGCGAAAAATGGGTTCATGTATTTCCCATAGGGCATTAGTACAAAGTGAACATTAACAGCCTCGACCGAAGATCGAACTCGTTTTATGTGCTGGTAAACGTTACGGCACCTTTCACTTCCATGATATAGAAGTGTTGTATAATGTCTTGGTCCGCAGCAGAAAAATCGTGAGCGTGGCGAGAAAGGAAGGAAGACTCGAAACCTCTTTATAAATATATGTGAACATATTTTTATTTCATAAGATACATTTTGTCGGCCGGAGAATGAAGAGTGGGAGAGAGATAATGATAACCGACAGTCTATCCCCAACGGGGAGACCGGTGTCGTGCCTTCCGGCCCAGCCTAGGCGGTCTGTCTCTCTGTTCTGAGTCCTCTGAGCTTCTCCGTCTCCTGTTTTCAGACACCCACACACATGCATATTTCCTAAGGTGGTCACTTCCACTTCCGCACATGTGATGGGCTGGAAATGAGATCCAGTAACATACCAGAAGCACAATTGGAAAAAACAGAAGTGAATATTCAAACAACAGTCTTAAATGATGTGTTCCTTTAAAAAGGTCAAATTCTGTCCTTTTCCTCTGTTGTAATTTTTTATTTTCCGTTTTGATTCAGTGTTGAAGAAGGAATATTTCCACGTTTCTAACTGTCATATATGTCGTATATACATAAGTTACACATATGTACATAACGCGCACTTACAAGCAGGTGGAAAGCATGTAGTGAGCTGACCGATTTGACCGAGTCCTGGTCAGTGCAATGGCACAGGATGGTCACGAAAGGGCCTGATGGTTGTCAAACTCATTACCCAGGACACCCGCTGACAACCCATTGAGAATAATAAATATATTGTACGGAATCACGAATCTTTCGAGGCGAAGCAATTGTTCTCAAGTGGTAGGGACCGGCATGTTTTAATATTCGGCTCAATTGACACTGGTGGCTCTCCCCAGCAACATGACAGAGTTGGGTCGAGGAGGCAACGATGATCTTTGGGGAAAAGAGCCTTCCTTGAATCAGTTTGGTAGTAGTCACCGGAGAGACTTTCGCATCCCCCCCCACCGATTGAGGTATATGTTGATCCTAGCCTTGTGCCTTGCATCAAATGAATTGCATTTCTGCCGCCCTTGTGACCCATACACCCCGAAGATTGAATAACGTACGAAAAAAAAGAGAAATGGATAAAGACGCTCCGCAGTGTATATCTACTGTATATGTTCCTTCTTTTTCGACTGAGAAATCTTTCGTTTCACCTCGAACTCACACAGGACGGGCTCGGGCTCTAGCTACGGCACCTTTCCTAAAGTAACTCACTACACAACATGTGACTAAATTGGTGATCCTACGATCTAAATGTGAACTATGTTTATACCACTTGAGACACAGTGACGGCCCTACCAAATCGACACAAATTACCACGCCGAAGTGACATCGCATCGGGTCTGAACATCAGAAAGACGAAGGTGCATTTATTCTGTTTTTTGTTCGTCGAGTTTTCTTTCTTTTCGGCGACCATGGACCCTAATAGTTGCAATAACATGATGATGCATCTAACTAATAAGATGCGATCATTAGGTGACGGGTTTAGAGACTCCTACATTGCAGGTAACTCACTTGCAAACATCACTCGTTTTGAGTGGGCAATTGAGAACTATCTAGAATGGAGCAGAGATGCACCGTAATATTGTATGGCCACATAAATAGAAGAAAGGCACAGGTCACACACCCAATGGAGGCGATGCGTCGGCTATCAAATATAGAACAACATGGGGGTGAAAGTACAGACTAATTCCCTCGTATGGGAAGGCCTTTCGGGTAAGAATAGGGGCCCTGAAATAGACAATAGATCAGTCAATCTAGGAGTGGGCTAAGAAACATAGACATTCAGCGTCTGCTCATTGAACAGGATCCCCAAATACTAGAAGAAGCAGAACGGATAGAGCTGGTGGAATATGCCATCATATCTCAAACCAAAACGGGTCGTTTTTATCAGTTGACGGGTACGCTAAAATTGACTTTCGAGTCGGAAAGATAGCAACCAAAAACGGATTTTACGTAGGAAAAGATTTACATAGAAATATAATAGTAGGACGTGACTGATTGCAGGCACACGGTGTGGGTATATATTACGACATAGGAGCGTTTCGCATCCGAGATGAATAGGTGTCATTGGAAGAGAATTATATCATAACAAATATAGCGTGTATGGCCTTCACTACAGTATTGCAGCCCCAGACAGCAACTATATGCGTAGTTAAGATTAAACACATACTGAATAAGAATAAACAATGCTGTATTGAACAGCTACATTCTGGATATTTAAAGAACTTCCCAGGAGTATCAGTTACCAATGCGGTAGTTAGGCCGGATGCCCAGCGAAGAATACCCGTTGTCATCACTAATAATACCAATCAGACAATACAACTATATCGCAGGTGTATACCAAGTAATGTTTCTCCGTCGTTAGATATAGCAGCAGTGGCGGCTGACGGGGGTGACAGCGATAGCATTAACTTCAATAACATAGAAGTAGCCGGTCAGTTTAGAGCCCCTACAAAAGAGTATTAAATACAAACATGGATTTGTTTGCAGCTACAAATACAGATCTTGGTAGAACCAGATACTGGAAACCATAGTCCCATGAAAAGAAATCCATACCGCACGCCCCTAAAACAGAGATATGACGTAGGCAGAGAAGTAGATGATATATTGCAAGCTAAAGTTATTGGAAAATCGCGTAGTACTTGGTCATTTCATAGTTTTAGTGAACAAGAAGGATGCGACCAAACAATGTTGCGTAAATTACCGAGCATCGAATAATATTACATGATGCAACGCATCCCCACTGCCGGTTATAGAGGATAAACTGGTCTATTATGTGATGCTAGATATTTCTTCTAAATTATACTTGAAACCCTAGTGGAAATTGATGGAAATGATAAAGAGAAGACGGCGTTCACCTGTCATAAAGACTATTCCATTTCAATGCGATGCCTTTTGAGTTAACTAACGCCCCCAGTATTTTAAAGGAGTTAATGACTGTGATATTCGAAGGAATGGATAAGTATGCATTAACTTGCTTAGACAGCATATTAATGTTCACTCAACAAAGGAGAACCATTTGAGACATATACCAAATGTATTCAGCCAGCTCCGCAATCACATCCTTAAACTAAAATTGTCAAAGTGTGAATGTGTTATGGAAGAGGTACATTACTTCGGATTTACAATAAATAGTGATATCATCAAATCAGATCAGGATAAGTTAGAAGCTATTAGTTCACTAGCAACATCTACAACTGTACGGACGTACGTAGTTTTATCGGAATGTGCTCCTATTATAGGCGAGTCATCCCTAATATTCCCAGTATTGCTGAACCATTGATATAAGTAACAAGAAGATACGCCAGATTTAAGTTGACAGAAGGCAGTCGGTACGTGCTTAACCCAAACCCAACTTGACCAGGCCGAAGGAAGAGAAATTGAAAACACAATATATTTTCTTTCACATATGTTAAGTGGTCCACAATCGAGAAAGCGACGCTTGGCATATGTTACTCTTTACAAAGACTAGATCACTATCTACATAATGCACAGTTTGTAATCTGTTGAGATCATAACACTTTAGAGCATCTCCTTAAGTCCCCGATTCAGAATAAAACGATTCAGTTATGGGCCCTTTTGAAGTCTATGATGTGAAATCAAATATCTGTGCAGACGTCCTATCTAGATCGCTGAATGCATAGATACTAAATCATCCACAGAGGTTTTACTACAATATGACGAGGAACATGGTAATCGATAAAACTTACAGTGCAATCAGGGATACATACTTTTGGCCCGGGTTGTTTAATGATGGAGTGAATCATGTCGGTATGTGTGTTCCATGTCAGGATGGCCAAGAAAGGGTCTGGTGCTTGTCAAACTCATTACCCAGGACACCAGCTGACATCATCTGAGAATGATAAATGTCTTGTACTGGATCACGGATCTTTCGGGGCTAAGCAATTGTTCTCAGTTGGTAGGGGCCGGCATGTGTTGATATTCGGCTCAATTGACACTGGTGACTCTCCCCAATTGCATTCTGACACCATTGTGACCCATACATCCCAATATTGAATAACGTACGAAACCAAATTAGATATAATTCAAGACGCTACGCATTTTATATACACGGTATTTTTTTGTGCTTGTTCGTCTGAGAAATATTTTGCTTTCACCTCGCACGCACACACACGACGGGTTCGAGCTCTAGCTACGGTACCTTACCACAAGTAGCTCACTACACAACAGGTATCTAAATTGGTGATCGCAAGAATCCCCGTTGAATATTAACATCACTGGCTTTATATTTCCCTGCATTAGATTTGCTGGCTTATTATTCAACGGATTCTTATATTGAGGCAACACACATTCAGCATATATGGTTATCTGCAACATTATAGATTATACGTTAATACACATTGATAACAAAACAGTGAAATATATGGTAATAACATTCGGCCTACAACATACATGTATTAACAGCTGCGTTTTTGCAACATTCTTAATGTGTTATTATGTTATATTTTTGAATGACTTTCCATTTTCTCCATGATTGTGAAATCACTAGGTATTTTGCGAAGTATCTGAACATTTCAGTGATTTCATGAAATCCTTACTTTGACAATCAGTGTTGTAATGGTTAACATCCCCACTGGGTTCCCCGCTACCCTGGCCTTGTGTCAAACTAAACTGCAATGTCATATATATGCATTGTAAATATTGAGGTTTAGCTCAGTTTGATACAAGGACAAAGACGTGGGGCACCCAGTTAGGATCAGACTCCATCCAGTAATACTGGTCAGCCTTGTTAACCATTACTGCACTGATTGTGAAACTATATCCCCAGGAATTGGCCCCTGGATCAAATACGTATATCTGGTTCATAACGAATTGTATCTCTAATCCAAATGTCTGCTGTATATTCGATTCCTATATAACAAGGCATATATAACTTCGACTGCACACTTTTTTCAACACACACACACACACACACATGCACGCACACACACGCATACACACACACACACACACAAGTATACTTTCAGAGTCATGTTTGTTTTAATACAATGGATTGCCTTGTTAAAATCCTCTCACGGTGGGATAGGAGAACATATTTTCACCAGACTATTTTAGGGTCTACGATCATCGATTGGCGTCAGTAATTTCGACTCTGATGTTAATAAAGTGACCCCATGCCGCGAGAAAAACACATTGTGAAATTGGCGTCGGTGAAATCCGACGGAAAAATGTTTAAGATAAGCACTGGAATGGAAACGATACGAGAGATAAGTAAATTAACGGAAGTAACTGTATTGGACACACGCGCGCGCGCACACACACACACACACACACACACACATATATATATATATATATATATATATATATTCCAACAAAATCCATTTCCTTCGGAAAATGTTAAAACAATGTTTTTTCACAAATTGCAAAGATTCGCTTTTAATCATGAGCACTCTACCACCCACATTTAATGTATTATTGCAGAAAATGGTCAAAGCGAAGCGTGTGAGTAGGGTAGTAACGGTAAATTCAGTGACTGGGGCGTAGCTAGAGATTTGAAGGCCATGGGACTCACAAAAAACACCTTTTCCTCAGCTGGGCCCCTGGTCAGTGAAGAGCGATAGGAAAGTGTTAACCTAGCCTACGATTATCAGATACAAATGCTATCGACTCTAAAAGAGAACCATCATTTTTTTTTCACTATCCATCCCTACCGCCATAATGTAATCATTAGTGTAAATGAATGATTGTATGTATTTTGATAATTAAATCCTAGCCGGGTTACACAAACAGCCAATTAGTAATGGCATATTTATTCCAACAGCAACAACCAGTGTAAGTAACTGTAATAACAGTGCCCAGCACAAACGGTCGCTTATTCAATAAATAAAGCAATACGTCTATTCAATTCGATGAAAAGGATAAAAACGCAGACATCATTGGATAAACACTGGCACATATATAATAGGTGTATTCAGTTCGCTGAAAAGGATAAACACACCGCCATGATTGGATAGAAACATAGACATAAGCACGTTCATAGAAATAGAGGGTAATATTTAAAAAGCCGTAATTTTGATACAACGAATGAAGCTGGTGTGAGGTTTGTGAACATACTTAACACAGCCGAATACAAATTCCTTGTATATCCGGTGGCGTTTAATACTTTAAATTCTAAAGTATTACGTTTTCTCTCGGAATGTGAATGTATATAATATGTAATTAAATTGTGTAAGTTAGATATGGTGTTACAATAAAAATATTATACCAAGTGTAATTTGTGTAAATCTTCGTAATTATATATA
>VCCN01000420.1:7217192-7232957 GCA_006491835.1 Architeuthis dux | reverse complement strand
AAACAGTTTTAAATTGCTGCAGAAAGTGAAAATTATTTGAAATCTGGAGAGTTCTGGGGATTCGGTGAAATAGTTGCCGACTTCTAGGGACAAATTCAGTTTTTACCAAATTTTTTTAGAATTAAGAACACGTATAAATAGATAGGTCTGATTAGTCACTCAATAGGAACTGTCACGGGAATGTATTTGACATGCACTGTTTCGGATGATCAATTAAAACATGGAATGAATGGGTGATCAATGAATAAGTCAATTCTCTCGACATCATCTGTGTGGTGGTCGCTAAAAAACGCTTTTTTAAAATCAAGCGTGAGCGCAGCTGGGCACAAACTGAGCGACCGATTTCGAGAAAACTTGTATTATAAATTGGACTCCCACTAAAAACTATATATCTAGGAGTAAATGTTTACATTTTCAGCCCTCGCTCTATTGATGCGCCATGTATGCGAGACAGGACGATGTAGAATGTTGGAGTTAGAAGCACATTGTTCTTATTATTATTCAGCAAGTGTTCCTCCTTTCTATTCTGAGTCATTCGCTTCCTCGCACTCCTGGATAATCGATCGTGCATTAGAGATAAGCTCGGAATAGACTCCCCAACAAAGAAGATGACGAAGAGTGGACAAAGGTGAGATGTCCGCAAATAATAAGACGTTGGACGAGGAGGAAGGGAGACACAAGTAGAGCTTTTTCACACTGTATTGAATGTTAATGCCAGAGTGACAGAGGCCATAAGGTGGAAGGGGCGTGGTCTGTAAAAAAAGATGAACACGACCCAAAAATTGAAGACAATGAAATAGACAATTGACAATAATAATGTCTAGGAAAACCTTTAAAAACAAGTATTGCCTTTGGGGGTTCTGACAGAATTAGAGCCGCTTTTTGCGCCTATTTTCTGCTTGGCCGATGATAACTACAGGACACACAGGGCGAATATAGATATAAACAACATGTATTCATACATATTCATATAGGCATGTATTCAATCATCTGGACGTGTGTTAATGTTCTTTTTTCATGTATATGGTTATGCGAAAATATAATCCCTATGTACATAGATAGGGGTATTGGTCAATGCTTTTATGTGTCTTTCTCTTCGCAATGTTCTCCTTCCTCGGACCTGATGTGATAAACGTGGATGAAATTTTGACTCGTGCTAGCTGTTCGTCCATTCGGGCGGGGTGGGGGTCAGACTCATCAGTTTTAAATAGCCTGAGTTCAAGTGTCAGCATACAGAAATTATAAAACAAGTAATAAGCCTGAAAGTTGGACTATAGATGCACGAGTTATCTCCCTTGCACTTTCATACATATATAGAAGGAGTTGGAGGAGTGGTCGGTATGTCAGCCTGTCAGTCATTCAGAAATCAGACAGCAAGCTGTCAGTAAGCTGTCAGCCAGTCAGTCGTTCATGGCAATATGTACTATAGTTGCGGGCGAATCTAAACTAACGTAAAAAAAGAATATATGATGATCTTTAGGTTTGAGAATAACTATGTATGTTCACCATCGCCTTCAACAGACCCTTCCATTTCATGACATAAAGATTGCATGTATAACAATTTCCCTGCAGAATTATTCTCAAGGGGGAAAACAACCGGGGCAAGCTTTATCAAAATCGAACTTGTAAAGAAATGAATTCATTGGAAAACTCAGACAGAAATCCCGAGGAACCACTTCAAAAATAGACACATTTGCAGACACATGCACACGCACACACGCACACACGCACACACGCGCGTGCACACACCACCACCACCCATACACATACACATGCACGCATGCACACACGCGCCCACTCGCAAACGATCACAGATACGTGAACACACGCACTCGCACACGCGCCTGCACACTCGCGTGCGCAGACACACACATATACGCACAGACACATACATACTCGCGCACGCGCACATACTATCACACGTACACACACATGGACACACCTACATTTATATATCTCGTGACGACTTCAAATATAGAAAATGCAGACACGCACGCACGCACAGTCATGGACACACATGCACACACGCACATACACACACACATGTATATGTTCTTTTCTATACATAAAATACACATTCTGTCTACCACACAAGTTTTGAATGAATGCTATATCTTTGACAAGAAATATTAAATTTAATTTAATAAAAATAATTGAGAATAAAAACACAGTAAAGCCCATTCAGAAAACGACCTTGTTATATACATTCCCAGATGCAGTGAAAGTAAAAGAAAAACAGGGCACTCTTTGACTTAACGTTACCAGAAGAGGGTAGGCATTTATATGGCTAAAACTGGCTAGATGTGTTCTAGTTGTACCGTTCTTCCAACGGCGTTATTGACACAGCTAGCCACTTTTAGTCATTTGGCAATTCTCCTCTAGTAATGTCAAATCAAAGATGCCAACGATCGTTATCTGGATAAAAAAAGCACACTGTTAGAAAGTCAAGAGTGCAAAACGCATCGATTAAAACACTGGCAGGTTTTCGTTTTCAGCTTATTTACATATTAATGAGATGTGGAAGCGCCTGCAAAATGAGAGATGACTTGAATGTTTTTTTGTTTTCTTTTCGTCTTGTTAAATAAGGTTAGCTTCTTTTTCTTTAGGAAAATCATTTATCTCTGGTGAAGTCAATTTTCAGTAATGGTGCAGCATTGATATGCGATGACACAGCATACTTATAAGATATATTTGCATATGCAAGGAAAGTAACCTTATCGGAGAAGAAGTCACTAAGAATTAGTTTTTCACAATGGATTAATTTTCACGAATTAACATTTTGCTTCCAAATAATGGAAATTCACCGATTATCTTATGACAGTAATCATTTCTTTAATGGATGCGACTACAAGTACAACCATGTATCGACTTGCGTCCGGATTTTTATTTGGTAGTATGGGTACAACACGAGCTGGACATACGTCGACCATTATAGCGTGAAGTAAAATATACGTACTGCACTAACATATTAGTAAAGTTTGGAAAGTGGTTTATTGTGAGATGATTAGGAAACGATTATGTGGCATATTTTCCAGCTTTGGAGCTGTCTGTTGCTTTTCACTTTCCAAAGAGAAAGTAACAAATGTCATCCATCACATTGTCTTACTAAGTCATTAGTTCAACCAAACGAGGTTTCTGTGTGTGTTTACCCTTGTAGCATAACGGGCGATCGAAACTTCTGTACTTCTCTTGTCACCATGAGGGAAAGCGATGTTGAGAGATAGAGAGAGAGAGGGAGAGAGAGAGTAGTTTCAGAGAAGATCGCCATGAGGGAAACAGACAGCGACGATCATTTCCTCCGCGAGCTGCGGACTGCGATGATGACGATGATGATGATGTCTCTCAGTCCGGATCGCCTCCGTGGGCCGCGGACTGCGATGATGATCATGTTGGTGTCTCTCTCTCCGGTCTGCCGACGGGAGCCACATTTCTCTGTGGAGGGAAATAATTTTCGGACAAAGAAAACACTCCCACGTGTGTGGAGAGAAAAGACAACAAAATCCACGGATCTTAACATATCTAGAAGTTTTATTTCCGTACCACGCAGGTCAATTCCTGGGCTGGTCTGCGGATTTGGTCGAGGTACGGAAATTCTGTTGCATATCGCTGTATAAAAGAGTGGGTCACTTTTCAGGGCCGCTACAGCTACTGCTACTGCCACTGCCGACAGGCAGGTGCTCCCGACCCCCACTAACTTTACTGTTTCGATCTAGCCTTTATATACCTAATGGTCATATCTCCTCCCACTTGTCAAATTCCCAACGGTTTTTTGATAACATGATACCCCAGTTAGTCACGTAGGCAGCTTGACACAGATTTCAAATCTGACCAAGTTCCTATCCCAACTGGCTACCGGTAACCTGATCTGGGTCTATTTCGTTACACCCTCTCCTTCTCGCCTCCCTGTTTAAAGAACTTGGAACACACATGGCGTATAGACTTCGTTCTCTTCATCAAGATAACAATAACATGGCGTACATTTTCTACTGAAATTCCCATCATCCACGGGTAATGGGTGTTACGCTCCTGTGGTGACGTATCTGCGATCGGACGTTAATCGGTTGGGCGTAAGTCGACGTATGGCTGTATCAACATTGATGATTGCAGCAGGAATGCACACATATATTGGATCGTATAATTGTTTTCCGCAGACATACACTGTTGGCATTAAATGGTCAGTTATCTGGATATGACCTGACACGTTATTGCTTACCTCCAAAGTAACGCTGGAAATAAATTGCTTCCTTCAAATGCATTACAAATAAAACAGCGTCTTTGGCTGTCAGGGCACATTTTATGACATGTTAGTTGAGATGGATGTTCGAACATGTTTGGCTTGGGTCAATGAAAAACAGAAGATTTCCAAATGTAACATACATCCGAAGAAGATCGGGGGGACAATCGGCTAAACTGTAGTGATCATAAAAAAGAAGAATATGGATACTCACCCAAACAATTATTCCGATATTTACACTACTTCACATCGGACCTTAGACAATTCAATCTATATTACCTCTTACTTTACAAAAGACAACAATTGTTCTCGTTTCACATAGGACACACGATGGTATTAGTTAATTAACACACGGGAAGTCAATTTGTTGATGAGATTAGTTTTTCAGTTACATACGCGGTTCAACATTCATAATCATGTGAACAAAAGATGTTTAATTAACTAGGCTGATCGTTATGTACGCGTCATTAATTTGGCAACCTTTTTGCTCCCCCAAATGTGTTTATTAGGCTGATAGTTTAGAGGGGCGGCCTTAGGGTTCGTGGCGCCCCGGGCCTGCAGATCTTTGGCGGCCTTCAACGTATAGTATTATCTTATTTATCCATGTTTTACAGTGAGAAAAATAAATCTATACAACTATATACATATATATATATATATATACCACAGTATACTGATAATTAAAATTTAAAATGCATTACTTAAATAAGTATTTCCCCTGCTAATTGTTTGTATTAGTTTCATTATAACAGAAAGTATTTAACTTTCAGATATTCGTGAAAATTCTGAGTCCACATCAGAGGATCTTTTAAACACATGGCATGCTCCCCCAGCGCTTGGCACCCCGGTCGAATGGCCGTGTTGCATGTACCCTTGGTCCTCTCTGAAAGTACAAACATTGGCTTTATTTCAAGATCTCTGTATCTTGCAGGTTCATAAATCATACCAACCGGACACCAATAATCGAACCAGGTAACACAGTACTTTTACCCCGGTGCACTAAGCAGTAGGCTAACTCATATTGCAAGCTGAAGGAAACAGAGGAGGAAGGCAGCCGGACGGGAAAACCCGTTTGTTTCCATCGTGCGGAAGTCACGTGGTGTGAATGAAGGTCGCCGATTGGCTGAAATAGTTGTGACGTTATCCATATCATTTTGTTAAAGACACATACGCAATTGCTATATTTATTTGACCCACCCAGCACCAGTGAATTCGGGAGTCTATTTTGAATATAGTATTCCAGCACGTGTGATACACGATCATAAAAAACCGATCAAATAAAGAATTCAGATGCAGAAGCACAAATAAACATGACATTTGATACACAATACATAAATTACATAGAAAGGTAAGCATATACAGATTTCAAAGGAATCGTCCGAATCTAGGAATAGAGTTTAGTATAAAAATGGTTATTCTGACACTTGAAGTTTTTATGAAATGTTTCATCTTGGTACATACTCGAGTATAACTGAATCGAAATCGGGTGATAGTTGTACCAAATCTATGTCGCGACCAAGAGAAGAACTCAGTGTATAAATGATAAATGGCAGAAAGCCGACATAGTTAGGAAGAAGAGAGATTCTATCAGAAAGAGTATTAGGGCTATTAGCATCAAACTGAATTAGAAACAATACAGTGTTCTCGGGTCATCCTATTTCCTGGCCTATATTTGGGGCATTCATTCTAGTCTGTGCGAAACGAAATGAAACAAGTATGAAAAGTAGAAGAGTTACTGGCTTAAGGAACCAGGGCTTCATTCTAGAAGAATCTATGAAATGGGCAACGATTTAGTGTGTGCAGAGTTTCTATATTGAGCCGCTGACGTAGCGAGAGAAGGGGACTCTAGTTACTTTCGTATTTCTATCTGTTCAGGCTGGCTTCATCGTGGTGATAGCATCAGCCTGATATTCAAATCCTATTTACGTATAATTTAATATCAATAGGAAAGTGGCTGCTACAGTATTATATCCGGAAAGAAAACCGATACACCGCAAACAATGTGTTTCTGTCTGAAAATCATCTCTTGTATCACAAACAACTACCCTACGATGACGGATATCTTCACAATCACATATCTCCCTTTATTGACTGACGTCCTACCGGTCGCATTACTAATGTAATGCAGCATTGTGGAACATTGTACGCACTGTTCGGACTAGTACCCGTGTCTATGTAGTTTTTATCACAACGTTTCGAGATAAAATCCAAGCAAGATGTGGGTACGTGTCCGAGAGATTCTGTCAATCTCCAGCGCGAGTCAGAGACTGGAGATGACTTCGTTTTTCCACCGTAACAACAATAACAAGATCAACAAGAAAAACAAGAACAATCCTCGCCTATTCCATTGCAACTGGAAATCTGTTTTCGGGAGTAACTTGGTTTTAGGGAGATAGAGAGTGAGAGAGACCGAGACAGACATAGGGACAGACATAGAGAGAGAGCGGCATACATAAATACATACATATAAACGCCCTTAGTAGTATATACAAGGTCCTTTAGAATATATACATATCAAAAGTTGCATTAATTCGGAATAGAAGTAGGGGTGCAGTTTGACCCTGCAGTAGCAAGGCTTGTTCACAATAGTAATTGGAAATACATACCTACTGCACTCACATGCCAATGCAAAAACAAAACCCAAGACGTATGCATTTAACATATCCAATAAAAGGGTGGTCGGTTGGATAGAAGGGTTTGGTTCCTACCGATTCTAGTTGAGCTAATTCGTTGCAGTCTCTCTACACAATAAGTTAAATACGAATAAGGTTCACAGATATTTTCGGACGATGGAACTCCTTCTTGTTGTTTATTTTGTCCACACAACATTTCTGCGGAACCATTCTATGGCCTTCTTCAGGTGTACAATCGGAATGCGTGTTTTCCTTCAATAGCAGCAACGTTTATAACGTAGGATCCATGTGTTTTTCTTTCCTTTCCTTGTTAGGACAGGACTTCAATCCCTTGTCCTCGTTGAGTAGCGGAAGCCAAATCGAATTGAATTCCGCATAGTTCTAACTTATACACTCAGTAGATATGCCGCTTCTTTAATGTGTCTCGGTTTTAAACGGCGTGCCCTGACTAAGATTATCTATTCCATCATTTCGTCGCAATAGTAACAAACTATCCATATAAGTAATACTTCATTTATGTTTCCTGATCTTCTGTCAGGTACAACTGGGAATTGAGATGAAACCAACGATCAAATTAAACGTAACATGAAGGTTATCATGGCTCACCTTTGACCGACAATTTAGAAAGCTAAAGGAAAATGATATGGAAAGCCCTGTGCGCTGAAATATCATGATCTGAAATATCATGATCTGAAATATCATGATCTGAAATATATCCGCGCATGTGATCTGTGCGTCTCTCTAGATTAAATGAACTGGTATTGACCGATGAAAATAATATACCGACCTTTAGCTTCAATAACTCATCAACAGACGCAGGCCGTTTCAAATTTGGTCCGAAGAGAAATTAGTCGGGTTTTATTCTCGTTTAATTGTAATGAGTGAATCATAGAGATGGGAAAGTGAAAACAACTACACAATCCCCCAATGCGAATAATTCGCCAAGATTCCTTGATAATTGAATCGTATTCAACTGAGACTCTTTTGAGCCAAACATTCGACGCCTTTGGAACCACAACAACATTTATCGTAAGCAGTCGATTTGATCATGACTTAATGCCAAACCCAATATCTTGCCAACAATGTCAAAGTCCAGGGAATTCGAAGCCTTTCACAGCCTTTCAACTAAAGTGCATGCTACAGTTAAAATATGTCAACATAATACAGTCATACCTTGAACAGTGTAGTTTTGATTAGTGTGGGTTTTATGTAGTACGGTTAAGATATTGCTGTAGAACATACTGTAACCAAATATAAGCTGAAAAAAACACAATTACATTATGATGATAACTCTAACAGTGCGGTTTCTGAAGAGTAGGTAGATTTCTGGAACGAATTAACAGCACCAATCAAGGTACAGCTGTATACAATGTGCCAATTACGGTGTTTCTATATATGTGTTCATACAATTCTTGTCACTGCCAGCCAGGCCAGTTGGGGCGGGGTGCTTCAGTGGCGGTCTTCGTTTGCATATCATTACAACTATACAGGGATCGTCGATCGAGCGGCGCCCTACACTTGTATCCCTGTGCCATACTAAGCTAACTTAACTAAATACTAACGCTTCGTGAATACCTAAAAATGTAGAGGAGCACAAAGTAGATTTTAAGAATTAATGATGAATCAACTAAATGTTTGGCGACAGAATTTTAATTTGTAATACTAAAAGCAATAGGAAGAAATACACGGATGGTACATATAGTGAGATATACAGGACCTTACTTGATTGGGAAAAAGACAACTTAGAAAAATAGACTATTTGTGAAAATTAAATCCAAGTGATGGCGTTGGTGGGCCGTATGTGAAAGGAAAAGAGAACGGACACATTTGGATTAAAGAATGTCGGCTACCAAAGGTCTTCAGCAATGTTTCTCAAACCTTTTGGAACTATCGCCCTTTTTAAAGATATGTTTCATTAGCATTCGGTCAAACATGATACATTGAACGATTTTTAAGTTAAGCATTTATTTACGCTCTAGTAAAATCAGCTTTTACGACTATGTGCGTAAGAGGAATCGATATATATTATTGTCCCCTCACCTACGCTTGTCTCCCAACTCTCCTACCGCCCCCATTCATTTCAGCGCCCCTCCGTTGATTCTTCCACTGTCACCAGGGGAGCAGTAGCGCCTACTTTGGGAATCACTGAACTGGAGGATAACACATGACAGGGTTGAGATATTCATTATAACAACCAGAAGTTGCCACAGAACTGACAAAAGACTTTGGATCAGAGAAATAAAGAAACAAAAAGCTAAATTATGAAAAGAAAATCATGGAGTTTACAATAGACAAATAAAAAGAGTTTCGGACGAAATGAAACTCTTGCGCAAAGAGAGAAAACGAATCCCTGTTGATAGTAACCCATCGTTCGTATTTAGAACATACTATATCAAGGCTACGATTGAGAAAACACAGCAGACAAAGACATATGTAGATTAATGATCGTCTATCAGTGGATTTTAGCAGTTTCCCAAACTTCTTCGGACTAGCGCCCCCTTTTAGAGCATATATCCCATCAGCGACCCCTTGAAGTCGGTCAAGCATGATACATTGAATATTAAATTTAAAACAGTTGTTGTTCTAATTTAAACATTTATTTAAGCTATACTGTAAAATCACCTTTTCAGACATACGACTATAGCGTGTGAGGTATCGATTTGTATTATTTGCCTCCTCACCACCCCTTGTCTTCAAACAACCATACCGCCCCCATTCCCTTCAGCACCTCCCTTGAGTTTTTCGGTGCCTCCGCGGGAGGCTGTAGCGCCCTCTTTGGGAATCACTGGACTTGAAGATAACATATGTCATTGCGTTGAGAGATTGATTATGAAGTTGTCACAGAACTGACAAAGGAACACATGTTGGATCTGAGAAAGACAGAAACAAAAAGCTAGAATAGGAAAAAAGAACAATGGAGTCTTTCGGACGAAATGACACGACAATTCTAGCGCAGAGGGCAATACAAGAGAGAAAACGTATCCTTATTGGTAGAATACGTATATTAGAAAAGGCTATTTAAGGCTACGATTGAGAAAACAGCAGAATAGAAAATGTCGCCTGTGCAGAGTCAGAGAAGAAGCTGTTAATTGTATACTTGAATGCAGCAGATTACCTCCAAATGATAACACAATTAGGCATAACTGGGTAGTATCAGTCATACACTTGGAGTTGTGCAAACAACTGGAATGTGACCATGTATACTCACGGGGAATGCGACAGCCTTATGGTGTATTGGAGAATAGAAAAAAGTAGAATTATACGGAGCTATAAGATTCAAACGGATCAACCTAGGCCAGGGCACTAGCATAACCAAAGAGAATACATATATAATGGGTGTCGCTATTCAAGCGGATCACATACCGAAAAGTGTAAAGCTAGAGAATATCTGGACCGTATCAGTGAATTGAAACGGAAATGGAATATAAAAGTGACAGTTGTACCGATCATTGTATGCCCACTTGGAATAGTACTGAATAGATTTGCAAAGAGATTGGAATACTTGTAACACCGAATAATGAAAAGCAGGGTGTCTGAGAGGGGTGTTCAGCATCTGTACCACAACTGGGCCCAGACTGCCAAAAGTGGCCCAATATCGTTAAATGGGCCTGAGAGTTAAACCTTTAAGTCGACATGTCTATAAATAAAATAGCTGGACTCTCCTTTCCCGGTGATGGAATAGAGTATGACGTGCTAAACACGAGTGTGCCTGTGCAATGTGCGTATGTAGGGGACCGTGCTGAAGTGTGTGCTGGAATATTGAGAAAACGTCCTCCCTTTGATCTCAATTATAACCAATGTCATAATTAAACGAATACAACATGATAATAACATTAAACATACATAATAACAGTAATACGTTAATAATAATACTAGTAGTAAAACATAAACAGAAAACATGCCGCATATTCGTGGTAAAGCGTGGATTTAAAAAGGTGCGATTTGACGAGGCTTTCCTCTGCCAAGAGGGACATGACTTCGGATCCCACCGGGGATTATTCTTTAGTTCTGATCTGAACTGTTTGCTCGCTGCCGCTACTATTACGACCAGCTCGCGTTGAACGCACCAGGTCTCGTACGATCACGAAAGTTAAACGACATCGACCCTGCTGATGGGTGACTGTCTCAAAATTCCAGGTGCCGTAAGCAACTGAGGGTCATGTAAAACTTTCTGTGGTGATCCTATTAATTCGCCTAGGGAAGACATGGATCTCCACACTACGATAAAAAATGCAAGCCATAATCACCCACCCCTACACCATGAACCCTATGGCTGGTCTGGGTGCGAGCTACCATTGCTTAACTATACTCAGATTTAGTGGCGAAGATCTAATGGATGATAATGAATAGTGCTGACCGCTCTAGGCGAGTCGATGGCACACAGTTTCACGGTCACTGCTATTCTTATCAATAACCAGTGACGAGGGATGGTCAAGATGAGGCAAGTTGTGGGGATTGGCTGGTGGAAGCGCGTGGTAACAGAACGTAAGTTTGAAAGAGGGTGGCACATTTCTCTGTGTTTACGAAGGGCCCCAGGGCGTGATCTTCGACTGATCCGCACCAAATCAGACAGGCCGCGTATTTTTAATTCTGATATTTTTAGTGATTATCGCCCAATAAAGGGTGAGAGAAGTAACTTATTCATTGACAAACCTTTATGTATTATATATACAATATAAAAGTTGCAATACTCATTTTCAGTCGGAATAAAAGTAGGAGTGGAGTTTGACACTGCAGCAGACAAGTCTGTTCTCGCTCTTCTAGTTTCCATTTCTATGTGTCTCCATGCTAGAACCCTTGGACAGGTTAGTCTTCTTCGGGAAACATGTCATTCTTAACAGCCTCATAGACTTAAAAAGAATCTGTGACTTAAGAACTGGAAGATGATTGGATGGAAACGAGGAAACACCAATCCACTTCAGGCCAATCAATTGAGGCAGACTGAGGGTTGCCACATTGGCCATTTATAGCCAAATCTGACAGGGAATGACAGTAATGTCATGACATCTGTCGGGACTGATCTTGTCAATTCCATTGGAACACTGTTCTTGGCAGGAAAAACTCTCATAAAAGCAATTCTTCATCTGGCTCCTTCCATTCTCGGTTACTTCAATTCTTCACCATTTTACAAAATTGCTATTAGGAAAAGTGGGAACTTCTACTCTCCTTCCGCAGATTATAGATGCATTCTAAGCCGACATAACCAGGAAATCTCCAGCCTTTTCACTCAACTCATTTAGCTTTCAGTAGACATCACCATGATGATTCGAATAGGATGAGACGCATTGAATGTTATTCAAGCGTTAAGGCAGAAGGACAGGGCACTGTATATATGCTATGAATAGAGAAGCTATAGACATATCGTTCAATCCATATTGATGTAGATTAGTGATTCCCAAAGTGGGCACTAACACCCCCTTAATGGTACTTGAAGGCTCAAGGGGCGTTTGGCATGTGGGGGCAGTAGGGAGGTGTTGGCAGACAAGAGGTCGTGAGGAGGTGATGGTGCTAAAGAATACACACCGATACATCCTACCCATACAGTTATATGTCTAACAAGCTGATTTTGCAGTTGAACTGTTTGATGTTAAACTATTTCCCGTTTTTCTGATTTGAGAAATTCTATTAACTTAGTTAAATAATTTATTCATGAGGAAATCAACGTGCATCCATTGTGGAACAAAATACCTACCATTGAATTCCAAGCAGGTCTATTGTAAAACCAGTTCTTCAGGGATACTACTTTATACGTAGGGTGTATCGAAACAGAGCTTCTCATATTCGATATAACATGGCGTAAATTGAACATATTTTACTATTAAAATGTAATCGTCAATGTATCTTTTATACCGACATTAGGGGGTTGGTGATGAAATGCATGCTCTAAAAGTGGGCGGTAGTCCGAAAAAGCTTTGGAAACGCTGATGTAGATTGAGCGTGATTTCTATTTGTTTTTTCTGTACGTACTATAAAGATTACCCAATTATATATGATATATTGTTGACATAAGCTGTCATATATTTATTGGAAAATCTTAAAAAGAATTGATAGCATTACATCGGAATATAAACTTTATGTTTATATAAAGTCGGTTAAGTAGAAAAACCCACCACTTTCTTAACTGCCGATAATAGCAATGCTTAATGGATGTGTTTTTCAATAATTGCAAGAATTAGCGAACACAGTCGACCCTAGGTTTCACGGCGCCGCGGGCAAGCTGCCATTCGGCGCCTTTTAAATCTTGACTTGGTCTGTCATCGTTCAGGAGAATTTATGTTGCCAATTCTTTTGGGAACATTTATTATATTTGAATAATTATTCATTCATCTTTTCATGTTTTCATTTTAATTTGGAAAGTTCTACTGTCACATACACATGACGGGCGCTCCCAAGGCACTTGACATCCGGGCGACTGCCCGTATTGCTTGTACCCAGAAAAAACTGTGGGTATTCCGTGAAGAATGCATGTATTTTTTAATAAAATACGAAATGATCTTGATAAAAAAAAAGGAAACAAGAACAAACAAGTATCGTTGGGACAGCAGAATGTACGTTTGTAGTGTGATAGGCAGGGCATGTCCTAGGGTCCCTAGTACTCCAGACAAGCTGAACTTCAGCGCACCGTAAAGTATCGTAAGATCTTATATTTCTGACTTCACTGTGAGAATGTTAATGTATCGGTTTGACAGGCGACCCCTAGCACTTGGCGCCCAGGCGACTTCCCGTGTTTGCGGTCATAGCGCCGGCCCTGTTTGTAGGTAAGGAATACACGTATTAATGTAATGTCTAGGCGTGCATCTCCACACGGGGCTGCGGTCTCTAGGGCCCCATGTTACGTCCAAGAGCTTCACCTTGTGTCTGTATCTGTCACAACAGCCAGTCCTTTGTGTTGCAAACGTAGTCTATGAAACAACCATGGTATTGCAGTGAAAGTTGCCTATTTACTCATCGACGCCAAGATTGCTCAGACGCGATGATAATAGGCCATTTTGATAATCACTGATTCAGACATAGCTCGTAGACAACGTACATCAACAGAGAGAATGGTTTTTTTTAAAGAAATGTGTTTAAATGGTTATGCATGTGTAGAAAATAAACCTAATTATTGTGCGCGCCATTTCAGCTGAACGACGTGGGTGCTGATGAAACTAAGCATCGGGGACTTCGCGTTGTTCATAGAGGGGAGGAGAACGTAAGAGGGAAAATAACCGTGTATCTATTGGCTGATAATTGGTGTAGGTGATTCATATCGTTCATAGAGAGGAGGCTAGAGTATGAGGGAGAATGGCTGTTTATTGGCTGCTAAAGGCCTGACTGCTGAGGGGAAACCAGTTGGTACTTCCTATAGAGGATGAGAGATTAAAAGGCTGTATTTTACGGGGTGTGTATACAATTCTAAAAGTCACAAATATTACTTTTCTAAAAACAAATTAAATTGAACACTATTTGAGTTCCACTTTCCACCCGTCTATCTATCTTATTAATTATGTTTTTTACAGCAATTGAACCCGCCCGTTATATAGTCTAGTTATGAATAATTCAAAAGTACGTTGACACTTATGGCGTGAGCATTTGACGTCGAGTAGGTGAGCCATCTAAGTCCGTTCTCTGAACTTGTCTTTGTATTAAAGATGGCTTACTTCATTTAGTATTTTCAACAAATGACAACGATCTTTCATTTCCACTGATACACTCATGACTGCGGGGATCCAGGCCCGTACCAAAGGAAAACTATTTGTGGGGGCCCAGGGGCAAACTAACCAAATGCACGGTTAGGGGCGATGTAGCTTCCTAATGGGGTCCAGAATACAAAATGGTTTATTCTTACTTTCATAATTTGTTTTATTCTTACTTTATTCTTTACAGCCACTCCTCACATCACAGGTTTGGTAAAAGGGGTGTTATGGATACTACACATGTAAGACCAGTAAAACGAGTTAAAATAGTTTATTGATTTTTAAAAAGTTAGAAACACTAAAACATGTTTAAAAAGAAGACTAAACAAGCAATGAGGGAATTAAAATGACTTACATGCGATGAAGAAATAAGTTATTAAAATGATGAAATATCCTATTTCTGTTGGGATTATAAGAGTTATACACACTAAAAGGGCGTTGGGTGAGCCCTTGAACCTTCCCCGCTTATTGTGATATAATCCGATAATTAGTTGCCAACATGAAGAATCGAGTCGGTTTTGACTCCTCGTCAATAGCGTATGTGATGTAGGATGATGGTTAGCAGATTAGGAGAGTCGTGTGCACTAACATCATCAGTTTCGCCCTTAACAATAGAAACCTATATTGTGAACAGCACTTGGGAACAGCAATAGCTGGGGATAGTGTGAGGTATTGCGTGGCAATCTGGGTCATGGTGTTTCAGTAGCAAAACCATAGATAAAGCCAGGCTGATCAAGGCTTTATTCGGAGAGATGCAGTCGTTGCTTCAACAGTCAATATACATTCATAAATATATGGATGTCACATAACGACCGCCTTCGGTGGCTGTTAATCTTGTTGTCAAGTTACTACACTACTCACTTTTAAAATGTACGTGTATAGACAACTGTCACCTGACCCTAAGAAATCGACAACTGCATTTAACATTTGAAGTTAGCTTTATTTTACTTAGCAAAAATTGAATGCTCTCTAACTGTGTGAGAAACAAAGCCATATCGTGGAATAATTGATCGGAATCTGCGTGTTTTGATACCTCTACATGGTTTTTGAACATACATGCTTACAATTTAGAAATATTGTTTTTATAATGAAATGTGTAAATGTTAATGATGACAGGAAAAAAGTAAACGAAGATTACTACATTTTGCATGAAATAATGGGACCCGTGAAATAATGGTGTATTTATTAAAGAATTCTTAAAGTATGTAATCTTTTTTTCTAC
>VCCN01000420.1:7130939-7153050 GCA_006491835.1 Architeuthis dux | reverse complement strand
AATCTTATTCTACCAGGTCACAATATAATTACTCATTTTAACCAAAGACTAGATTATATACTAACAGTTCCACTGAAATTAAAATGGTGCATACATGTGATTGTTTACCAATCTGTATTTAAACATTTAAAACGTAGCATTTACTTAATTAGGATTTGATGAAAATCAATCACTTTAATAATTATTTAAATGGAATCTGAAGGAAACATGTCTTCATTTTTGCCAGAAGTATAGTTAAAATGCAGTTACCTGTGAAATCAGTTCAATTTTAAAGGGTGTGTTCAATCACTTTTCCTTACCAATAAGGGGTGTAAGCCTGCTTCAGTGTATGAGCGTTTATGGGACAACAGAATATGGATGGCCAGTAAAGAGAAAATGTTATATCATCCAAAATGTTTAAGTATATTCCCAGTAGTAAAATGTCGTCACATGACGGCTAATATTCTAATATATAATAAACGCGTGTGTATGTTATTTAAATCGCATTATTTGGAGCCGGCATGGTGATTTACAGCGCAAACGTATCTAAAATCTAATAGTAATACATTTGAAATTGCTGTCCACAGACAAAGAACAAATCTGAAGTAAAGAAAATCTCAGGCAAACGTAATTGTTTTCAAAGGAAAATGGAAGAAAAAGAAACAAAAGAAGAAAAAGAAGAAGAAGAAGGTGAGGATCAGAAACATTAGAAGAAAAGGAGGAGAAAAAGAAGAACAACGCAGAAGAAGCAGAAGAAGAAGAAAAAAGAAGACAATGAAGGAAGAAAGAAAGAAAGAATTGAAAGAAAACAAAAAACGTAAAACAAGATTAGGGTCTCCACTTGGTTTAACTCAGAACAAACATAATCGGATCAACAGATTAAATTTAAAGCAAACCTGAGTTGTGTCCCCGATCTCCACAAATAATTGAGATTTACATCTGGAAAAGAGAAACACGGGATTTATTTTTCACAAGGAAAAGAGCAACAAATTGTTCGTTTTATTTTAAATTTAATTGCACCTTTTTTGTCAAGGTAGGACGACTTAACCGTCAAAAATGCATCGGATCATAAGGACTGATTGACCGATCACCACTAAATGAGCTAACATTTGTTTTATTTTCATACTGCAATAACTGTTTGACCTTTTTTAAAAAAAAGATCATTTTATTTATTTTTTTTTTAAATCAAGTATTGTAAACCATGTTATTAATGTTTGACTACTGTTTACAGTCATCCTAATGTTTAATCACAATTTCGTCAATGCCAGCACGCCAGTGTTATTGTTTACTTGTGGTTTTAGTAATATCAGCGTTCTATTATGTTATTATTTAATTTTTATTTAGACGAAGTATTGTAAACTATTTTAAATTATTTTAACTACTATTTACCTTCATCTAACTTTCAGTTTTTTTTAATTACAATTCAAAGTATTCTTCGTTAAACCATTTTACATAAACACATTTTTTTTAGAAACTACTAAAAATTAGTATGTGAGTAAATAGCAGTCAAACAATAATAAAAATGGTTTACAATACGTCATTTAATAAGACTACAAGTAAATAATCGTTTTTTTAAATTTTTTTAATAAAAGTCAGTTTAGTACGAAAGTAAACAAAACTGTTATCTTCATTAGCGGTGATCGGTCAAATCATTCCTTATCATACGATGCATTTTAGAAGTTTAAGTCGTCCTACTTTGCCCATGATTTATTTAATTTCCACACAAATGTTTTAAAATTAATATATACTTGTATATTTAAAGACATTTTTATCGTTTACACTTGCATAGTATTTCTTTTACGTTGCTATACACCCAGATAATATGACAAAGATGTCTAATTCCAGTAATAGTATTACCTGGTTTTGGCTTTGTTACTTGTGATGTGGCTATGACTTCATTTTAAAATATATTCGTATTTAGGCGACATAATAGATACCACATAATAAACCCAAATAAAGTTAATTATTAGCTAAAATCGCTAATCTTAAACACCCGGTCGTACATACAAGTTGAAGACAGAAGAATAAGAGGAAGTGCAGAATCACCGAATTCCTTGAATCTCATCTAGTTTAACGATACGTGTGCCTTGTTTTTCATTTTTACTAACAGTCCATATTAGATAAAATTAACCTCATAATTAACGCAATTGACCCAACTTAGTCTGTTTACACCAAAGAAATGTTTCTGTCTGTCACAGTGTTCTCCAACGTACACATTGGCGCAGCTTAACCAAATGTGGTATACATACTTAGTGAACCCAGAGGAAGCACTTAGACCATTTAGTTTAAAAAGAGACTGTTTTAAAAGTTTTAGAGGGGGTTCTATTTACAATGTAACTATAATGCTAAACTGAACCCGTACTTTACGTCCACTGGCGCAGCTTTCCGTATGTTAGATATACCTTTAACATAGAAACATAGCATGAGAGTACGAGTAACAAAGGAATTAGTGATATGAAAGTCATGCAAGGTATCGCTAGTGGTTTCATTACTCATATTTTGATCCATGAACGTTGCCATTTTCTTATAAATATGTATTGATGAAATATCTTGAATAGGTAATGATGTGTACCACTAAGTCTACTTAAAATCCGTCCATAAAATAATTAACCTATACTTTACTGATTTGCAATGAATATATCCATCCTGACATTTCAAGTATTTGTAGACATTAACACAAGCTCATAGTCTGTTCTTCATTGTATTTATAGAAGCATTTCAAAGCATATTCCGATGGCTCCAGTTGCTATTTGGCGTTATGAACATTTTTTTAAATGGTCATATATCATTAATGAATAAAAAGAAAACTGTACACTTGAAATATTTCACACTAGACAAATAAAATTACAACTATCTCTTATGTTGCAGCAAAACAGCTTTGTCATAATATAATTGTATTAATAAACCCCTTGAATTATACAGCAATTAACAATGCCATACCTTTATTTGGACCAGGATAGTCCGCTTAATTTGAACAAATATTAGTAATTGCAATTTACTAATAAAATCTCATGTTGGAATTGTTTCCTCATTCTTGCAAATTTCAGAGAGCAGTACAATCAGTGCCGGATTGACTATGTAGCAACACTAGCATATGATAGGGGGCGGTATTAAGGTACCCCACGCTAAATGCTAGCATGCTATCAATTCCGACTATGTGAGTATGCACTTGCTCTATTACTATAGTACTACACTCCCTTTAACTTTATGAACGACTGGGTGTTCAAGGTTAGCGATTGATCACCTTTAGATGGAGTTATTATATGATACGTGTACGATACAATGAAACGATGATATTTGAAACTGAAGTTATGCCATTTCACAACTATTTTTAAAAGATGAAAGAAAAGTAATACTATTACTGAAATGTCATTCATGTGTATCGTATTGTCTGGCTGTATAGCAAATGAAAAATGTAATCACCTTCCAAGTAAAACATGTGTTTTAATATGTATGTGTATGTTACTAGATGTAGGCCTGTTTCATAAAATATACTACGGGCTGTGTACTGGCTTACCTGGGCCCTGAGTACAATTGTACTATAATTCCTCAAGTTTTCCATTAAGGAAAATAGATTCGAAATTCAGAAGCAATGGAAAGTGAAGGAACATTTGAATGGGACATACTCTCAAATCCCCGACTCTTCATGAAACAGTGGGAATCTTTTAAGTGTTTATATTTTAGCTGAGGAAGAATCAAATGTAAAATATGGATTCTCATAAACGAAATAAAGAAATAGAAATCACGCTTTCCCTGCAGGATTCACTGACTGAATTAAGAATATGGAAATCAATCTTTCCACTGACCAAATTTGGAAAATTGTATTCGTCAATCCTTTGGGCATAATGCTTTTATAAAAATATTCACACATCTTCGCTACTGAGATTCAAAACTGCCAATCAAAGGTTTCTTCCAAATCACAATAGAACATCATATCTGATTTTAATCCATAAAAACTACAAGGTGTTTTCTAGATTACGATCAGTATCCGAGCAATGAACATCCATCAATCTAACAATAATAATACGTGAGGTGTATTTTTGTTATCAGCCGTCTGTCACGCTAACGGACGCCACTAATTTCGTAAAATATAATGTTATGTCATGATGACGTAATGAAATGCTGGATTAAAGAATAATAAAAGAGCTAAAAAGCAATACACACAGAAACACAAAAATAATAAAGACCCGTCTGTAATCAACAGAACGCTATTTTCCAAACTCATTGCAATGCATGTTTACACGTATGTAAAATGCAATATATATCTATATAGTGCATACATGCCGTCAGTGTTGTAAACACATAACAACGTTGTGGTAAAAAGCAACACAACACACGTAGACAAACATGACTAATGAAAATCCAGAATTCCAATCATATACAACTACTATATGGTATAAATAATCAGAAGGAATTCATCGCAGTATGATTAACTATGTGGGGTCTATGTAACTATTAGTTGAATTGGTTAAGATATCATCCAGGTAAGATGAGCTTCCAATATAGTGGATACAAGTTCAGAAGCCACTTCTTTATTCCAATTCTACAATGCTTACTCTAAAGGTGTTTGATTCTGACATTAAAAGCAATAATACGCTGAGCAACTATTGTACTACTAGTGGGCCTTGTGGTGTCATATATATTTTACTTTACAGCCTTCCCTATATACATTGAGTATGCATGCCGCATGTGGTTGAGCGAATCGGACTATTAGTATTAGAGAGAAATAGATGGAAATCAGATCATTATTATCAGGGTGAGAGCGAATGAAGACCTAACATTTTGTTTTGCAAAAGGGGAAACCATATGAGAATTCCTCACACATATACATAATAGTTGGGGCCTACTTGAACAGTTTTAGTAGAAGTGTTTCAACCAATCAGCCACTGCACAATATTATAATAGAAACAAAAGCCAAAATGTGAAACCTTTTCTTTGTTTTTTGTGGTTGGGAGAAAGGGTGCATTTCCATTTTACCTCGATAATGTTCTAGTTAAATGACATGGACATCTAGATAATTATAGATGAAATCGCATTTTCAAAGTACACATCCACCTGTTATTTGTCCTAAATATCAGTAGACAAGGTAAGACACCAATATGCGCTAGACGGGGGCTCTAAGACAAATCTTGAGATTGGTCAAGGTCCTAAGAACTGCTCCATAATAGTGTCAACATGCATGAAAAAAGGCCAAACGTAAGCTGAAAATTAATGGACACACATTTGTACCCCAATTGTTATTTTCTTACGTCAATCATCTGATGGCGTCCACTGAGTTTGTTATTTCCTTACACCAACCCTCCGATTGCATATATATTATTTCCTTACAACAACCTTTCGATGGCGTCTATAGAGATTGTTATTTTATTACGCCAACAAGCCGATACATTGTTATTTTCTAACGACAATCCTACGATGAGAGGACGTCTATCTAGATTCTTATTTTCTTACGACAGCCCGCCGATGGCGTCTGATTGTTATAGTCTGACAACAACCCCCGATGGCGTATATCGAGATTGTTAATGGCTTACACCAACCCTCCGATGGCGTCTGTGTAGAGTGTTATTTCCTTACGCGAACACCCCGAGGGCGTCTATATATACCTTTTATTCCGGGCGGGTTACACATTAGAGCAATCCAATTAGCAATTACGTAAGAAAATCAGAATTACGGCATAGCAAGTTAAGACTACTACAAACAAATCAAAAACTACATCGAGCGAATTAAAAACAACGACAACAAAACTGAATCGATGTACATGACTAGTCAAATACAAATGTTAATATTTTTAAATTAGTTGAAACGTGTATCTTGATAACATGCATGTTTAATTTCCTGTTAGTCCCCACCAAAAGCTAACGTACAGTATGTTAAAGTACCCCCCACACACACACCAAAGAAACCCAGAAGGTTGTGTCTTTATTCCACGCCACGAAAACGACAATACTATTCCTAGCTCTAACTCCTAATCTGTATATATTGTTTAGTTAGGTTCCAGACCAGAAGACTGACCGTTCGTGAGAAAGGACATGCTTGGATATTTTTTGTTGTGTTCTACATGAGTCAAATCCTTGCAGTATTACCATTAGAAGAGGCTAATTCTGTCAAAATCTTTAAAAAACAGCAATATACCGGAGAGTATGTTAAGGATTTCTCGTTACACCCCACCAAACCAATAGTGTCAATAGCAATGTGAATAGTTATGTTAAGTTTGATTCGTTGCACCCCCACCTTTTCCCCTGGGTTAACAGTTAGAGTTAGGTGTAAGGCTTTAGGTTTCGTTTCGGGGGCAACGACCCAGCATTTTGGGAGTTTTTCAGCGAGAAAGAAATGCAATTTAATTATGTTTTGTCTTTTCGGGGTGGAGTCGGAATTAAAATTGTGGGCGTTAGGTTTTGTTGAGGGCTAACGAAAAAGAACATGACTTGTATTATTAGACAAGTTTCAAGTAAAGTAACTCAAAAGATTAACATTGCACCGATTGAAGCAGTAAATGTAATTATTTGAGTATTCATGTTCATTAATTCCTAGCCTCAGTCTTTTCTTGCAGTAGTTTGTGTAATTTGCGTGTGGTTTTTAATGTACATGTCGTAGTTTTTGTGCTGTTTACTCTAATTTTAATTTGCTTGCTTTAATGTGTAGTTGCTCCGGTATAGGAAAATGTCTTGATATGTTATCGAGCATGCTTTTTCTGATGCCAACTCCGTGATGGAGTCTATACATGTGGTTCTTTTCTTATGCCAACTCTACAATGGCGTCTATTGACATGGATGTTTGTATTATTCCAATCTTCTTATGGCGTCTATCTACATAAGTGAGCCCGGGACCTTTTTAAGAACACCTCCATGAGTACCAGTAGTGCGTAGTGGATCATTTACTTTTCAAGTCAATTTATAATAAAGATAATTCACACACAGAAGTAATGCGAAACAGCATGTTTTTAGAAATTGTTCATATTATGTATTCATTTATAATTCAATGTACATGGATACAAGCAGCCTATACAATTTAACACAATTCACAGACCAGACCTTCTTGAAGATCTCATCAGACAGATTCCAAAAATGTTCTTGTAAGCGCATACTCTTTACATAATTTCTAAACGTATCTAACTTATTTTTAAAACGCTGTACACTAGTGCTATTTGAACAATTAAAAGTTATGGAAAAAACATTATTTTAAAAAGTATGGAAGCCAATCAAGGCGAGTTTATATGTTGACTTGGTAATGAACATACTGCCCGATATAACATGAAGTCCCTGCGTCAAATACAAGAAACATAACTAATTCAAATACAAAAAACATAACTGCTACACCCGAAACATGATGAAAACATTCCAAGGTGAAATAATGCATACAGATCTTAAAAGTATAAAGGTCTCCGGCGGAAAACTGATTTTAATGTGTTCAAACTTCCACCGAGAACAGAAATGTAATGCTAAACAAATTTAGTAATCATAATTGTTGTTATTCTCATGGAACTCGCTTTGGTAATCTCACGGCAAATGTATAGTTGGGTTAGGCAATGGACATACCACGATAAACAACTTGTATCAAATAATTGTACCAAACAAATATAACATGTTTTCCAATATATCATTTCCAAATTAATATTCCTATGCAGCACAACTTCCTAAAGATCTCACAGACAATGTGATGTTACGCATTGAACTTCGTTGTCCTGGTCCTGAAGCATTCCAGTTGAATGTGGATTACATATGGTGACGGGTTAAATCAGTGCCACCTATTATCTTCTTCATATTTGGAAAATGTGTGAAAGCCTCCATCTTCAGGTGAGAAATCCATGAAACAAGTTTTGCTTTAAAAGAATTCGTAGAGCATGTCGTTCTAGCTATATGCTTGTCGTTTTCCTACAGCTTCAGGTTTAAAGAATGTAATTTGTCTGTTATGTATGTGAGAATCCACCAACCAAGAAGAGTCGCATAGCTGATCAACGTTTGATTTCTCTTTACTGTGCCATCGTACTCCTGTATGTAAGATAATGTCAAATGGTTTATTTTCGGTATCCTCTAGTAAGGCCTGTAAACGACTAATATAGATGGAATTTGAAACTAACTCCTATATTAGTTATATATCTGACTCCATTGAAAGCTACTGTGAAAACAATAACAATGATAAGGGCGGAGTAGCGTAGTAATCTCTAACAGTGAAGCTAATAGTATCAGCAGCAATAGTGCCTATAATAGCCTTAATTCCAGGGTGCTGATGAGGCTAGAAGAGGGAATAGGGTAATGTTAACGATGCGCATGAGATATATTTCTTTCTCTGCTTGCTGCTGCGGTAGTAAATTGAATGCAATACGTGCATGTGCAAGGATGCACATGGTACAGAATGCAATGAGATTAAAGAAATAAAAATAATCTGCAATGATAATAAGAAGATATGTATTACAGAAGATAATAACAAACATTAGTTCTTAGCTGATGAGAATAAATAATGCATTGTTAATAAAGAGTTATGTGTTCTACTTAGTAAGTGTCCTTACTTTGTTGAAGATGTTAAGTGCGCGTGTGTGTGTATGTATGAATGTATATGAATGCATACGTACGAAATCGAAATTCGGAACAGCCATAGATTTGTTTAGGCAAATACATCTGGATGGGCTGAACAAAGCTGAAGACCAGCTGGGTCTTCTTGTAGTAAGAGGTATGCGGTGGTGTGAGGCTAGTCGGAATTGTGGTGTGTTGGACTGGGTATCATCAAGTATCCAAGATGGAATGTAAGTTGACAAGAAACATGATTTTGCCAGACCTGTTGTCTACAATGTGTATTACAGTCGAGTCGAGTACAGGTCTTTCATGTCCTGGAAATTTGTTATCTAAAAGACGTATTTCTCGGAATAAAAATCTGGCTGTTCCAAAGGAAATGTTAGTCAAGTGCTTTCCCCTACCGCTACAGGCCTTAGAAAGACGGTGTTGCAGAGGCGCTGCTCTAATAGAGTGTATTATTGTAATAACTACATCCATTATCTTGTGCAAACGGAAGCGCCTTAGCACCCGCAACTTCTTGGTGGATGATGCACTGGTACAATATAAAGTTTGGAAAGGATTACCAACCATTGCTAGTGCCTCATCAGTGGTGATCGCAGATATCTTGTGGACTTTGGATATGTTTTGAATATGTGATATATTCCTTCACTTGTTGTCCGCCCTTTCATGGGCAGTATTTTCAGTAGCTCTTCATGTGTGGTCATTAAATATCATTCTCCCCATAACTGTCAACTGTGCTGTATCTGATATATATGTTGACTCCTCAGCATAGTGAAAACCAATCACCTATTTCCAAGTCACTTTTTACCTGTCAGTTGAGATTGTATGTATTCGTTTTGTGATGCTGTTATCCGATAACTGTAGCTCTTGTATTGCTGACATACTCTCATTCCTGTTGGAAAATCCATCAGATAAGCTAACACCACCGAACAGAAATACTTTTTAAAAATAAAACAAAGCAGAGTATCGAAGCTTTTTTGTGGTTTTTGGTGGAAATGACTGACCTTTTAAACAATGGCCCTTTTTGATACAATTTCAATGTTTAATGGGGCCGTCAAGGGGATCTTGATAAATCCCAAGGTTGATCCGAAAGCTACCATTCTGTGAATTGTGGTGTCTCTCGGACTTATTGAGTTTTAGTTAAAAGAACAGGTGAATGAGTGTTGCAAATGCGATTATATCTAGAATTATCTAGATGGTCATGCAATTTATTTAAAAGCATATCTAGATACTATTTTGTCGAGGTTTCTATTTTGTTACGCCAACATTCTGGCGTCTATAGAGATTGTTATTAAATGACGCTCGGGGTTTGCCCTTTTCTTAAGTATTTGTTAAGTTAAAATAATTATCTTTTACGTTTCCAAATGCAGCTTCAATGTTTTCTAATTGTGGTTCTCAGCCATTTATTGCCGGTGAACCCTTGAAGAGACCGATGCTAGTTGCAGTGGACCCGATTTTAGCAGCACCTCCCCAGGGTAAGATCAGGGGCCGAATACGCCCTGATACCTTAGGCAAGAGTCGGTGGGGACTGGGCTATTTTAATTTCAAGTTAAACACATGAGAGTTATTTTTGGTGTCACTCGGACTCTTATTGGGTGTTATGACAAATAACAGGTGATGGTCATTATGCAAATGCGATTAATATCAATTAATCAAGAAAGAGCAAGCACTAAACCATATAAAGCTACCTCCCATGCACCGGACATTTTAAAAGCACTCCAGACAGTGTTGCTGTTTTCATCCGTGTTGTATGTTCCGTCATATATAGGGACATACCACACGCACAAATACAACATTCTACAGACATGGCAATTGTTTCACTCCATGCATAATTCCATTATTCCCAAGAACTTAAGGATGTTAAAGATGTCTTTGAAAAATTAATTGAATCAAAGCTGGGAATTTTTCTTTGAAGATGGGATACAGTATGTATCTGAAATAGTACGTAAAGTCATGGAAATCCAGTGAGAATATTTGGATAAGAGAATAATAATTCTTTGAATACAGGATTTTGTCAACAAAATTGCAATATTACTAATATGACTACCATCTCTATTTCCTATGTCACGCTGAAGAATAATGCTGTAAGGAGAGCGAGAAGAGAGAGATGGACACACAGCAGCACACTAACCCCAACTTATTATAAAAGGTGGCCAGACGAGCGGTTATTTCGTTGAGATGCTGGATTAAAATGTATTTATAAATTGAAGAGAACGAATGAGAGGGTGGAGAAAGAGAGCTACAGTTGAGAAAACAATTTACACTGAAAGTAAAGAAGAGTAAATGTAAAAGAAAACACGAAAGAGGAATACAATTAAAGGTAACGAAGAATCACAGTGAAGGAAATGAAAAGACAAAGAGAAAACAAAAAGAAGAAACGACTATGTCGTCGACAATAAGGGTAGATATGAAGGCGTGGATGGAGTGACATATATCCTGAATAGATCCTTTTTTATGAAATTAAATACTATATACTTCTTGGAGTAGTAGGAACGGCAAGTGAAGATGTCGACAACTTGTGTTCAATAACGTATTTCATTTATATTAAATACATGTGTATAACCCACTGGGATGGACGATTACATTCTACAAATTAGGTTAATACACAACACCTTCCCATTTAGGAAAACACCCTTCTCCCTTTTCGGGTTCAACTTCGTCTGGGTTCCGTTACAACTACTGTTGTAATACCGCTGGAGTGGCCACTCGAAAGGTGTCACACAACCAATCCAGGGGCAACGTGTTTTTGCGCGGTGCCTCCATGTCAAACTATCTCGGCCTAATTTGATTTAAATGTCTCGTATGGAGATAGTCTATACCTTGTATTATGCACGTCGCTTTTCAAAGTCGTGTGTATATTTTCCAGCTTCCCCTTTTTGTTTTCCTGTTCTATACATACGAACTAACACTAATTCGCCATTTCGAAAAGATTCGTGTCGTTATGTCTTTAACATTTGAATTATCGGCACAATTCTATCAAAGATTGTCGTGATTTCTCCATTGGACATTAATGCAGCTTGCCTATATGGACTTAAACACTGCTGGAGTGTCTCTTCCCCCATCTCCTCTCCTCTTGATTTTCTAAAGGCAATTGACCATTCGACATTGGGTGGAAGGTTTGACTAGTTATGTGCTCAATAGTTTGATATTTGCAAAAATGTTCAAATTCAGCAGAGGTGAACTGTGTGCCGTTATCCGTCACCATCGGGTTTGGGATTCCAAATATGGAAAGTAATTCCCGTAAGAAAGCTATTGTTATTGACGAAGTTGCTTTCATGAACTTAAATACTTCTGGCCATTTTGTAAAACTATCTACTACTATTAAATAATAAAATCCATTCATTGCTCCTGCGTATTCTAGATGTAATCTGAACCATGGTTGATCTGTTTTAGGCTAAGGTCGAATCTTTATAGGTGCCAATTTGGCCACGATCGCACCATTTTGGCAAGATCTGACTTAGTCTTCAATATCAGTGTCCATTCTTGGCCAATACACATAACTTCTCATTAGAGACTTCATCCCCGATATGTCAGGATGACCAGAGTGAATTTGGTTTAATAATTGACTTTGAATAGTCACTGGAATTATTAAACGTTCCTCGTACATCAAACAGATAACTCAGATTTAAATAAATGTTGTAGTTTTTCATCTAAACATTAAATATTCTATTTTTGGAATATTTTCATCGTTTTTAGATTCCAACTTGTGTCCAGTATAACTGGTAGCGCTCGTATTGTGTTAAACAGTATGTGTTTTATTTCCGTTTCTGATTTTATTGAGGCGATCACTGTATCTTCAAGTGGTTCTTTATATTTCGGAATTAGTCTAGAAAGTCTATCAGCATGTCCCATCTTTGTAGACGGTAGATATCCAATTACATTATAGCCCAACATTCATATCGGTTAGCTGTATGCATTGAAATACCCTTTTTGGAGCCAAATTTTGCAAGAGGTTGTTTATGGTAAGTTAGAAAAACAAACCTTCTACCATGCAACCTTTTTATGAATTTCTTTTATCGTATGATGTATTGCTAATGGATCCTTTTCTATCAGGCTACACTTTATTTCGGCAGGCAATACTGTTCTTGAAACATCGTTCAAACCTGGTGAGAAACCTGCACAAGCTCCTAATGTATTCAAACGTATGTTTACTATAGCAGCCAAACTCGAAAGATGTTCTGATGAAATAACACCAAAGTTTTCTAATCTACCCATTTCACCATTCACAGTTTCAATAGCGACAAAAGGCACGGTTTTACGTGTTCTTCTACATAACGAATCCTTTTCCTTTTTGCATCCACTTAGTTATTTTTAAATGATCTCCTCGTATTCGTGTTTCTTATATAAAGCAACATTGATACTATCGGATACATTGACATACCTACGCATAGAATTAATTGATCCGTACCATAAGGCGAATATTTGTAGCAAGTCGTTCCACAATACATTTAATGAGTTTGCCCCCGGTTTTCCTTTCTCTAAAAGAAACCTCACACTCAATTCCTCCTTTTATGTTTAGCACCGCGTGCTTCCCGCACGCTTTTCCGAGTGTTAGGGATCCCTATTTCTTTCCACGTTTCTTCTGATATTATCGTAATATCCGACCCCGTGTCGAGCTGAAGTTTGACAGGTATTTTGTTCATGTTTACGGGAACACACTTTCTGTTCGATAACAAATTCTCGTCTCTCATTGCTAGTATCACGTTTACGGCTTCTGAATTATTTTATCTTTATTTTTTGCATTACAGTAAGTTTATCGGTGTCCAATTTTGCCACAATTAAAACAACTACGGTCCTTAAAAGGGCAATATTTTTCATAATGGATACCACCACATCCGTAGCAATTTACTCAATGTGTTCTTGTTGTAAGAATTGTTTTCATATATAGCCTGAATATTTAATGGAGTTTCATTTTCCTCTTGAGCCTTTAACATTCCCAAACAATGCTTCAAACGTTATCCACGTGTCCCGGTCATAATTGAATTCGCCACAATTTGGATGTGCCACACTGTCAGAGGGGAAAGAAACAGTTGTTGCCTCAGTCATTCTATTAAGCATCGACTCTAAAGTGTGCGGTTGTTGTTCTTGTACTGCCTGTTGTTGCTGTTTTTAGTTCCTACATATTGTGTGCAATGTGACTTCTCGAATTAATCCTTCGTCGACACTTATATTCTGGTTGATGTAGTAGGACTGTCAGATGAAGACGTTGACAATCTGTGTTCAATAAAGTAAGCTGTTTACATTAAGTACATACAAGGAGAATACTGCTAGTCTAACTGACACCGAGCTACAGGCGAATACCCCTTATAACCCACTGGGAGGACGGTTCCATTTTACAGCAGCCCTGGAGTTTCCACGAGTACTGATATTTTCAGTAAATATGTATGTGAGCCTCATGCACATACTACTTCTACGTAGCGTTTCCTTGTTGACCATACGTAGTCCTGTCTCTCTCACCATTTACTTCCTTTATACTGCCTGTCTAATATTCCCCTCTCATAGTCTTTCCAAGCAACCAGCAGCAAAGTGAAATCAAATTGAATCTCTTTTCCACCACCATCCATCTCATTCCGTCTCAGCCACTTGGAGAACCCTGAACACTTCTTTGACTCCCTTTCACTCTGAGATCAATTGCAATCATTAATTCTAAAAATCCACCTCCTTGCTCTCTTCAGTGATACAATATGCGAAAGGGGGGAGAAAATACAAGTCCTTAAAAACATGCCAAGGTGAAGTGTTAAAAGATGTCCTTGGAATGTAAGAGAGTTGGGAAAAGGAAAAAAGAAAATTAAGCTGAACACCTCAAAGAGATAAAAAATACACCATCTGTAGCAGCAACTCCTGAAAAGGTTTTTGCGTCACAAACAAAAACTGCTAAAAGGCTTCCCAGTGAAAGAGCGAAACGAAACAAAACAAAACAGAGAGAACTGTGTTTACTGGAATTGTTGTTGCACAAAGAAACGTGCGAGTCGTATCTGTAAAACGAAGGAACGTGCTACACATTGGTCTTTACAAAAGAAACGCAGTTCAAATGTGATCTCAAAAGTGATGGAGTTGCACGTTGCCCCACTAGGCGTCACGAGTCGCTACTATTCTGAGTCGGTATAACATGGTGCTGGAATATTAAGCCTGTTTGGCTATGTGTGTGATGGCGGATAACAAAAAGAAACAGAGCGTTTGCGTGAAGTCTTGTTTTCTTCTTGGAAAAGGTTTTACGGCAGAAACGTCATACACACCATAAGTGTGCGCTGAAATGTAACCTGAAGACCATCCATGATCTGGCCGACTCTAACCACAACAATGACGACACTCATTAAAAGGTTATCCAAGCAATCAATGAAGATCGGTGTCAGACAATTGATGGCATATCTGAGGTGACTGGTTTATCTTTGAGTTTATGTCCCCATATGTGAACAGAGTATTTGAAAATCAAAAGCATTTCCGCAAAATCCGTACCTCGATTGCTCACAGAGGAATGATAAAAATCGATCGTTCAAATGTGTGCCATCATTTAAGGGACACGTTCGAAATGAACCACCACTTCTTCCCAATGCTGTAAACGAGGTGGCTATAATTCCGGTTATGTTTGGGTGCCCCCCTCATATACATATTTGGTTGTGTGGCCTTTACAAGTATAGGGAAGATGGTGAAGGGAAAGCTTTGAACACAAGTTATTTACATTAAGTGTATGTTTCTTCTGAATGATATCATTTCAGTTTGCAACACCATTCTTATTTTAGGATTTGATGAGAAAAATACAAAATAAAATTATATCAACATTGTTATTTTTAACGTCAGTCTAGAGCAATGTTTCTTAACCCAACATCTCAAATTGCACCCCACCCCAATATACAGGGTGTATAAGAAAAGAACGCAGCATTGAAAAGGGAAACACCTTCCCTCGAAAGGAAATTTGGAGTTGCCCCCCTTAAGTTTACATCGGCTGATTGGCTGATACGCTTAATTGATAATACTGCCAATTGTATCAGCTGATAAGCTGACTGTAAATCTAAGGGAGGCAGCTCCAAACCTCCTTTTAACGAGATAGTTGCGGTTTCAATATTGTGTTTTTCTTATACATACTGTATTTAGATTCCCCCCTGTGTAGGGTGTGTGGCCCGTGTACAGCATTACGTGTCTAGAACATGTTATATTGGTATTGTAAACGTATCACGTTTTCTTTGAAACATAAAGCATTCAAAGCCATGTACACAGACACATATATGATTGATTGTTTATGAAAACAAATGAACGTAATGAAAAAGAGAAAACTGTTTGCATTCAATAGGAATAACTTAGAAGAAGTGACAAGCATGAATACGTAACATGAATTAAAAAATAAATACTCTAGGAAATAGATATAGAGACACATGGGTATAGGAATGTTAGTTAGCTACTTAATAGGACAGGCAAAGAACACAAACATATGAAACTTGTTGTTGTTGTTGTTGTTGCTGTTGTTGTTGTTGTTGTACTACCACTACTACTACAACAACAACAACAACAACGACGACGACGACAAAAACAACAACGACGACGACGAATATGACGACAACAACAACAACAACAACAACAACAACAACAACAGTAGTTCCCCGGCATAGCGCGTCTTGTTTAGCACTGTTCGCGTTATAATGCGTTTAGGTGGTGGATGCCAACAATGCTGTCTATATCGTCGCCAACTCGTTTGGAAAAAGACAAATAAAAAACAGAATATTATCAAAAGACTTAATATTAAAAGAACTATTAATTTTCCTCAATTTGCAATCAATTAACATATAATTACATGATTTTTACACATGATTTAATTGATGTTGGTGATGAAAACAACAACTTGGTTCACAGGTGAACTGGGTTGGCACTCGTAATCGACTTTTGATCATCCGCCGTTGTAGTATTACGTGGTTGTCTTTCTTGGACCCCACCACCCACGACATAACGGTGGACTACTGGGGAAGGGGCAAATACAAAATAAAAAGATAATGGGGGATGATGAGGAGGGGTTCACAAAACAAATACGATGGTATGAAATTGTATCTGAAAACGGTTGAAAATCACACGGATGGGTTTTATTCTCTAAGGTAGAGCATCTTGAAGATGTAGAGCTAGAAGAGTGTGCGGTTTTTGCTGTGTTACGGTAACATACATACTTACATACAGAAAACGATTATTATTATAAATGTTCAAATATTTGCAACAAGATTCACAGGCAGTGCGCTGTCTATTTAATGATGGAATTCACTTGGATATTTTGCAAATCACTCAGAAGCCCCCGTAATGACTTTCTAATATTAAAGTAAGTACGTAGTGCTCTCACGATGAGTACAGGTTCAATCCTCCCTGCTTGGGCATCACACATCATAGTACAACTTACTCAACCCGTTTGCGATAGGTAACTTAGTCTTAGAGGCACAATTCACCCGAAGTGGCATCACACACGTCATCCTGTGCGATGTTACGCATAGCTAGGGGAGATATGGAATTATGCCTTTGTCGAGGAGATTAGTGCGAAGTGAACCCAAACTGTCTCAGCCAGAGTTTGAACTCGGCTCACCGAGTCCATTCTTCGTACCGTTACCCGCCCGGTCACTCTGCACATCCGATCTGTTTTGTATTGTTGATCCACAATGATGTGAACAAAAAACTCTTTGCAAACATATACTTTTTTTTTATTTGGACATTTTCAAAACTGAATATGAAAAGAAAAGGTTTCTGTGTTTGGAAAACAAGGGATTAATCGACTATGGGAATGTATTTAATTCTTTAGAGATAATCTTGTTTTGCACTGCATGTCCGTGATGTAGAAATGGATGCAGCACTAAACTACCTTCATAAATCCTTGCTGGTTTTATTGTTTGTTATATTATGATAAGCTTAATTTGCATCTGCCATCGAAAAAGGAAAGACAAACCGACCAACCTGATAAAATAGCAATAACATCTGGAGAGAAGATGCAACAACTCTACATCATCACATATGTGAAAAAGGCAGTCATAAAACTGTTGTTGATACTGTAAGCAAGCACAACAAATTCCTCTCAGAGAGAGATAATAGGTAAATAAAATAAAAGCTGGAGATGTGTACTACTCGACTTATAAACCACCATTACTGATATCTACGTATTAGATAAGAAATGCAATGATCCTGGAGCCAGTGAATATATGACAACAAACAGCTCTCAAATGCTTTATTTAGTCCCTGATTAAAATCCAAGTTAGCAGTACATTCCCCAAAGCTGTTAAAATACATAGGTACGTGTGTAAATACAAGGGGTGCAAAATAAAATAGATTTGAAATTTAAAAAAAATAGTTTTTTGTTAATTATTAGAAACCGTCAAGCAAAATGGGCCTCTAAGTGATTCTGGTTGGCTAGCTGGCTGGCTGGCTGGGTATGTATGTAGGATCGAGCCCTTGGACTGCGCCAATGGAGATGGTGGGCTGAACATTCAAACAGTAATTCCTTATTATAAACCTTCTTGTTAATGCCCCCCACCCCGTAGGTGTTTAGTATGGGATTCAATTTGCAATGAAAAATAATTCTAATGCCTTATTTCGTATCCGACAGCATTCACGCTTGTTGAAAAGTCAGCCTCGGTTGGTTATCACCGCCCACCAAAACGGCCTTATTCATTGATTACCCCTTTTTCTAATTATTTTAATTGATCACCCCGGCGCGGCATTCTATCATAATATGTTGATCATGTGACGGTTTCTATTGACTGACTAACCCGACTTGATGCATGTGTTTCTTTTAATGAGATTTACAAAATAGACGAACATCGTTGTTATACTTGGAAAATAATGTAACGCATATGGCAACCACATACGGTACGATTAGTTCCTTTGAAACTGAGTATAACTGTAACACTACTTTCAATGGCGCCCTGCTTAAAGCGAGGGTTAACAATCTAGTCTCACACATCCTTAGACAGTGTGATTGTGTGTTTCACTAGGACATCGCATTAACTTAAAAGCTGCTCTTAATTTAACATTAATTTATATTCTGTCATGTGTGTATATGTTATATTAATCAATTATAGCAATATATTAATCGCATATCTACCTACTAGAAAGAGAACTAACACTGATGTGGTAGAGGTGTGCACTTTTTCCCGAATGTTTAAATGCTGATATAGTAAACTTGAGAATGTTTCAGATTTAAACGACCCATCCAAAGGAAGTCTCTTTTCCATAGTAATGTTTGGTCATATGTGCGTTTTAATGAATTAAATAGTAAAATAATGGTTATCAATTTAAAAATAAGAATTTCTACCATTTCTGTGCTCGCACATTCCTAAATGGAAACTGTATAACATCTTATTTTATTCATTACGGAACACAGGAAAAGTTATACTCAAGTTAATTAGAGCCACTACACGTAGCAAAATGTGTTCCGTTACCGAATTGTGTCACTATTTTTGTTATACTGCTTTAAGAAATATAGGTAATATTAATTTTAAAAACAGAACTATGTAAACTGTGTAAACACTTTGACTGACCAGCAAGTAACAAACGCTATGTGTCCACTTTAGCAGATATTTCCATTGAAAATTGACCATCAGGTGTCACAAAGACAGACACAAAGTCAGGCTCCAGTTTTACATTAGCCAAGTCACTAGCTGGCCTTATACACGTTACATTTTCTCAAAATGAAAAATCTCCGGATGAAACAAGGGTCATATTCAGCCAAAGCAGTTCATACTCCATAGGAAATAATGTTCATATTTTTGTTCATAATATGGTAAAACTGATTCTTGACCGATGATACTATACTTTAAATGGTGCCATAATTGAGTTTTCCCGGGGCACCGGGGGACCAAGGGGGTCGGCCCTCTGTACCAGGATGCCAATGGAGTCGGTCTTGATTAGCAATCTAAGTAAGATGTGAAGGTTAACAACTGATCGATTGGTCATTTCCCACTGTGATCTTGTAACTGTTGGCTAAAACTGGATGTTACAACTATTGCATTTCTCTTCAGTAGGAACCTAGGACTTCAAAATGCCAGTGTTGCTTTTTTATTGTAGTTGAATCAATAATGCCATTAATAACACCCACATAGATGCCATCTTGAAGGCCGTCATTCTCAATGTTACTATGTATAATGGATATTATAAAAAACAATACACTTCATCAAAGTGTCCAATAGTTTGGCAATATTTCATCTACCGCAACTTTCCCATGGAAAATATGTCATGTGGTCATGAGTATTGGATATGGGGGATACGGCGTATAACTACTTCTCAATTTGCAGATGCTTTGTATGTTCAATATCTATTAATGGAGGCGTTATCGTATACCTAGTTCCCAAAGTCCATATTCCAAAGATGCACAATCCCAGCCTTCATATGCACACGTTTTTCCAGTTTTCGAGAAAGGTCCTGTTATTTTCTAACTGTTCGTTTTCTTTAGGTTTCATCCTAGCTGGCACTGCAACATCTTCAATCTGACAAGTCCGTATCAAATCTGATCTTCTTACTTTGATGTGGTGGCCGGTCTGGATGTCGAAATTCCAGAACATATTATTTTGTTTGTTTTCTATGACAGACTCTGGTTTGCACTGAAATCATTTGTTTACATAGTCAAACACAAGTCAGCTGCACTGTTTCCAGTGTATGAGCTTCCCTACTGTGTTGTTGCTGTTTTTATATTAATGTTGAGTCAGCTTGTTGAATTCAGTTGCGGTTTACCTATCTCGTTCTTTCTCCCCAAATAAGCGGCGTTTACTGTCCTGTCTATGTTGGCTTTGACTTACTTTCTCCTGATGCACATGTACAGAGATAATGGCTTACATTTCTATTTTAGGGTGTCTTTTGTATAACTATATATAGAATGTTTCATTTCCGATGGCTTCTAATTGCCTTTATAATTAAACATAATATAATTAAAAACTGTAAAGAACTGTGACTTTGTTGACAATTTCGGATGACAGTTTCTGAAGGTCAGTGGAACTATTATGAGAACTACAAGAAACAGTGTAAAAGGAGGCGGAAGAGAAACATATGAGGGGAATCACGCAATAGTTCAAGCGACAACGAACGTAGCAATGCAACAAACCGTTCAACAACGAAATGCGACTGGTGAGATAGACGGTAATCCGGCAACGAGTTGCACGGGCATGTTATTTTGACACTTTTCAAAAAGAGCATTGCCTAAGGGAAGGTGGGGGGTGAATATTCAATCATATACACTCCTGCCTTTTTTACAAACGTCTAGACGAGCAGTGTCAGTTGGAAATGTAGCACAGTCAGTATCTATTCACATGCATACCAGGTGCAGGGGTACACAAAAAGGATGCGTGTCTGCAAGAGACGGGTGAGACGAAGACCGTGTTTAAAGTCCAAGTTATTTGGTTGCATTCTCTTCAACAACTATCCGTGTTCTCGCCGTAAAAATATAATAAATATATTCAGCCGCAACACATCGCAGTTTTCGACTCGTCACATATACATTTTGTCCCCCGAGAGGAAAAGCGTTTTTAAGTGACAAGGTCTGTACGTAGATTCAGTCTATTTAGCTACGCCTAATTAAGAACGCACGCCTATTAAGGCTGGCCGGGGGCCGGTTCTCCTCACTCTTGGGCGGCCGCTATTTCTCTGTCTCTTGTTTCAAGAGTATCGCCACATTTATATGTGTCGTTCGTATTACTTTATTTGTCTCTTTATTCTTTCTGTATCCATGTATTTCTTCTTCAGTTTCGTTAATTTTACTTATCTGTCCAAATAACACCAGTCTTTGACCATAATCTGCTAACTCGCGAGATGGCGTCTTTTCGCGAATAATGTGTTTTCGAATGTCATTCACAAGATTACAATTTAACTTGCGACTACTAATGACCAACACATAGCACCAACCTGACACCCTATCTCCTGATGTGGTTGGTCATTTGGCCAATGACAGAAGAAGCACCCTTGAACCTGTGAAACACAACGTATTTTTTCGACCGTGAGGAATATTATCAAGACTTTTGATCTTCTTTTTAGGGCTAAAATAAAATATCAACGAAATAATTACTAATTTCGTTTTTTTTATTAGAGACACTAAATGAACATAATTAAGTCACCCGTCATAACCCGTCATAATATTACAGCAACAGTGTTTTATCGTTTCGTCACTAAAAGATGTGATGTTGCCAATTCAAGTGGGGACCTCTCACTAAATGGAATTTCGCAGTTTGTTTTTTTTGGTCTCGCAAACTGAACACATTTCGGTAAGAGTCTTTCTTGGGTGGGGGGATGGTATCTCGCGCTAAGTGAAATTTCGTTAAAAGAGCCCATTGCTGTGGGAGGTAACACGTATATACTGAACTAAATTAAAAGTATGTGAACTAGGACACACTGTGTATTATTGCCTATTATTGCATTGTTTCCATATATGTAAGTGGCAATCCTTCTAAATGTTAGGTATACTTTTCAATGTCCTTGATTAATTCCAAACATAGTTTTCGCAGGATAAACATACCCTATTACGTGTAATTCATGTGACTGTCTCGTTCGATATCTTAAACATGTTGCCTGAAATATAGCAAGAACCACACAACATGTGTAAATGCATGCATTTTTCCTGCTTTCAACTCTCGAAACCAAGCTATACAAGCACACACACACATATATATATATATATA
>VCCN01000420.1:6998095-7013678 GCA_006491835.1 Architeuthis dux | reverse complement strand
TATTTTAGGTACAACTATTTCCAGACATAAGTCCGTAGAACGGATGTGTTAAGCGACGGTATCAGTAAAAGAGCTTTCGACTAATGGCGCTGTCTACTGAACAATCGTCCGTGTAGTCAGGTCAGTTAGGTAAAAATAATGAATCATGCAATTTAAATTCATCAAACACATTAATGAACCTGCGGTTATTTATATGCATCTAATATGCACCGATAATGTTTGACACAGTTGTATCCAGAATGTAAACTTTGTCTATCTAGTGAGAGCCTTCTAGTGTTGACACGGCGAAGTTCAACACTAAATGGACAGTGATGTGCCAGTTAGATGTCACTTCCAACCATTGTGATTGTGCATCAGTTTATTGAATTGCTATTGAATGGAATTATTAACATTCTAAAATATGCGCCCCCTTGGAGCTAGCCTTGGCGCCCCTGAGAGCCAACCACGGTACCACTGGTAGCTAGCCACGGCGTACACTTTGGAAATCACCGTGTTAGAAAATAATAAAACGGAACCCACACACGCAAGCAACATAACTACGAGCTTCTGGGAGACGTTGCTCTTTTCGGGTGAGCAGATCGCATTGTCAAAGTCCACAGCAATATTTTCCTGTTAGTAAGACAAAGATTACTCAAATCCAGGCACGTGTAAACACCAGGAACATATTCGATCCTCTCTTCTTTTTGTTGGTATCATCAATCGATTAGTTTATTGCTTGTTTACGTTCGCGTATTACTATCACAGATTCCACCGGACACTTGCTGGAACGCTGTAAACAATGATATGCCCAGTTCTGCCTTTTTGGCCTTTCTGAATAGGATTTGGCCATGAGCATTTGGGTTTTGCCATATTTCAATTGTTGGTTATGTCGACTTTGTTGCAGTAGTATTTTTAATATTTTTTAAATTATTAGTGTGTACTGCAGTATTGCAATGTTTCATAAACAATCATTATTATTAATATTCTTATACTATTATTTACCGTCATCTTTATTTTTGAGCTGTTTTTATCGCAACATTACTCAGACCGTCATATTAAAGTTGCGATCGCAGTGATACAAAAAGCAACTTGAAAATTACGATGAAGGTAAATAGTAGTAAAATTGTTTTTAAAGTGAATACGTCATCCAATAAAACTAAATTAAACACATATCTTTTATAAAACATGTTGGATTTTACCACTTTTGGCCATTTCGCATATATTTGGCCAGAATCATCTTCAACTATCTGGCAACCCTGTTCCTAACTGCATTTTCTCTAACCCAGTCGGTGTTTGGGTTTGGCCAGGGTTGGATTATATTCGTGATAAATTGTGTTAATCGCAAACATCCATCAACATTGTGATAACATCGATCCATGTCATGTATGCTCCGTTGAGCACTTGTCATTCTATCGATCTTGTCAAATAATCAGGAATTAGAGACCGTTATTTAACGAAATAATTTTAAATAATAGAATCAAAATAGATTTGAGATTTCCAGAAGTGAGAAAAGAAGAGAATAATATTTTGAAAAGCGATTTGCTTGAATAGAATATTAATCAAATGGGAATTTGTGCAAAATAGATTTTCTATTTGAACGCAAGAAAGAAACGATTCCTTGTATTGTTTGCAAGTGTGAAACATATTAACACATGCTCAGGGCGTTTCGTGCGGAACTTCCATCAGAATTCATGAAGTGTATTCATGGACATATTCCCTACCAAACAATCCCACATGTGCATATTTCCAACAAACCAGTCCCACATATGCATAGAAAGAGGCACACACATGCAGGCACACAAACTCTTAGATGCGCACACGCAAAGCTAAACACACATGAGCGCACACTGGCGTTTTCCAACCGAATATTGAATAATAAGCTCACATGCTCCAGTATTAGAAACCGTAAAGCAATACTGTCAACATAGGTTTCTTCGCTTTTTAAAAGATTCTTGCTGGCTGACTGGCGTGCTGGCTGGCCATGTATATGTCACGGTAACATGCTACACAAATGGAGCTTGGGGGATGATATTTGACCATTTACTCGGTTGCGACCAACGTCTTTTGGCAGCAGGCATGTTGTGGGTGATCAATTAAATATTTGAAAAAAGGTGATCCATAAATAAATCACTTCCCTTAAATTTTCTTGGGCTGTTATCATTAAAAAAGCGCGAACTATCTAGAATAAGCGTGAACGGTGCCAGACACACACTGTTAAGTATACACTTACATTGTAAACTGACCCACCCTAAAATACCAATAGGGGGGGTGGGTTCAAAATAATGTTATTTAGACATAATAAGGAGTACGTTTTTAAATGTACAGCCCTCTAGCTATTGGTGTCGCCTGTACGCGCATTTACGCGCCTGTGTGATAGATAGATAGATATTCAGACTCACTTAAGTTTGGTGACAGTTTTGGTTGGCTGTTTCTAAAGGTATTTCAATTCTAATCTTTCAAAATCAGAAATGTAAAACTAATTTGTAAAGACGTAATTCCCAACGGTTGGAGATTTTCGCGAACAAAACAACACAAATTTAGGATTATCGGATTTCCCCCCAGCGTTTCTCATCAATTCCCATCGATTGTTAATGATAAAAGATACTTACCTGTTCGTTATGATCCCCCGAATTTGAAATTCTCGTATTTTCCCTTATTTCCCCTTTAATGGGTGTTGAAAGAGCTGACAATAGGTTAACTTGGGTTGTCACACGCCATACAAAAAAAAACACATGAAAGTCAGACCATAGAAGTGCGAGTTTGAACCGTAGCACCTAAACGGACTTAGACCTAGCCCCCAAAAGAGCTAAGTCGGCAAATTGTGCGTCGGTATGTCAGCCCGTCAGTCAGTCATTTAGTCAGTGACGGTAATCAGCACTATATATGCTGTTGATATGCTGCGAAATCTCTGATCAATTTCCTTGCCAAAAAAAGAAGGCGTTTCTTTTCCGATGCGTCATTCAAACGAGCAGATTGCACACTGTAGCGTTGCGAACTAATAGTTCGTCCAGGTTTCAGAAAGTCATAATAATTAATTGGTTTTAAGGTGTCGTGTATATTTCACTTTAAGACATTCCCCTTGTTGGGCCAATCCTATTGTAATGAATCCATCTTTTGTTGCCAGTGACTTTTTATTCTAAAAATGACATTTTCCTGTCTTGTGCAAGCCTGAACCTCAGACCATTGGTGCGCTGTAAATATCTAGAAAGAGCAGTCTTGCTAGTCGGGGCTAGTTGGACCCATTTGTTTCAGTCAAGGCAGTGTGGATAATAGTCTGATAGAGTTAAGGGAACATAGCAGACCTAGTGACACAGGGGCCCTGTCCAGACAAGTCGGCCCTCTCATTTTCAATAAGCAGGAAAGGATTCACAAGAACTCTCAGCCATACAGATCGTGTCACTTTGTTTGTCCCACCCGGCCCAACATATCCAGAAAATAAGAAAATTCAGGTTTCCGGAAATTACGTTTTCTATTTATAAAACCCGAACAAATCTTCAACAAGTTCAATTTTAATGATTAAAATCAGTTTTTGGCACTCACTACACCATGCGACTTAGCAATGTGACAAATGACTGAACACCTCTTTGGCTTATGTGGTCCAAATCTCCCCGGGATCCAACTAACCCCCACCCCCGTAAAATTGAGTCAAAACATCTTAGGTGTGCCTAGGAGATTCTAAATTCTCCAATATATATATATATATATATATATATATCCCCTTACTTCCCTCGCTGTATGTCTGTCTGTGTGCCTCTCTCTCCCCATCTATGACTCTCCCCAAGAGAGAAAAAAACAAAAACACACAAAAAAAACAGTCCTAAACCATGATCAATTTGACACAAAAATGTATCGGGTTCGGAAAAGAATGTGTTAAACAAAATTCTTAGCAACTTCAACAGGTTTTTTTTCTTTTATCACTTTCTTACAGCCTAAACTATATTTCATCCACAACTTAAATGCAAGACACTACACAATGCAAGACACTTCTCTGTGCCCATACTAAAAAAAATCCTAGATTGTCTTCCATGATCCATATCCTCACACGGCTTTCCTTTTTTCCTAAAATCCCATGTTATCCCTTTTTAGATTCTCCAAGCCTCAACCCCAAACTCCCCATTACATATTATTAATAAAATAAATATGACTTTAATCGTCAACATGTATCTGATTAAAATATTAATTAGTTTATTGAAAATACTACTTATTTAATAACTATAACTTAAATAGACAATATTACTCAGTTTATTAAAAAAAAATCTAAATATGTATTTATGACAGACGTAACCAAAACGAGCTAGACTTCGATGAAAAATATCTAAATTGGCAATACTGGGCAAGGGACGTAACGCCAATCTCGGTATATCAGTTAGTGACGGCAATCGATGCTATAGATGCTACCACAACTAAAAACAAGTGTTTAAATTCTGAGCGATATTCCTTTCACCAAGTCCAAATGGAACACATTTCCCTAACTTCTTAATTGCCCTAATACTTCTAAAAGACATAATAAAGAGATCTGACTTATTTCATACGCAATAAAAAGCTGAGTAAACTTCAAAAGCACATCACAGAGTTCAGTAATATGTTCTTCTTTTAACTACATTATCTCATAAACTGCTGGGCCGGATTAACCAAATGATGGACCTGTAGCATATGTTAAACACGCCCCACATTAAGAAAATGCCCCTATATATTAAAACACATATATTTATTAGTTGAATAATAAATAAATATGTTCATTTGCTATAATAACACATAATAAGAGATATCAGTAGTTTTTACTTCGTTTTTGGTTTGATAACATATACAAACGATATTAAAAGCAATGACGGAGTAGAATTTATCGGATTACAGGATGTAAGAGATACATTTATGACGGTCATACATTTATACAATTAAGACATTACTTTAATAACGTATCCGCTTTCAAGGGGAATATTATTAACTTAACTCTAAATGGAACTAGATTCTGTATGTCACAGTGGGTGCAAAATGTGTCCTATACATTTCAAACTATTCATTTTAAAAGACTCATACATGTTCAAAATTAACAGAATATAGACTTAGCAGGCCGGATAGATTACTGTAAATTAATAAATTACCTAGATGGACATCATATAGTGTTTAATTTAATTTGTTTTTACAAAGTGGTATTTGTCACTTTTGGGGGAATGTTCCGCTTGGTAATACCTCCACTAAGGAAAAACAAATTTCCTCGATTTTACTTGGCTGAGGACAGGCACATGAGGAGGTAGTGGATGCCATGAGTCCCAGGACTTTTCCTTTCAATTGGTTTTCCTTATCTCTTCTTCCCACTCATTCTGAAGAAGAAGAACAGAAGAATGTAGAAAAGCAAAGAGAAAACAATTCCATGCACATATTCAAATAACAGAGACATTTCATGACAACAAGTGAATGAGTTTATATGAATTATCCATTTCAATGGAATCATAATGAAGCACTTTAGAATAGACTAATTAAACAGGTAGTGTAATGAAATACACTCTGGTTGCGTGTTCGTGTGTTCGTTTGCTAAGAGGGTGGGAGGATACAGAGGGGTGGCGTTTTGGGGAATGGTTATGATGCGTGACTAAAAGGCCATATCATATTCCCGGGACTAACAAATAGGTCAAACGGTTGACGAAGCCAGAACAAAAGGAAATGCGTTCAACCAAGTGGTTTAAGGATGGCCGGGGGGCAGTTTAGTGTTAGATAGAGTCCGACGGGTCAAACAAGCTAGAGGGCTTGGCTCCTTCGACTCTCAGGGTGAAGAAAGAGAGGGGAGGAAGAGATCTGATTTGAACTACTGCCATCACTGTTAGCCATTCAGTAAAGGAACTTGTTAGAATATTTAACAGAAAAACAGAATTCAATACATTGTGGTGGCCCGCAAATCGGCCCAGAATCGGAGCTATCTACAGGATTAAAACGAACCCATATTTCCAACTGAAAATAATGAATGCTGTTATCCAACCACGTGGGAGATTCGTTTTCTTCGGTATCGATGAAATGACATGTATTTCCCACCACATAATTTCCCCTCCCGTAAATGTTCAACCGGCATTCTTCTACAGTATCAACATTTATGATTAAAACTGACGTAGTATAATATAATTTTAGGTTCTCGTGACGTAGTACATATTCTGAATGTAAAGAACAATAAAATGAATATAAAACGTAGTAAAAACAGAAACAAAAAATAAACAAAATCTGTTTGTGGTCAATATAACACTATTCTCCAAGCTCACTGCAAATCTCTATTATCAACGTATATTCAGTGCAATGTGCACCCATATATTTCATATAAGACGCCATCTTTTTACGGCACGCGTAAACTAGTAGTAATACTAATGTACAATCTAATCTTTTCACTGTCTTGCGCATAGGTTTATCTTATAAGAGTTACTTCTATTGATATAAACACACTTGATTCGATCTTTAAAAGAACTGCTTTGAGTTTAGATGGATTTTCGGATTAGTATTATAATATTTACCAACGGCAGAATTGATAAAGGGAATAGCTGCATGAATATTTAGAACAACATACAAAGCAACATTTACTATTTACCCGTCAACTAATAGGTGTGACAAGATATAACTCCCTGTTTGTTAGGTTAGTTAAAGTTTTACAAATAGGTGGATTCCGCTTAATAGGACCAATGGTTATTAGGACCAGTCGCACAATAGGACCGACCGTGTATGAATCAATTCAGACGTATGTAATCCTCGCTAATCTGATTCGTTTATTATGACCAATATATCGTGTGTTTGGACCACTCGGCAGTGCTACCGAATTAACATTTTTTGAAATCTGATAGAATTATTAAAATATACTTTTTAGTTTTCAAAAAAACTTTCAAAAGGTTTTAGCGAGTGACTCAATTTTTCAAAAGAAAGGAAAAGTAGAAACGAAAAGGGAGATACGTTGATGTGGTTTATGTAAGTCGTTCCCCTTGAATTAATGACATGTTCGGGTAATCGGACTAGCTGGTTATAGGGTCCAAAATCGTTGGCCCCGATGCGGTCCTATTAACCGGAATCCACTGTATTATTACAAGTAAGATTTCGCAAATATTCATTTTTATGTACTATTTACAAAGCAACATGTACTATTTAGCGGGCAACAAATAGGTAAAACATATTTAAGCAGGTTCGCACAAAAATGAAACAGAAAACAACCTTTGAGCAAATATGGTCGATACAGCAATGCACAAGTCTAGAAAACTGATCAAGTGGGTTCAGGCGGTAGGGTAGGGGACGTTAGCTTGTGTTATTGAGCATAGTGCAGAGATGAGTCTCTTCCTTGGAGGACTAACGGGATGGCAATGGGAGGATTTTTGCGCGATCATCGGCTTCTTACGGCACCTGGGATACCCAGTTGGTCACCCATCTAGGGACTGGCCAGGTTCGACATTGCTTAACCTCGGTGATCGCACGAGAAGCTGTGCATCCAACAGAATTTGGATGTAACATTTTAATACATCTTGAGCTGAAATACGTTCCTCCAATCTTGATGCGTTCCGCCAGATATTCTTTTGTCGAATTGTACAGCAGTCCCTTTATTTTCTCTATTCAGTTGCAGTTTATTCATGTGTTTTCAAGAGAAATAAATAATTCCGAAATCGCCGACCTGGATCTGTTTTGACCTAACATGGTCGTCGAGGTGATACCTTCTTCTTAGAAGGATAACCTCATTTATTTTGCAGCTGAACCTTGCAGATTTCCAATCCAGTTGTTCATTCAGTTGTTTTCAGTATTATTTTTTCTCTTCTTTAGATTTGATTTCCATTTTGTTTTGTTCTGATGCCCACGTCTTTTCACAACACGTAGAATAATTTCGTTTCTTCTCAAACGAAACATTGTCCAACGGCATGCGCATTGGACAGCCTTTTTGCGCATGAACGGAAATCAGCCTGCGGTGGTCGAACATTTCATCATTCGGGGAATTTAATTCTGGCTAAAATTCCTCTTGAGTTTTTATTCTCTCCACTTCAGAAAATCAAATCAAATGATGTTTTATTCATAGCATTTTGGATATTCAGATACTGATTTTACTTTTGCATGTATTCATGTTGAGTCATCACTTATCATGTGCTGATTTTAATGAATTTGTTGTGAGGTTATTGAAAGCAATACAATCAATGTCGTCCTATTCATTAGTTGATCCTTTTTCCTTTCTTTTTTTATTCTTACAACAGATTTTACCATGTGCCTCCATGGGAGTATCCATAGCAATTGCGCGTGGCAATCTATCTATATATCTCACTCCACCCGCTTCCTCTGTGTATGTATGTATGTACATATCTCTCTCTCTCTCTCTCTCTCTCTCTCTCTCTCTCTATATATATATATATATATATATATATATATATATATATGTGTGTGTGTGTGTGTGTGTGTGTGTGTGTATATATACTACAATACAGGCGACGACTGTTTGTTGTTTGTTTATTTGATTCCAAAGTTATGCGTTATTGTCTCCTAAACGCTGCACATTTGTGTACAAAGGGTAACTTCGCACCTGGATGAATAGAGGATAACTGGTATTGACCTCTAGTGAGATGTAAGTGTCAATTTAAGATCAGGTCAGCATTGGCAGACATTTTCAAATCTAACGGAGACGGCTGCACTTTACGGGTTTCAAATATGTGTCCAACTTGGCCACACGATGAACATAGGGTAGGAGATGTTGATCTCTAAATGTCAATGCTGATTTTAATGAGTTTAATACTGGCATTTCCTGAAGAGGTCAATTTAAAATCTAACAAAGACGGCTGCACCCTATAGGGTTCAAATATGTGTACATGGGTACTTGACCCCAGGGTGTACATAGCATACCGAGCACTGTTACATATAAGGTCAATTTAGGTACACAGAGACTATTTCCTGGTAATATGTTGGTCAGCTTCTGCGGTAGGCTGTCACAGACGGACGGACATACATAATGTTGGTGAATTATAATAAGATTGTACCATCCCTGTTCCTCACTTTAATGTTGATCATCAACAAGAAGTGCTGCTCCTGGCAGATCAGGGTACTAATTATTTACCCGGCCTTCCCTCGAGGACAGGATGCGATACAAGGTCAGTTTAACGCTGGGTCCCGCATGCCGGGAATTCGAAACATCGCTCCAGTCCACACAACTAGTGTTGCAAAGGCATCAGTGTGATTTAATGTTGCCTCGGGGCCTACTGATCCCCTGATACTGAGCAAGGTCAGTGTTCCTGTGCCACCGGGCGACTCCCGGTAAAGCCTCAGTAAATCATAATTGGCTACAGTAAAGGACCTGCGCACAGATAACTGCCGACACAAATAGATCAGGTTAGTAAATGATCTGACAACAGAAATCCCTACATGATTTTATTAAGCAAAAGTGATGCTCAATATACAGAGATGCATAACATGTCAAATAACCACACATAGTGATTAGTGGCACAAATATGAGACAGTACAGTAAACACTAGAATTATAAACACAGCCAGGTTGAATAAGCAGATACGGAAATCTGTCTATGGACACCCATCAATTAGAAACTAGGGTCAAGAACAAATAAGCATCATTAACTTCGTTCCATTGGAGCTAATTTGTGATGCATGTCTTAAATGGGAGCAGGTGAACAGATTGACTGACCCTGCACGCGTCATGGCTTGAAGAATATTGCTTCTTCAGCCACATAGACTTACATATATACTGATTAACTTTTCAGAAATAGGTTTAGTCAGATATCCAAAGTAATCTCACACCATCGTCAAGTGAAATCTCCTAACGGCAGCGCTTAGGACATGTCCTCTACAGAGAGAGGATACTCGTATATGATAGAATACCGATCTCTTCCTACGTCCCCTTATTTCGGTCTTTTATCATTGCATGAACAAATCTTTCTGGAAAAGAACAGTGGGGGAGGGGGGGCTGACAAATTTGCGCGATGCCATGATTTGCCAAAACATGTACAGGACGTGTAGAGTATAGTGAATGCAACTGTCACTCAGTACACATGCTTACTCAATGGCATCTGAATAATACCACGCGAAAATGTCTATTCATGGATGTGCAGTAAGGTCCCGTCAAAGTTACATCAAGGCCGTTCAATCAGTTTTCAGGATATTCAAGTTGGCTGGATACTTTCCGGACTGACCTCGTGTATATATATACACGCGTGCACACGCGCGTGCGCACTCACACACATACCCACACATCCCAGCTTTAATTAACAATTATACTTTAAACTAATACAGATTTAGTCATCTTATGGTCAGTCTTTAACTGTTAAATTTAAATTTAATGCTGACCCATTATGTATATTTTAATTATTAGCTACTGGGACTAGTACTAAAAATGTAATTCATTCTTATATTACTAAAATTAAAATTATATGTACAAATAACCACCCTTGATCGCCTCACCGTGGCGCAGTTATTAATAAGCCATTCTCACAGACCGTATACTGTAGTGATTCCGTTCCTCACTGGCTGCTCCACATTTGTGGCTGTGTGGCAGATTAAGATCACCCTAGTAAAAACAATATTGACGTTGTGGGTCCAAATCTGGTCACTTTTAAAAAAAATGTTTCGGATACTTTTTGCACCCACTGTATTTTCTTTTTGTTAAACCTATTTATCTGCTAAAACAAAGTTGAGTATGTGCATAACGTTTTGATAAAGTTAAAATGAATATCTTGGTTCCAAAACATGATAACCGACATTTTTAATTGTGTTTAATTAAATTAAAAATCAAATTCTGCATTTTAATTCTGTATCATATTACAAACTTATAGACAGCACCTATATAACAAAATGCAGAATTTGATTTTTAAATTAACGCATTTTTAAAAGGGCACTTATTGCATTTTGGAACCAAGCTCTTCAAATATTCTGATGCATGCATCATCTTATATAAGACAGATGCTTTCTTTAACCACTTTTTTTACATCGATAAATACGTGGTTACTGTAAATGCTGCTTCAGCCTGAATCACATAGAAGTACTTTCTTTTTAAAAGTCCACGAACACAGATGACGCACATAGATTTTGGACATAGTAATTTCGCGTATCATACACAGGGTAGCTCAGCGGTACAATAATGTCTTCTCGAATCTGTTATTATTCAAATTATGTCGGCGTCACGGAAGATTCTCATCTATAAAAGAGACAGCAACAAACCTAGCCTAAGATTAGAGTAAGTTGTTCGTCATTCTTCATACAAATGCAGGAGATTCCTGCATCATCTAAAGGGGACAAAGAAAAAAAGGTGGGGTATTACGAGATGATTTCATTGTACAAAAGCTGTGAATAAAGGCGGATGTTGCCAATGTGAAATATGAAGCAATAATCAAATCTGTATGTATTCTTACAAAAGAAACAGATTTTATGTACGATGGTAGCTTTTTATAATCCTGAATACACGATGATTACATTGTGCAAGCATTGAGAATACTGTTGCCAATGTGAAATGTGAGTAACATAACCATCCAAACGGTATGTATTTATACAAAAGGAAATATCTTATTTACGATGTTAGCTTTTTATATCCCAGAATACAATACAGGTCCACGTAGAAAAGGTGAATATGTTGTATACCCTTGTCTATGAAGTTGATATTTGCTATGATAAGTTTCTTAGCAATATTTATTTTATTTTGGTATTTTATAGTAAAAAGAATAATATTAAACAAATCTAATATTGTGAAAGTAAAACAAGCCTGAAAGTTAGAGCATAGATCTCCTTGCACTTTCAGATATATAGAACGAAAGGGTGGTAATGAGATGCGGTGGGAGTGTTTTGTTATGTCAGCATGTCAGCCAGTCAGTCAGTAACGATCATCGGTACTAGAAATTCTCGCGCATCTAAAAGATCACACTTGATTGAAAAGAGCGCATCGAGTCGAAAGAAATGTCCCTTTCGTATACGAAAGTGAGCGTTGCATGTTTTCGCGACGATGTCTCCGGGGATGCACATGCGAAGGCGGTGCGCCTTCGCATGTGCATCCCCGGAGACATCGTTGCGAAAACAAAGAACGAAAACAGAATACAAAAGATCTGAGAAGGATGGTTGGAATTTGACAGACATACAGAAACGTCGGACGAAGATTTTCCATAACAAAAACTGAGAAAAGTATTGCGTATCGAAATCCCTGCTGCTGCTGCTGCTGCTGCTGTTATTATTATTGTTATTATTGTTGTTGTTCTTGTTGCTGTTCTTGTTGCTGTTCATAGTTGGACCCTAACCTACCTATTTCACCTAATTAACTGCATTCCTACTTCTTCTTCTACTCTCCCACTCTGAATCGCATTCAAGACATCGAATTCAGAAACGGCATTCAATGTGTAATCAATGGGTCGTCCTTACGGGTATTGCACTCCAAAATTCATTCAGAGAGTGAATTTCTTAAAAGTGCAAAGTTTGATTCGTTCGCAGTTATTCGTTTAATCAATATGTGCTGTTAATGTTTCATTTGCCAACACTGTTAACAGGAATTCCAAAACAGATCGGAAATCACCATTTGACACCAAACACAGCAGGTATGGTTAGTGACGCAATAGAAGTCGTCACGCGACCAAACTATTTTGGCAGTATGCCGTGGTGGGGGTGATCAATCAACACAATTGGAAAAGGGTGCGATCAATGAATAAGTTACTTCTCCCGCCTTTTGTTGGGTGAGTGATTGCTAAACAAGTCTGCATTGTCAAAAACAAGTCTGAACACTGCCAGACATAAAATAAGGGATCACTTTACCATGAACATGCATTGCAACTCTTTATATTGTAAGCGCTATGTACATGCGGCGTACGTACATACAGCAGCCAGACAGACAGAAATACCAACTTAACAACTGATGAAACCTATGCAGTCAGTCTTGATGTCAGTTTAGGTTGACTTTTTCTAATAGGTATATAGCCAGCCAGAATCACTTAAAATCTGAAGAAATATATTTTGAATATGTTGAGCGTTTTGGCTAATGTTACAATATAGATGACATTTAAGGCATAGCACCACATGATTCGGTGTCCTCTAAAAGTTGGTGTATTTTATACATTTAACATATTTAAGCGTAAATTCACGTTTTCACTAAATATGTAAATGTATGCGTAATGTATGTGTGTCTGTGTGTGTGTGTGCGTGCGTGTGCGTTCGTGTGTGTGTGTGTTTTTCGTTCCATTCTTTCCCAGATGACGATAGCTTTGAACCTGGAGACAGAAGAAGTCAGAACACTTGACCTCCAGGCAATACCCACTGAGAACAAACGTGTCTTGTTGTTAGCCGACATGACAACCTGGGAAGAAGCTAGTTGAGGAATATTTCAATTAATACAAACATTCGGTTAGTATATAGAAATAAATAGGTGTGGGTGCGTGTTTTGGATGCCCAATATATGTGTGTATACGTAGTTGCATATGTATGTAACTGTATGTGCGTGTATGTGTTTGGATTGTAACAGATTAGAAGACAGGCTCGTTTTTAGCAGGACAATGGAGATAAACTCAGTCGAGCCTCGAAAACGTATCGCCCTTAGGGGGCTTAGTTGACATATAACTGAAATTCGCCCAACCGTTAGTTTTAAAATGAAATACTAAATAATGCAGATGGCTGCGCTGCAAACCAAACGCATTGTCCCGTCTTTCACATGCAGGTGGTAACGCTACATTAATGGTGTCTAATATATCACACATTCTGCCACGCCAATCTTTCGCAAAATGATACAAAAACCGAAAGAAGAAATAATAATATTTTTCTTGAGAACTAATGTATTTTAATCAGTTGCCTGATTAGATTTCAGATTGATGGCTTTGTTGTGGGCAACACGGATTCATTTTTTCTCAAATTATAAAACATACAATTTAGGATCTGCGGAAAATTAAATCTCATTATGTTATTTTCATATTCCGAGATTAATTATTTCCATTGTGACAGATTGTTTATTATTATTTCTAATTAATTTCATTTCGATGGCAACGCGTTCATCATTACCGCTGTTACCATGTAGTCAACAATATAACCTGGAATACAATTTTAGTGGCAAACCTGTTACAGAATAGGCATTCAACCCGTCGAGGAGGTGCTACACATGCCACCATTTGTATTGTAATCAAGTACGACACACTGCATACTCCTGATGTCAGATGAAGCTTTTGACCCTTGACGAAGATACGCGACTTACCCAGGGGCGACACAATGGAGCGAGCACCAGCGAATAATAAAACAGGAATATATAGGAATATTAAGTTGGGGTATATAAAACAATGTTATTGTGCCATTTTCCTTTATCGCTACTACTCCTATTATCATAGTTAATTCCTCCTGCTGCAACTAGGTAGTCAACCATACAGCCTGGAATAAAATCAGATTTTAAAAAACAAACGCTGGTAGAATTGGCGTCCGATTTCACTTTTCCAGATGGGGAGCAAACGTATATTTGCGGGGCAGTAGGATATACTCGGAATAAATAAGTGTCAACCCAGTTGTACGTTAAGTATTCAACCAATGGAGGCGGTGCTACACTTGTCACCATCTGTTATGTAACCGAGTAGTGCCCACTGTATGATCCAGATGTCAGAGGAACTACTTGACTGTTGACAGAGATGTACGACCTAACACCATGGCAACAGGATAGGGCGAGCACCAACGAATAACAACACAGTGATGTTATATAGGAAACAATAAGTCGGGGTTACATAAAACAATTGTGTTGTGTCATTATCCTTTATTAACTATTGTGTTCCAACTTCCAAACCCCTTTTCTCTCGGCGAGAAGGCCCAATCCAATGTAAGGGGGTCAACATCCGATTAGGACATTGCGCTCGCATCGAGTTGAAGGCTGTCGTATCGAGCTGAAGGCTGCCATTGCGCCGCTCGAGTTGAAGGCTGTCGTGTGTTCTACGGTGCTTCCCAAAAGGTTAAGACTACCCCGCATTTTTTGCAATACAGTCATGGAATCAACGCTTTTAAACATCATATAACTACTAAATTATTGTATTTATTTTACAAATTATATAAGAAATAAATACTTGTATTTCTTAGTATTCGGTATGTCCTCCTTTTGCTGACGGCAAGTACACGGCGTGGCATACTGTCAATTAGGCTTCGACAAAACTATGCCGTAATTTATCGGATCCATACATGTTTAACTACCTTAACTAAGTTTTGGCACTTGATATATGCTTTTCTGACACTGCATCTTTCACAATGGTCCACGCATTCTCTACCATGACTGGTCAAAAACACATTGAACTCCTAAAGGACAAACTAGAAATTAATATGACCATTCATAAATGCAATGCAATATATTCTTGCAAGACGGCGCGTCGTGCCACATATACAAGATTGTGACGGCCTTTCTCCAGAAAACAGAAAGTGAAACACTTTGAATGGCCTAGAAACAGCCCCGATATCAACCCGATTGAGAATGCGTGGACCAGTAGTAAAGTGTTGTTCACCAACTAGTCAATCCTGCAGCAGTTTGTTTTGCGTAACCAAAACGTGCGTAGACTGCCAGGACAGCGATACGGCGAAAAGTACACGATTTCAACACTGAAACACCAAACGGGCCAGATGATTTGGGGTCCGATGTCAGCCAACGGAACTGGTGGGCTATATTGTCTGCCTTCTGT